>JAZGTH010000005.1:12195000-12507500 GCA_036877525.1 Chromobotia macracanthus
ATCCTGTATGAATAATTACGGCTAATTAATTAACGGGAATCGCTGTACATATGCTCTAGGGGTCTGTTTCTGCATCATTATATACACACTCATACACACTTGAGCTGCAGATCTGTCGAATGTGAGCCCTGCAGCACAAACGGCTGTTTGCAAAGAAATTAGTCAATGGACTATGGCAGCTGTTAATGATATTATAGGCTGTAAATTACAAGTTTTGAGGGAAAAAACATTCTTGGGCTTTAATAAGTGTCACAGCCAGATTTCCAACACTGTCAGGTTGTGATTATGCACTTTTTATCGTAGGTTTGTCTTTCTCAGCACAGACTGGAATAAGGTATGTGTGTGTCTTTTTCAGTCCTGTTCTCTGTGCCGTATTCTGTTCTCCTCCAGACGGCAGGTCATGACCACAGAGCTGTTCAAAAGGAAGCTGGTGGGTAGAATATTTTCTGTGAATACACGCTGGGTCAATAAAGCTTTGGCCCCCTTCAACACAGTAAAGAATAGGAAGTTGTTCTGCCCTCAAGCTGCACCACCTCCCGAATCTTTCAGAGCTTGGTCAGCACATCATACATATCGTACATTTGACTATTTAACTAGTTAATCCTTAAAAGTGTGAAATTAAGGTTCACTGCTTAATGGTTGACAATTCTTGCAGGAATTCTTGTTTGGTTCCAGTCATGTGCTAATAGATACATTTGCTTTATATGGCGTATGTAAGAGATTTTTGCTAATGAATTTTGTTTTAACTTTCTCATCTGAGTCATGTTTTGGACAGCGGCTGTGGGTCAGGATGGAGAGTCTGCTATGCACAGCATTTGTGTGCTAATCTTGAGTGATCTTTAGTCTCACCTGATGCTTATCCAGAGTGACACATGAGCTAAACTGCTGAATCATCAGCTGAGTTATCTCACCCTCTCATTAGAATCAACAAATGCATGCACAGTTTTATTTTGTGAGCCTTTCATATTTTGTTTAAGGTTTGGCTTCGATTTGGCTGCAGTAATACAATCACATACCTTTACTGCTGGCATTTGTGGTTCCTTTGGTTGTACTTTAATTTGTTCAGACAGCCTGCCCCCTCTGTTATCAAGATGAAAAACAGGGATGGCAGAATTAGTGGGAGATGCTATTTAGGGATAAGCAGACAGGCAGTCCTAAAATCACTGCCAGAGAGAATTATTGGTACTGGCTAAGCGATTAGTGAGACGTGAATTTATCATCACAGTGTGATATGGTAACTAAGAAATGGTTTAACTAAAAAATTAAACATTTTATCATTATTTACTCACAATTATGTCTCTAAACAAAAAGTCAAGTTGTAAGACTCTTTCTACAGAACACCAAATGAATTGTTTATGGTCAAAAGCCCAAGCAGTTCTTTTACAAGTGTTTGTAAATTGTGACCACAGATTTATCAAGCGAGTTTTTTGTGAACAGCTTAAATGTTGGTCTGTCTCTTACACAAGATATCACATGGCTTCAGAACATGTGAAATGGTCCCTGTTCTGTTTCATCGTATGAAAGAGAAGAGCTCAGACATTCTGCTGCAATCGTCATGAAAAAAAGAACTTCCCAGCTAAGATTTTTAGGTTGTAAGAACGTTTCTCAAACATTTTCATTAAGTAACAGAAACATTAAGAATGTTACTTTGAAAGTTCTTGGAACATTTAAAACATCCAGTTTTTGGTGCAAAGCCCCGAGATGCTGCTGTCAGTTTCAGCTTTGTAAGACCAGTGCAGCGTAATTGCTAACCATGGCACTTAAAACAGACACAGAAACACACTGACACGTTTGGGACCTTTTAAGAAACCATCACAGGTTCTCTCTCACGCCTGCAATGTCTGAAGAGACTACCTTTGTTTGAGTCTAAGATGTTGAGCAGGACGGACGTCTTTTCTTAGTGTGTTTTTGATTATTAGTGTGCAGCCTGACTGGATCTGACTCATTGATCTTTGGTCTTTGAAGGCTGGCATTTGAGAAGTACTCACTAGTTTCCTAGCAGGGGTGTAGGACCACCACACTGCCTCCAACATATTATGAATGCTCATACATTTCTATGAAATATCACAGCAGGGAAATTATGAAGATTGCTGCATATAGCTTGAGATTTGTTTTTGCCCCAGGCCACAGGTTGATGTTCAAGTCAGGTTTATCCAGCCTGGACTAAATAAGCAAAATTAACTTGTTGCACTTTTTAAATGAAAAATTAACACCATATTGCTGTTTGCCGGTCTATTTCTTCTTAACATGTCCATGCTGGTCCTGAGTAACACTTGTTAAGATGGTCCACTTGAAACATAAACCAAAACAGACCAGACCCATCTAAAACAACTTGAAAACCTAAAAAACTAAATTCTATCTGGAAAAGACTTTTCAACTTGTGTTCCTTAGAATCAAACAGCATAAAAGTTTTGAACAACATGGGGGCAAGTAAATAATGAAGAAATGTTTTTTCAGGCAGGTTAACTGTTTCTACTACATTTACATTTATTTATTTAGCAGACGCTTTTATCCAAAGCGACTTACAAGTGCGGAAATACAAAGCGACTTAATAGCTTGTCAAAACGGCTCCAAGCTCTTTTTACTAGGTAAGGCATATAATTAATCCAGCTGCATCCAAGTACTAAAGGAAGAAATCTTGGATAATGCCTCATCACTTTGCAAAACCATTTAATTTGTATTCTTAGAGTTTTACCAGTATTAATTGTAGACTTATCTTAGAGGTCTCCTCTTCCGGTAACATACTCTACAGAATACAAGCTATACCCTCCCTAGTCCCACACACACACACACACACACTTTCTGCTCTGTTTATTATCTACCAGCAGATATGAGACTGTGTCCTGTAATTAGTCTGACCGCATGAGATAATGCAGATCCCAGGACAGCTGTGACACTCCGTGATTACGCCTTTGACATTGTTGTCTCTGCTGTTATGCAAGAAAGAGAGAAACAGGCGGAAGCGAGAGTTGAAGAGAGCTTGTGCTGTGGGTGAAGGAGGGTTCCCGGCATCATTATGCCCGGATCTGAAGCAGCAGAAGAGGAGGAGGGTGACATTTTAATCTGTGGTCTCTGCTAAGGCGCAGGTCCCATATGCTGTGAAAACATGCCCTGCGAGAACACACCATTAAACTGCCTCTGCAGTGCTCCAGAGACAGAAGAATACTCTGAATTAAACAGACAATGTGTGTCAAAAAGCCAGTGAGTTCTCTGAGGGAGGCCTCAGAAATGCTGGATTGTTTGGTTCTCCGTTGGGTCATCTTAAATGCATGTTATTCACTCACCTCATAATTGTTCTCAAGGACCTTTTCCCCTGAATACCTTCATAAGGATCCCTTGGAAACCAGTGAAGTGAAGTGTCTACTTTTAAGAAATGTTCTTCCTGCATAAAAAAAAATTGTGCCCTGTAGACTCACAGTTTAATTGACTCCTTTCATACTTCATCAGTACAACATGATTATTTAATGAATTGCAAATTAATTAACTGCCTTTTGGTTATTGTTATCAATGTTATTTTGCTCGTTTTCCGTTTTGCAACTGCGTTTGTGATATTGTTTGTAAAGCGAACCAAACAAATCACATTTTTGTACATAAACAGGATAAAATCAATGCACTGCGTTACGCATTATGCTACGATTTAGATTTTATCTGGTGTGTTTAATGCATGAATGCCTGCTGTGTGTGTATGTGTGTGTGTGTGTGTGTGTGTGTGTGTGTGTGTGTGTGTGTGTGTGAGAGAGTCATGGCTTCTGAACCTTCCCACTGTGTCTGTGCTTTTATCAGCTGCTTTTGTTTAGTATTGCAGACAGAAGATGGGAGAGAGAGCCATAAAACTCCTGCAGTAACTGGAACAGGGAAGAGGCCGGATCTGCAGATTCTAAAAATAATTTGATGTAGTAGATGTAATACACAGTATAGTGAAATGAGCTTCAACAAAATAAAATACAAAAAGTCATTTTCAAATTATTTTCGTATGATTGCCGAAGCTGTCTGTGTTGCTGGATTCACAGTATCCATTCGTGAAAAAATACACCTCAACTTTAAAAACAGTGTAATGCTGAATTTAAGTTAGGTAATTGGTTAAGTTAGGTAATTGGTTAAGTTAGGTAATTGGTTGTGTTAGGTTAGAAAAGTTAGATTAGATTAGTTATACAGTGGAATTAAACCCTAAAACATGCTGGGTTGTTTCAACCCATGGTTGGGCCCATCATAACCCATCATAGGTTACTTTATACTCAAGGGTTTGTTCTATCCCCATTTTACCCAACCATGGGATAAAAACAACACAGTGTATGTTCACTGATAATATACTGTAATTATTTCTATATTGTCTGGTGTAGCATATAGGGAAAAGATTTGCGCCAATTTTCTTCTCTCATTTCATGCACTTTTGTGTTTAACATTTATTTCACTTCTCATTTTTTCACCTGCCTTTTTTCTCTGACCCGCTAAAGTCACAGACTGCATCTTTGCCTTCGGAGTCACATGTCTGGACGCATGCTGACTTCCTTTTGTTATTTTATCTTTACCTAGTGGCTCTCTCTTCTCTCTCATTATTTATTCCCCTGCTTTATCCTTTCTCTTATTAACTCATCTTTTCCTCTCTTTTTCTCTTGTCCTCCTGCCTCATCTTCCTGTACTTCCTCTGGTGTTTTATTCATATAATTCCCTCAGCTGGGACATCTAGAACCAACAGAAAAAAAGAAACTTAAATTCGAGCCTGTCAGAGTGGATGGAGAGTTACCCTTTACTTACAGTCAACAGCCGTACTGGTAGAGAGTAAAAGAGAGAGAGACTTATTCTCTGTTTCCAAACCTAGCAAGCAGGCTTGGAGGCAAAAGGGTTTCAAAGGGTTAAAAAAGAATCTTTAAAGTGAAGTGTGTAATTTATGTGCCACTAGTATTTAAACGTTGAAATAATCACACGCTTCATCTTACGCAAATTTTGCCATTAGCTTAACAACATGTTGACATCAAACTTCATTGAAATGAACGGAGAGTCCTGACTCCCTAGCAGAGTGCTGTTTCTGTGTAGCTGCAACACAAATAGAGCATAACAAATCAGTCGCTAATGAAAGTCTGTGACATAAGGATGCTCCCAGCTAACAATTTTAGGTTGTAAGAACGTTTCCCTAACGTTTCCATTAAGTAACAAAAACAATTAAAATGTTCTAGGAACGTTTAAAACATCCAGTTTTTAAGGTGTTCTAATAATAATTGCTAAAAAAACTGCTTTAACGTTATTGCTGGGTTATAAAAATATTATTTAGACATTTTAAATTCTGTAACTTCTTAAAACATTTCACTAACCTAATAATGTTAAAATCAATCAATGTTTTTGATATATGATCTGTTTGATAACTTTGAGGGAACTTTTAGAGGACGTTAGCCAATTTTCTGTGACAGCAGGCAGGGGCAGCTCACTCTGTTTTGTAACAAAGCAGAGGTGTTGAATGGCATTAGCTACTGTATTTATATGCTGTATTTATATGTATTATTTATATATATTTATATATTTACTGTATTTTTCAGGCTCAGCTGAAATGCCAATTAACTCACGACAACCTGCTTGTTTGTCGAAACTAAACAATTAAAAACACTGTCACAAGTGTCACACCGTTGAACGTTACATCAGGAAAGCCAGAGGCGAACAATCCCAAGACAGTGTGACAGCTTCTGTGGAGGAGGTTGTAATATTGAGACTGGAGTGGGTTTTCCTTCTGTGGGGTGCGTACAGGAATGCATACAGTATGTTGTGTTGTGTGGGCCCCACAGTGTGCAGAAACATTTCATTAGTTACACTGAAGGCACGCGTGCATGTGTTGGTGAGCGCAAATATTTGTTTATGTGGTGATGGTGAGAAAAGGTTTCGGCTGAGCACATAAAGAAATCATCACTCACGTCTCCTACAAGATTAAAGCAATGAATCACCGGCAGATTTCCACAGTTCTGTGCGCCAAAGCCGCCATATGTGAAACACGATAACCTGTTGTTCTTTTATTTTAAGTGTCAAGAAATGCTCATGAAATGTATGGTGCAAAAACTTCTAGCTGGTCCGGGACTGGAATCTTTGATTGTGTCCACCAGTGATGCGATCGGTTACCCCGACGTCGTCATTCACTCTGAACTCTGGATGAATCTGATTGGCTGTATCTGTTTCCCATGATGCTCAGCGGTGTTATCGATTCTTAGTGATGATACTCCCTCAGGCCAGAACTAATTCACGTCTCTCTCTGTCTTTGAATTCTGTTGTTTACATTGAGCCAGTCTTGGCAAATACCTCTGGTGGGTGTTTAACAGTTTTCATCCACACTTTCATTTTCAATCTCTTTTTATAGCCAGCAGTGAATTTAGCATCAAATTAGTGTTTTCTTTGATGTCGTAGTGTGAGGGATTTTTCTGGTTGCTTGAGTTAAGATATGTATTACTGTTTCTCATTTAATTAGGCTTTAATTTGAGCCAATCAAAGCTCTCCACATTGTCTAATGGTGGTCATTTTCATTATAGAATCTGTCTATAGACACGCAAAAAGTTTTTAAAGCTTTTAAAAGAGAATCAAAGCTTTTTAGTCTCACTGCATATATACATTTTAGCCTACATTCTGCTGCTTTTGTATTTTGTCTTTGTCCATCTTTGTTGCATATCACTGTATCTGTGTTTCTATTGGCCCCTCCCCTTTTATCTTCCACATTCTCTTGGACTGTAAGATATAAACGTTACATCTGAATCTGTGGGTGACACGGGAAATCCAAAGCAATTAGTTACATTAACACGTGTCTGCTCCTCCTCCCTGTCTTCCTCTCCTCTTTCCCCTCCTTTTGTTCCCAACATTTGTCCTCTTTTTCACAGTCACATGCGATTCCACATGTCGTCCCGTCATTTCAGCTTTCACACTGCAGCTGTGCCACGCTCTCAATTTAAGGAGTCCAGCTTTCCAACCTCCCAATACCGGCTGCATAGCATCACTCACATCCCTGTGAAAGCTCTTTATTCTCTGGGCTGGTGTCAGGGAGACATTAGGGGTTCAAGAACATGTCATTTCTAAATTGAATAAAGATGGGAGTGAAACTGACACCTGGGTCACATCGTCTGTCCTTAATTTTTTCACTGTGTGTAAAGCTGTTTGTCTTGTGTGCGTGTGTGGAAAATGTCTTTAAGAATACGGACAATTAGCAGAAGGTACCATAATACCACGAATGCAACCGTATATGAGTTATGGTTTTAAAAGCAACATGAAATAAACACTGACCTATTTACTTTTATTTACCATTCTTATTGTGCATGATTCATCAGTGCACGTTCTGAAGAGAAAATGATTGTCTTTATAATCTTTCTTTTTTTAAAATGTAATTAATTTAATAGAAACAACATTCTCTTTGGCTGACATCATCTGCAAAAAATCTTGCCAATGGTAATTAACATCAATGCAGTGAAGCCTGAAGTTTCATGTGATGTCAAGCTTTTCTGGTTTGGTTGCCCATTGGCCAATGATTGTGTGTATGTTTGCAGAGCAGCCTGTGCATTTGAAGAGTACCTTCACACCCGCCCCGAGAACCACAACGGATCAGGTCAGACATCTCATCACCAAACCCCTATACTTATTCTTTCTTTCTGCTGTTATTTTCTTTCAACCTCTGAGCTTGAGGTTATCAAACTCCTGTTCACCGTTCTCTGTATCTGTCTCAATGTCTGGTTAAAGATCACTTACTCTCTGACACCTTTGTTGGCCACGACTCAGACTCCCCAGAAAGCCTGTGCGCTCAGAACAACAACCTCAATAGCTACACCCTTCAGGGCTCCACTGTCGACACCAACCCCAGTCTGATCAACCCTGCCTTGGGCCTCCTGGAACCTCCCCCTCCGAACACTTCCTCCAAGAACCGGCTGTCCCTTGAGGGGAGTTTCTTGGCAGCGGAGGACCAACAGAAGTGTGTGGAGTGCTCCTTGCAGCCTGCTCGGGTCTACACCATCACCAGAGAGAGTGGCATGTTGGGGACCAGCCGGGGAAGTAAGGAGAACCTGGAGCTTGAGGTACTGAAAGGGGCGCGGGAGGCGTGTCAGACCCAAATGTTCGCCCATCCCTCAACCTCCCACGGCACATCCTCCAACTCCTCATCTCCAACGCAGCACCACCACCATCATGGAAGTGGAAGTGTGGGTGGCAACCATCACCATTCCAACCACCATCACGGCAACACCAGCAGCAGCAGCGGAGGCTGTGCAGCCAACCAGCAACTCACCAGCGGTGTGTCCGGGGGTAGTGGTGCGTCAACGTCCCACCAACACCATGGAACGGCGCACCATCATCACCACCTTTCCCAGCCACTGCAGAGCTCAGTCAGCGCACACAACATCCGCGGCTGGGGGGAGGGGAAGGATTGCGGCCTGGCGTGTGAGGCCTGTTCGGGGACCCCGTCTCGCAGTCAGGGGTCTCTGGACCTGGAGAGCAGCACCCGTGAGGCAGGCAAGCAGCGTCGGCCACCACTAGAGCGGATGTGCAGTGTGGACCGGGTGACTGGGCTGGAGCGAGGTGAGAGGGGGAGAGCAGCAGGGGGGAGAGAGAGAGAGGGAAGCTCTGGACAAGGGGAGGGGGGTTCAGCCAAAAACAGGGCGTCGATGTGCTGTGGTCTGTATTTTTCCCACTCTGCTTTCTCTCTCCTCTCTCTCCTGTGTGTGAGTTTTGTGCTCTCTCCCTCTGTGGAGTGGACTCAGTGTGTGTTGTCACTCTTTGATCTGAGTACAGTGGCACCAAAAAGTAGGTGGACTCTTAAGTAGCACATAATGTGTGCAAATGTCATTACAGTAGATATAAAATGTGACAAAATATCAAACCAAGTGGAATTTATTAGCATATGCACAAGACGTTTGATAGACTTTATGCCATTAACATGGATACTCCTTTATTGTCAGACCTTAGTGGAACATGTTTCAACAAGGCTGGTTGACCAAACTTGTTTTACTGTTAAACAACATGCTGGTCCATGCCTGACTGTGCTGGTCCACCAGGTAGACTGGCATTAATCATCTTAGTCCAGCCTGGAAGTTTACGCTGGTCTTTTAAGCAGGGTTAATATTTTAATCTTTCACTTAAGTGTCCAGGTGCATGTTTATTTGGGCCACTGTGCTCCATCTGACTTACTGTAGTATATACTTTAAGATGCAGAGATCTGCATCATTACAACTGTACTAATGTAGTCCATTATGTTTTATTTCTTAGCAGATGACAACAGTTGGTTCCCTAAAGACAACATGTTCAGCTTTCAGGCGGCCACAACAACCATGCAGGCGTGAGTAATCCCACATACACACATGTAAGATTGAAGTCTGTGGTGACCTCAAGTACAGATGACACAGCAGGCGTCTTGACAGTACGCACACATTTAGTGTGATAGAGCAGACAAGTACACAGTGACCACACACACACACACATCTTCAGCAAACGTGGTTGTTAACTAAGCTTACTGTCTGTCTTTCTCTCTCTTTTGTCTGGTTCGTCTCTGTGCTCGGCAGGATTTCGTGAGTACCCCTTTTGTACCCTTTTAAATGTCGAGTGACAGTGTGTGATGTCAAGCGCAGGCTTTCCCTCCAAACTTTTTTACTTCTGTAATGTTCCACTAAAACGTTCCACTAACAACTTAAGAATAACATTAATATATATATATATATATATATATATATTAGTTCTACTAAGTTCTACTAACATTTCTGCAAAAACGTTTTTGGATAACTTTGAGATAACTTTTAGAGAACATTCATGTTAGCTGGGGATGCGCTTGGTTCGAAATCCAGAAGGAAAGATTGATGTTGTAGCATTAGTGGTGTGTAATGCAGTAATGCATTTTGATTCAGGATATGGCTCAGAGGTACATTTGATTGGTCTGTCATTTCTGGGTAATTCTGATTACCTCAGCCAGAAACGCAGATGTCACTGGCTTGGGAGGTTTAGAAATGTCGGCAGATTATTTTGATCATTTGTTGAGTCGATTATCTTGACATGTTAAGTATCTCACAGGATAATTTCTCTGGAGTGTTCTCTGGAGTGAATTCCAGAAGTGTCCCGTGATAACAGCAGATTAATGCCGTTTATTTTGATTTCATTGAACTGAAGGACGCACAGCTGAGGGTGGAAGGTAAAGCCGCAGCTGATGCTGTTGGTTGTGTTGTCAGAATATTGTGGGAAAACTGATTAAATGACCAAGACAGTTTCCTGGTCTAAACTGGATTAGACTTGGCCAGTCTTGGTCAAGCTGGTTTTTAATTGATTTACATGATTTCAAATGCCTGACTGGCTGGTCTGGTGCCCAAAAGCCCTCTAAAAACCTTCAAACAGAGCAGCTTGAACAGGCTATACAGTATATCTTCTAAGACAGCAAACCTCTTAGCAAACTTAGGCTGGATTAAGTTGTTTTTTGTCAGCAGGGAATGCTATGATGATAAGAATACTCTTATCAACCCAAAACAACACATAAAAACTTCAGAGGTCACAGAATTCAGCAGTCTTTTGATTTTTTTTGCCATCAGCCCAAAACCCCTTCATTTATACTTTAATCCAATCTGAGCCTCAGCTGCTGGCTTGTATCTACCCAGAGTGAGCTCCTCCCGTCTAACCCCGGGCTAACCCCAGCCCGTCATGAGCACGGCTCTGACCCCACCTCAAATGAGCCCTCGCCCTCTCTGGCATTAAAGTTGCATCGCCTCCTGGCAGGGCTTTCCGGAGTCTAGCGGAGAGAAAGAGGAGAGAAAGGGAGGTGGAGTCAGCTGCCGTCATCCTGAGGTACTTTGTAGGCCTGTCTTTTATGTCTGTATTTATCCAGGTCAGATGCAAATTACCTGAGGGCAAGTAAACGATGACAGAACTTTAATTTCTCAGTGAACTATTCATTTAATGAAGATGGACAGGGAAAACATTTAGGTGAAGAAATTACAGAGCAGGCAGACTGCAGACACAATCTTTGACAGAGAGACAAAGAAAGTGAACAAGAGAGAGAGAGAGCCTCTGACTCAGACTTAGCTAGCTGTGTGGGAGAGGGAGGTTTCTGACTCTCACTGTCGCTGTTTGTGAGGCATGTGGGTGTAAGCAGTAAGATGGTCACAGAAGGGAGATTTCTTCACAGCTCCCTCCTCTCACAGGTGGGCACAGCTCTGTCACATTTTTAAACAGTACGTTCTGATTCTCTGCTTCCTATTAACCACCTCTTACTTCCTGTCTCCACTTTTCTGACCCCCCAATTAGTTACAATATACTTATTTCACAGAACAGAACATTCAGAGAGAAACGCTCAAACAGGTTTTAAATGAATTCATTTATGAAGCATCCCCAATCTGTTAACCTCGTGTAACATCGCCTTCTACTGAAATTTCTTTTGTGAAACAAAAACCAAATTACTTTCTCCTAACTAGGCATACAGTCATTTAACAAGCCACTATCTCCCATGTAAAACTGAGATTTGTCTTTACCAGCTGTGACGACACATTTTGAACTACTGTCACTGCAGTAAAAGTTAAACTGTTGGGTTAGTTACCCGGATAATAATCTGAATTAATGACACAGATCTTTTAAGGTACCTCTTTCACTCTTTGAGTACTGGTGTGTATCACAACAGTAAAAGAATATCACAGTATGTACAGCATGTGTGCTTGCAACTGTGTTCGTTGAGCATACATGAATACATGTGTGCAATATTCTTAACTGAATACGCCTTTCACGCTTTTTTCATTTGTTGTCTGTGACAGCGTACGTGGTGCAGATATTTAGCTTTAAAGAAACAGACGGTTGGGTTTCAGATGGCCTTCAAGAAATAAATAAAAACTGCGCTGTTGAATAACCAACGGGAAATCTCTACATTAAATATTTATTGATGGCATAAAAACATGAAATAGCTGGAGAAACAGTTTGCTTTCCTGTAGTGATGTATTTCCTATAAGATAGGGTTGAGCAGCTCAACTAGAAATTAGTTTTTTTTAATTACCAATATCACTGCCATTAATCATGATTTCCAGTTAGTTACAGGTAGTATTAGGACCTTCTAATTCTAGAGCGCATTTGATTGGTCAAAAATCTGTGTGGTGCATGATGAGTCATCAAGGACTGAAGCAGAGCCAGCGGCTTTTAATATCTGTTGTAACTTCACACACATACAGTAACTGTTTTCTGTTTTCTTCTGAAAACTCTAGAAATGTCTCTGAGATGACCTGATTTACCTTTTTCCTCCTACTCTCTCTCTCTCTCCTTCCACATTCAACAATTGTTTAGGAATTTCCGGAAGCATTTAAGAATGGTGGGCAGCAGGAGAATGAAGGCACAAAGTGAGTCTCTGTGTGTGTGCATAACTCCGTCTGTGTTTGCATTTTAATATTTATGTTTGTGCCTGTGATGCAATGTTGTCAGCATGTACATATGTAGATTGGGAATGTTTGCATGTTTCGCTGCGCATGTGCGTGGGTATGTGTGAGTGTGTGTGTGTTTATCTGAAGGATGCTGGATCGTTTTGCATTATAAAACAATGGGTGAGTGTTGGCCCACCTGGCTTGTGTGTGTAGCAATGGACAATGGAACATTCTGAGACCAAAGGAAATACACATGTAGTTTTTGTTGTGATCATTTGTGTAGTGTGTGATCAGCTGTAAGTTTTTAAGAGGCAGAGAGAGAGAGAGAGAGAGAGTGTGGGTGGAAACTTGAGTGTGTGTGCGGGCGTGTGTGTGTGACCATCTCTCCACTTCACTAGCATTTGCAGAGCGCAGGGCGAAGAGTTTCAACCGATCCTGGAGCGACCCGACACCTGTTAAACAAGACTCCCTACAAGACTCAAAAGACAGTGAGTCCACCTGTATGCGCACACACACACACATGCCACATAGCATGGACACAAACATACACATGCAATCCATGAAACACTTTCAAAACATTTAATACAATGTTGGACTGTCCGTCAATGAAACGATTTAATTGCAATTATTTTGTTGTAGTTTTTGCAACATTACATGTGCATACATATACAAATGCATATTTGTTGCATAAAAACAGACCGTATGGACGATTTGTATAACACACACGCAGTCTTGCAGTGTACTCTTGATGCTGATGCTGTGTGTGTGCCTCTCTGAACGTGGTTCTGTCCTGAATATGTGCTCCTCTCTCTCTTTCTGTCAGTATCTGTCCCGCCTGGAGCATTTGGACTCTGGAGACAGTGTGTGTGTATGTGTGTGTGTGCGCACTGTAGATTTCAGTGTCTGCATGTTTCCTCTGTGTGTAGTTTGTCTTTGAATTTATTTCTGTCATGTTCGTTCCTGCCACCTGTTTATGAAACCTGTGTCTTTGGGGAACCTGTTGAATGAATGTGAATGTGACTTGCAGTCATAATTTCTGTATGTTGGCTTTTTTACTGTCTGTTTTCTCTGCCTGGTGTTTTGTGGCAAATTGATTTTCACATGGATTCTGTGTCGACTTTTCTCCCGTCTCACCTCTCTCTCACACAGAAGTATATGAATAACACTAGGAAGTTATACAGTATGTTTAAATGGACTGCAGTATACCAACGGCTGAAAAATGAGCTGTGTCGTTGTTTGCAAATCTTTGTATTTCTAATAAATTAACTGCGCTATTACAATACTATTCTACTATCTAATTATATTATATATGTAAACTGTGTTGTGTAGGTGCCATAAAACTCATAAAGCACTATAGTAATAGAATTAAAAATAAATAATAATAAAACAGGCTTATACTAATCTAGCAGTCCATGTAAACATATTCATTGGCCACCTGATTTATCTTCGTTTTATTCTCTCTCTCTCTCTCTCTCTCTCTCTCTTCTTTCCTCTCTTCATCTCTTACTCGTTCCATGTCTTTTTCTTCTCTTCATCTCATGTCCTCTCTGTTCTCTTTGTGTCCATCACTGAGCTCTCGTGTTGGGTCATGTTGCAGGTGGAGATATACAGAGCAACTGTTGTACTCCGGACGAGGGAGGATGCGAGGACATGGACTGGGAGGAGGAGAGAGAGATGGAGAGACTGGCGTGTGAGGGGGATGACTTCATCCCACCTAAAATTATGGTCTGTAGTATATTTATAGCACAATCCTCACACACTTAATGTCTCATGTATGATGTTTTAATGTCATGACTTAGACTTTGTAAGTCAAAAACCAGACCTAACAGCTCAAATTATAAATGATGAGTATGAACTTACTGTTGCGAATCGTAGTAAGGTAAGAGGACCATTTTGAACAGATAATGTTCCCAGAACATTGGCTAATGTTCTCTTAAAGATCAAAACGTTCTTGTAGTTACATTGCAACATTAGTAGAACATTTTTAATGTTATATATCATATATCCAAAATGTTTCTTATAAGTAGTTAGTTAATTGTATTCATTTTGTTTTGGATTTCAAATAGCGATCATTTCTAACTCTGTGATCATTTCATCTTTTAGCTGATTTCTTCTAAAGTTCCTAAAGCAGAATATCTTCCCAACATCATTCGACGGGACGATCCTTCAATAATACCCATCCTGTATGTAAGTCAACTCTCTGCATCTCGAAACAACATCAAGATGAGCTGTATCATGACCTCCAGATGAAGTTTTATATCAGCCTTTCTCTGTCATCTAGATTGTGCACGCAGGGCTCTCTGTCTAAACACTGCCCACAGTTTGCTGCTGTAGATAATAGCTGATCTAATGTCTAAATCAGTTTCTGTGGTGACAGATTTTTACAGTATATCTGTTATTATGCAGTACCTCTGGGAGAGAAACAAAGATAAGAACAGAGGTCCCACAGAGGAGCTGAATAAAAACAGTAGATTTACATTAATGGTGTGTGAATCATCACCTCTCTCACAACTTATGCAAAACAGTTTTTACAGAACAGACGGTAAAAACACATAGATACTGTTTTACTTTACACTTTACAGTAAGATTCGTTTTTTAGTTAACTTTATTTAACATTAAAAACATTTAAACACAGCTGAATAAATGCAATGAATAAATGTGAAACAATTTTGTTCATGTTAGCTAATGTATTAACTGATGTTAATAAATGCAACTTTCTTGTAAAGCTTTACTTGTTTTGCTTTGTACTGTAAAGAAAAGTCAAGGCATTTCTGTAGGGGATGCAGCAAGACGTGTCTCGAAAGGGTGTCCAGGGGTTTAGCTAGATAAGCGATGAGTAAACTGATAGTAAACACAGTACCAATTGACGACACAATTCAGTTCAGTCTAAACGTGTGTAGAGATCAGAGACATTGAGCCTGATCCAAAGAACATGCATCTCATTTAGTCCTGTTGATTTGTTGGTATTGATTTTATTATTTGTATCTCCAGGATCATGAGCACGCCACGTTTGACGATATTTTGGGTATGTAGCTTTGAGTGTGTTGTGTGTTTGTTTGAGCACTTTGTCCTGATTTGACGGTGGACTTGATGCCTGAACATTTTACACCAGCCTGAGCATGCTGAACAGAAAAACCAGCTGGATTGTTGATAAACGGTTTAGAGCTGCTCGGGGGTTTTCTACAACAGATACTGTAACTGAATATCTGGGGATACTGTTGTGATTAGGTTGTATCGGATGTCCCACTATGTTTTGAATTCATTAACAAATTCACATTGATAAATGTGATAAAAACTTCTTTTTAATGTTATATGGGTGATTACGGTAATGATAATATTGATCATTAGTCCATTTGCATGTAACATGCAAGAAAACAGTGATTATTAAAAAACAACTCATTATAAAAACCCTCTTTTATAGGGCTTAATTGAGAAATGAGTGTAAAAGTGGGGTGAATTAACTTTACAAGCTATTTGAAGCCCTCTGAAAGACCATATCTGGTAAAATCAGGGTGACAAAAATCTAGGTTGTGTTGTGTCACATTCCTGATCCAATAAAAGACTGTTTGTTACGTGACATGTTGTCGGTTTGGTAAAACTCATTGTTAGAGGCACAAGCTATGTCAGTCATCGTGATTGTGTGTGTGTTCTGTGTGCAGAGGAGATCGAGAAGAGACTGACGGCCTACAGAAAAGGCTCCAAAATCTGGCGCATGTTGATCTTCTGTCAGGTAAGAGTTATAGCCAAGACACACAGCTACTACCCAGCTAACAGGAAACATTATCAGAACATTGGTTAAAGTTCTCTCAAAGTTATCAAAAATGTTCTCAAAAATGTGCAGTAATGTTCGTAGAATGTTTTTTATGTTATATATCATAAATATCAAAAATGTAATTTAAATAACGTTCTTACAGCCCAGCAATACAACTTTAATGCCATGTCTAAAAACTGGACGTTTATGTTCTTAAGAGCTTTTAAAATAACATTATAACAAATAACTTGAAAATGAAAACGTTATGGAAATGTTATTACATCCCAAGGTTAGGGATTGATGTGAATTCAGTGGATTGCTTCTCTCAGACATTAATACTTGTGTCTCATTGGCTTTGATGTAATGTTTGAGATATGTGTTTGTGTGTGGACGTCATTGTTCTCTCTCAGGGCGGCCCGGGACATCTGTACCTGCTGAAGAATAAAGTGGCCACTTTTGCCAAGGTCGAGAAAGAGGAAGACATGAGCCAGTGAGTGACCTCACATTAATGCCATTTAAAGGGACAAAATATCATCGTCTTTATATTACTCATTTTTATGTTGACAAATATTTTTAATCTTTGGGGTGAACTATTCCTTTTAAATTGAAAACCAGTTTGTTATTTATGTATTTCTACTTTTTGTTTGTTTTAGAAGCCACCCAGCTGACAATTTTAAGCTGCAAGAAATATTATTTTGAAGAACATTCAAAACCTGTTTTTTAGATGTTGTATTAGAGTTATTGTATTAATGTTTTCAATTTATGATATGTAATGTTAAAAAACGTTCCACTAATGTTACTGAAAAATGTTTTTGAGAACTTTAGTGAACGTTCTGTGAACATTCCCTGTAAGCTGAGAAGGGCTCCAGAGGTAAACGATGTTATTTTACATGAACATGCATATTCTGTGTGTGTGCATGTATGTTTGTGTGTACACAGGTTTTGGAAAAGGTTAAGTCGGTTTATGAGTAAAGTGAATCCAGAGCCAAACCTAATCCACATCATGGGCTGCTACGTCCTGGGCAATCCAAATGGAGAGAAGGTGCGTCCAGTAATGAAGCAGTGAGGCTTCAGGATGTCTGTGTTTACTTAATGCTGTGGTCTGTTTCTGCTGACCTCTGGGGACTGCCGTAACATATCTGCCTCTCTCATACACCAGCTCCATCCCTCAACCTTCTACATCACACCTCTCTGTCTGTCACCATCATGCCTGCCAGCTTCTTCTCCCAGTTATATAGCTGAGAATAACTCAAATTTGTTAGCGGGTTTTTTGGTAGCTTAATGCGACTGAGCCACAAGATTTTGCCCTCAAGGACGCTTTTTTCTCCCATGGAACCTCCAGATCTGTTTCTATGGTGACAGGTTTGGTGTAAACTTCGCTGGCTGTGCGTCATTGCCCGAGAGGCGCCGTTGTTTCTGATAACTGCATTTGTGTGAATGCTTGTGATTGACAGATGGGTGATGACGGACTTTGTGTTTGTGAAGGCAGGCTGGATAATTTACTAGGAGCATTTGGGTTTTAACAAAAACATCCTTGAGTCCTGAGGCTGTTAAACTCAAAGCAGAGGTCTATAAATATTGCAGCATTTGTCTCTTCCCGTCCACTTTGCCTTGATGTCATTGGTTATTTGGTCACGTCTGTATTATTATACACAAAGGAAGTTATTTGTCATTATCTTTCATGGGGTGAGCTGACAGAGAAAATGTGGTGTGCACAGCCTCTAAATCACTTTTTAATCTGGGTTCTAAAGCCTGTCAGAGCGTTGTATGGATGGAACAATCTTAACTGGGTTCCTTTAAAGACTTGCATTTGCCTTCCCAATCACCACTTCCCAGTCACACAGCGCCTCAGTGGTTGGAGCAGGGTCCAAGATCACTTCCTTTTCCTTGTTGCAGCAATGTCTTGTGTTTTAAGTATTTTTTTTTATTTTTTATAATTTTAATAATTTTATACCCACAAAGCATTACAATTTATACTGTAGCGCAACCGATATAATGATGTGTTTAAAAATATGTGTTATTAGTTATCCCTATGTATATTTTATCCTTAACTAACCTCCTGAAGTCGGAGAGAGAGAGAGAGAATAAGCTGGGTGAGGGAAAGAAAAGAAGAGTGTTATTAATGTCTCTGCTTATCATGTTCCAACAGCTGTTCCAGAAACTGAAGAACCTAATGAGGCCTTATTCCATCACGTTCGAGTCGCCGCTGGAGCTCTCGGCTCAGGGTGAGAACATCTGCTATAAACTCACACTCTGACACACATAAACACACAAGGCTGAATACACATACGGCACTAACCTGTTTTTTTTTTGCTAACCCCACGTAACCATTTTAATAACCAGATACTAAATGTGCTTAAATAGTCAATTTGGCTCTGATGTCATTAGTTTTCCGGTTCTTTACAAACTTTCCCCTCGTTTCTCTTCCAGGCAAAGAGATGATCGAGATGTACTTCGATTTCCGTTTGTTCAGGCTTTGGAAAACTCGTCAGCACTCGAAACTCCTCAACTATGAAGATCTGTTGTGACCCCGCGAAGGTCAGTGTGTAGCAACGTGGGCTGGATGTCCCACTGTAAAACTCCATCTCAGCAGCTTTTATTTTGAAGAGCAGGGACGGGAGAGCTGACAGACACAGCCACTTTGCCGCCCTCGCTGTGTCTGGGACATTATCTGAGCTCTCCGCTGCGGTTCAGACGCTCTTCAAACGGTAATGAGATAAAAATAAACGGATCCAACAGAACAGATTGCAAATGGACCACAACATAGGGCATGCTAATGTTTGGGCTCTCTGAGGATGAAGTCTGAAGGTATCTTCTGAACCTGATGACCAACGGAAGTCAACAGTCGTTTTCGTTTTTACGGTAACATCGCTCTCAGCTGTTGAAAGTTTTAAAACAAGTCCTGTGTGCAATATAATGCCGTGTTTTACGAAACATCAGAAAAACAAAAATGGTCATATATAAACCAGTTATAAATCGGTACACATACAGAATATCCATTTTATGAGTATATAGAGTAGCTATAGTCATGCAGATAATCTACTGTAAATGTCAGTCGTACACAATTTACTTTGTCAAAGTTTATTGTTGTGGTCTTTCTAAAGAAATGTTTTAAATAACTCAGGTTTTAGCCGTTATGAATATATTAATTACTCCCCTGACCAGGTGTTTGGAAGTCTTCATTCACCACTTTTAGAAAGGATTGTACTTTTAGTTGTTATGGGTGAACAGGTTAATATCAGAGCATCATATAACAAAAACATGGACCATATGGGACCATATATAGGCTGTATTTCCCAAACTGGGAAATGGCGACTTCCTAACAATAGAAAAACGAACCTCAGTGTAGCCACGCAGCTGTACCAGGTGAACGTGAAGTATTACCAGTAACATGGTGTCACTTGATCAAATGCATGACAATTACAGTAGGCTGTTTTTTTTTTTTTTTTTTTACAAATATTCAATTGCCGGATCTGAACCAGAGTTTGAGTCGAACCCCTTACCCCCTTTGATCTCTTTCCCATTGTATTATTTGTCTGTATACTGCAATGTTTAATTTGACATGAGTAACTCTGCAAGCAGTTACGGCAGCTGGTTACTGCTTTAGCTAGCCAGGTAACAACTCAGGAAAACGTGTTGAAAATTGAAAGTGTTATTTATTTTTTCCTCATCAAAACGCACAAAACAACAAATGCAAGCTGCTTGCCAAAAGTAAGCCATAGAAAAACAGGAAGGTATGAGAAATACTATTATACTATTATAAATCACATTACAGTAGCAACAGGGGTTCATTTACGAAAAATAGGCGTCCGTTTGATTTTCCCCCAAAGATGTTTTTAAGCATTTCAAGAGTTCATAAAACTGCTGTGAGTACCAACTCAACAAATCTGAGGTCAATAGATTTGGGTTCTCATCAAAAGCTCATTTAGGTCTTTTGTTTTGTCTCCATTTAGTTTGAGCAGGTTGTTGGTGGTGTTTAATAAACAGGCATTATTATGAAGGTCGCTGTAGCCTTATGGGGCAGGAGGGTGATGGCCGTACGGTGATAATGAAGCTTGCAGATGTACACTCTATGCATTCTTCTTCCATAAGAAGCTTTCCAAGGTTTTGGACAACCTGAGGTTTTTGTTTTCCTGTTGTGGATGTGCTCAGCTATGAAGCCATGGACTCTTTAGCTTCTGCTGCAGGAAGCTGCTCAGACTGAAAGGATCTTAATGTGAAAAACTGGAGGCATTTATGAATGAACTGACGTTCCAGCTGTTTATATACTGAATCATGGCATCTTATCTTGTTTTTTTATACATCCATTAATGCTGGTTGGTTAATCCTTTGCTGTTGTTCAGCCAGAATGGAATCTTACCCCATAGATAAGTGGACCAGTGAGAACATTGTGTGAAGCTACAATTAAGGTTGTAAGAATGTTTCCATAACGTTTCCATTAAGAAAAAAAATGTTAAAAGCATTATTTTAAACATTTTAGGAACGTTCAGAATGTTTAGGGTTTTTTTTACCTTGTATTAACATTATTGCTTGGTTATAAGAATGTTAATCAAACATTTCAATTCTGTAACTTTTTAAAACATTTCAAACAAATACCGAAGAATAACTTTTGGTGTATATGATATATAACATTAGAAAAATGCTCTACTGACGTTACTGCAAGAACATGTCGATAACTTTTGGAGGACATTAGCCAATGTTCTGAGAGCATTCCCTGTTAGCTGGGGCAGAGAGAAAACACCAAACGATATTCTATGCTGTATAAAACATCTGATGAAATACCTGAGCAACTTAGCTATTGCAGAAAATCAAACACTCACAATTCCAGAAGAAAATTAATTTACTAAACTACTTGTAACACACGTGTACTGTTTTATATGTGTACTGTATTGCCGAATGTGAGGTAATGCCCATCCAATGTGGTGGAAATTCACAAAAGAAAATGATGGCTGATGGTTTGAATAGTCTTTGTGACTGCAGAGTTCCTATAATTGTGTGGTTTGGGTATGTAGAAAACAGTGGAGTTCTGTCAGGGGACTGTTGCATCCCGGCCTGAAAACAGACCAGTTGAATTGGACTGGTCCTCTATCAGTTTCAGTCCCCATGAGGCCATCTGTGACACAGTAGTTGTCAGAGACAGATAGTGAATCCGTATTCACGACACAACAGACGGCAGTATCACCCTGACAGGAACATTTGGTGGTGAAAGTGAATGTTTTCTCAGGACGTCCAGCGAGAACAGAATGAGTAACATGAAAATTCTGTGCACATTCCTCTTACAGTTTCGCGCTGTCAGCTGTCTGTCCGCTTTAATTTCTGCTGTAATCTGTGTTTAGCCATATGATTTTTCCTTTTGTTTTTGGGCCTAAACTAATTATGAGTAAACATGCATTATAAGGGAGTGGTGCTGGCTTTTTTAGATAAATTATTTATTCAAACATGCAAGATATTTTTATGAGACTTGGTGGGCAATAGAGTTTTATGTAAATATTATATGTTATATGTAGATATTTATCCTTTTAAAGTAACTTTGAGACTTTAGTTATAATATTCACATGCATAGTCTCTCCAGTAGTCCACATAAAGTCTTCCCATAAAGAGCACAGAGAAAACTGTTCGAGTATCGTGAGATGCGATACATACAGTATATATTATATATCAGCATAAACAATCTCTTCATGTGTCTCCTCACACGCGTGTAGCCATTGTTTCTCGCTCCCTGACCGCCCCATGATGTGCCAACACTGAAAACATCTTCAGTTTTATAACTGGAGACTATGAATATTCAACAAAAAATATAAATATATGTTCTATATATGTGTGAGCAGAACGATCGGAACGGTGCATGTGTGATTTTATTTACACTCCCATGAATGATAGTAACGTGCTATTGTTTTTTATGACATCAATATTGTAGATATAAATGACATAACAGATATCTGGTGTTGATTATGTGATCTGAACTATCAACATCTGCTGATTTGTGTCTTGTGCATTTCATGATGTAAACGAGTCGTACTGAGAATCTGAATCAGCAGTGTCTTAAACGCAAGATTTTCCAACATGCTGATTCTGGATGAGTGGAACGTGTTTCTCATGCTTCGCTTTTCTAATAAAATGTTTCATTTGAACTTGATGAGCCGATTCTTCTCTTTTCTGACAGAAGATCTGGAATTTGATCAATTTTATTTGTAATTCAACACTTACAGTGGAGCTATGGTATCACTGTGGTAACGTGTTTGTTTCATTAAGTAAACCAAATGTTCATTAAAACTTTATGATGAAGATTAGGAGGAAAACTTGACTTGACTTTTATGATCCTTTCATTTTATGGGAAAAGCAACCAGGAGAATCTTCATATACTCTCCCTGTTTTATTCCAGCAGAAAGGTTGCTGGCCAGTGAAGGTAAACATACATGATAAATTTCCACAGTTCAGTGCGTGAGGCTGGAGGGGCCAATCGATTTGCTCTGACAGCCCTCACAGTCCCGCAGCCTTGAGCTCAACCAGGGGAGATCAAGACTACAGTCAGCCCTACATGAGTCCTCCCTCTCCTCTCACCTCGCCTGTCCAGATGACCTTCTGGAGATAAACAGGATGCCCAGTACAGTAAATGCAGTTTTAAACAAACAGAAAGATTTCAATCCCTTAACATCACATTTATTTTCTGTATATTTTGAACAATCGTTAAAATCTGTAAAAAAAAGAGCCCAAATGAAATGTTTTAATATGAAGGATTTTTTATTTAGATTTTTCACAGCTGTTTAACCTGTATTTTGTATGTTAGGGTTAATGGAAATGTGCATAAAATTAATGGATAATATACTGGCAGAAAATTACCAGTTCATTTTTCTACAGCAAATTGAGTTTTCACATGAGTATGATATGATAAATGTTTCTGATGGTTGTGAGATGAATTAATAGCTTTTTAATATTTCATAACTTTAATAATTTACTAACAACTTTCTAAGCAAAAGCCACACAACCTTTAGTACTGATACTGAATTAATTACTGAATAACAAGTTGGTGAAGGTGGTAATTTAGTAATTGTTACATTAATTTTAGTTTCTGTTGGCCAGAATAATGATTGTTTTTTGTGTGTTACAGTCACGTTTTTGGTGATGACTTGTAAGGATGAGCTTACAGAATTTGACAAAGAAACACTGAGTAAAATTACCATGAATAAAAAATGTGTCAACTAGCCCCGGACTCTCCTAGATAATAAAAACGTTTGTTACAGCTGTGCAGGAGTTGTATGTATGTGTGTATGACAGCAGGATTATGCAGGGCACAGACTGACCTTGTGCAGAAAAACTATCCATGCAGCCACGTGCCAATAAACCGTCAGCTGTGACAGTAGTGCTAATGTGTCCACTGTACTGCTTTCCATCTTTCACTGGTCTGGGAGCTGCTCTGGATGAATCCAGCTAATAGAAGTCTCAGCTGTTCAATGACCCCAAAAGGATAGGGTGAGTAATTCACATTAGCACACTGATATCAGATCCAGTAACGTAAAATATATTTTAATACGTTTGAGGAAAAAATGTGTTTGGTTATACATGGAAAATAATGCGAAACTGTGATTGAAAAATAGTTTTTAAAACAGAGATAAGCTATATAAAGTTATATAAATTGTTACTATAAAATCAAAATTACCAATTATCATTTTTCCAAATTGTATTTTAATGGCAGTCGGCTAAGATGAAAAAAAAAGTTTTTCTAGTTGTCCTACCAGAACGTCCTGTTATATAATACAGTGCGTTTCCTTTTTCTTTACTGCAACTCTCGCACGTGCAGAAGGCTGCAGTTTTACACTGCTGACAAAAGTCCTTTTCATGGCATTTGGATGCATTTGTTGGTATCAGTTCTGCACCTGCTCTCTAAGTAAACAAACACGGGACCTTGATACACGTTCTAGAATCAGCAAATCTTTTGTGCTGATGTAAGGATTTAAACCTCACACGAGTCCTCTAGCTGAGCCCTTCAACAACACAATCTCATTTACTTGAAAGAGAGCCAACGCTGACAAACCTGTCCCCTCATGGTTTGTAAAACTACTTTAATATTAAAGTTCTGAGCATTGCATTGACTTTCAGTCAGACATGATTGTATACAATGTAGAAATGCTATCCAACCTCCAGTGCCCTGGGCTGGGTTTCTGCCTTGCTGACCAAAGTAAATGAAATGATTCTGCTGACTCCAAAACTCCACACTGTCTTTGAATCAGTGCTTTTGTGATATTGATACAGGCTATAGAAATCTTAAAAAAGATTTAGTAAAAAAAAATATTTTTCTGCGTACTTTTATATATCCCATGGCACTGACTGTGTCATATTCATATACCACGGTTTTTACACAGAATATCATGCAAACAAACAAACAAACAAAACATATTTCCCAGCAGGTGACACACGTACCCATACACTCTGTAAGCTGTGCGTCATATTCCTCTGGGCTATTGTCACAAAACGTGTTGTTTACAACCAAGTGCCCTCGTTTACCAACTTTGGCGGCTTCCAAATAGATTTACCCTTGTTTTCCTTGATCACATGTGGGATCAAAGTTCGGATACACGCCATTGTGACGGTAAATCCATGACCTTCAGTTACCCGTTATATGCTTAACTAGGCAAATAAATTATTTGTTTTGTTTTAGAGGGGCACGATCGTATTGTCACAAAATAACAAAACCCTTAAAAACTAATCAAATAACCATATACACAAATAGAATCAGTAAAAATACAAACAGATTCATTAAATAAAATAGATTCTAGTGTAGAAACTTGTACAGGTAGTGCTATACAAACGTACAAAATAAGAAACTTACAACAGAATATTTACATTTTAACATCGTCCAGCTGTGTGACCTGAGAAAATGATTTATAAAGCCTAAACGCATTAACTATCACATGAGTATATATTTTAGAGTTTATGCAATGCGTTATGTGCAAAGCTTTTAATATTTTAACATACTGCTGACAGAACTTCTGCAAATTTAATTAGACGTTTTAGATCTACACCAGTCTGACATGTTAACAGTTACAGGCAGGGTAACAAGGCAAAAATGGCATCTAATAGTGCATGTCAAGTGAGCAATTATGATATAGATATGATATAGATATGTTAATTTATTAAAAATGAATGTTTGTTTTTTCTATGTCTTTAGTTGTATGTTCACTTTAAGCTCATTTTCCATCTTTTTTCAGGAATCACTGGCTGGTCCAGTGTGAAATTGGTCTTTTAGATGAGGACAAGCTGGCCCCCAAAGCAGCGAATGACTTTTTCTATACAATAGAAAAAAAATCAGAGAAAAGAAAACCTTTTAACCTCTCACAGCTGCACTCACTCAATCATTCAGTGTCACTTCGGAAAGGCTGTGCAGAACCAGCTATCGAGTGGTGGTCCAGTTGAGTGGTTTTGTCCTCCATTACCTGATTTTCCCTTCACAGGGTCATGGTCCATCACTGCAGACGTCCACACAGCAAAGTCCATTAATTCTTTTAGTCAATGGGTTTGTTGAGAGAGATTTCTGGAGGTCAGCCTGTGGTCAGGACATTGTCTGGAAGCTCAAGGATCTCAGCAATGTCTTCCAGCTCATCCAGGCATTCTGAGAAGGAAGGTCTTCGGAACGCCTCCATCTGAAAGACAAAAAGCAGGAGTCAGGAGGGGAATGGAGTTTCCTCAGCTGTTTTCACAGGTGTTGTGTCTGTGCTGTTCAGTACCTGACAACAGCTGACAGAAAGTTCCAGAACTCGCTCTGGGCAGCCCTGAACCAGCTCTCTGAACGACTCCACATTCAGCCCGTAGTCCTGTCAGCAGATCACACACCGATTTTAACACAGTTTGTAATAAATGTGGAAATATCACATGGTAAATGATGAAGTTTTGTCAACATTTACTGAATAACAAGAAAACTTTGCAACCTAAAGTAAACTTAAAGTAAAAATATCTCATCAGAATATTCCAAAACAAACTTTACAAACATAATCATAATCAGAAAAGCCCCTTTACATTGTAGTGTGTATCAGAACCACACGATTTAAACTTCATACATACTGTGTAATAGCTACAGTCAAAATGTAGATGACCAAAAACTCATGATGAGGGAGATGCATAAATCCAATTTAAAGGTGCATACGAGGGTTCCTGTGACCCTGATCTTTAAGTAAGGTCTTTACCTGTGTCCTAGGCAGCACTTCTGGATCCGCAGGGATTCTGGCCAAGATTTCACACAGCAGGATCCCGAAAGAAAAAACATCAACCTGTGATTACAGAGAGTAAAAGAGCCGGTCAGCTGAGGCTCCTGCGGTCCCTCATCACATTTACTCCTGACAGTGAGATAAATCAATACTGATTTCATTCTCAGAGACAATAATTCAGTCATAGTAACCCAGGAGTCTTCCACCTTTTAGGCCAAAGGCCCCCAGAGAAACAGATCAGGGGCCCTTTACTACAGTCTATAAACATTTTATCTTGTACTTTTTGTGTTAAAAATGAACAAAATTCAGTTATTGAACAAATACGTGACAGATCCATGTTCAAAACTGTTTCCTTGCCTAAACTGATTTCCCAGTGTTTTAAATGTTAGTTTGGCTTGGTCCGGAAATGTTAGTTTGGCTTCGTTTGACCAACATAATGAAATGTAAAGAAACCTGCAATTTTATGTTTCAAACAGAGATGACAACAGAGAGGCAAAAGTAAGCTTTGTGTTGCTTGTAACAGCATGCTTTGTTTTGATTATTATAATGCACAGCCATTCAAATAATAATAACCGATGTACTGTTCAAAGTTGTACATGACATTTCAGTTTGACATGATACATGTATTTATTGTGGGAGGGACTGCTCAGTTAGCTGAACTTCATCTGTTTACTTTAGCTTTGGTTGAAACTTTCCCTCATTTTCATTTTGCTACTCTGCTCTACACACCTTGCGGTCGTACGGCTCTCCTCTGAGCATTTCTGGGGCCATCCAGAATGCCGACCCCACCAGAGACATCTTCCTGTCGGGGTCATTAGCGGGCAGCTCCCCCATCTCTCTGGCCAAGCCGAAGTCAGTCACCACGGCCTCTCGGCCTCTCCAGGTCACACGGATTAGACAGTTCTGCACCAACAAACACAACAGATCTCCCATGTAGTGTTGCATAAGAGACCCCAAAAACCACTGAAGATTAGTGTCAGATCTTTATCTCTTTTTATTCTTTCACTGCGGTGTGAGGAAAGAAAAAATGGAATTAAAACTATATATAAAAATCTCAGATCTTAATCAGGAGAAGGTGAGAGAGGAAGCAAGTTTATGAGACTGTTGAAGGCGTGTTAGTTGAAAACAGAACTAAAAAAGCACCACAGTGCCCCAAATCTCCACATGAGGGCAGTATTTCTCTATGAATAGATTGAGTGCCAAGTAATTTTGTTACTCTTTCACAAACAAAAAGCATTATCTTCCGGCTTTAAACATGACTGAACGAGCTACATTTGAAATCACACCAGTGACTGAATTAACTTCTATCACTGCGTCCGACTGGTAAACATGAGTGTGGAGAAGATGAGCAGAGTGAGATGATGAATGTTATAAAGTCAGAGACCGAGCAGCTGGACTTTCTGATATTCTGTGCATAAACTAACCACTAGTTAGAAACGTCTATTCTGCAAGAAATTGTTGGTGCTTCTTAAATCACGTGTTAAAAAAGATTCAGCTCACGTCATGCAAATAAACAGAACACTGGGCTACATAAACCTTTGATTATTGTAGTTATAATAAATGTGTGATGATTTTTAAACACAAGGTGTGTTCTCGGCACACACTTTCAAATCAAGGTTCATTGGTTCTAGGTGATATTTGGTAATGAAACGTCTTAATGTGTAAAGTCTTAATTCTGCCAGCACACTGAACCCTGACCTTGGAGTTGAGGTCTCTGTGGTAGATGTTATTATAGTGGAGATAGGTCATTCCTCTGCTGATATCACAGGCCAGTTGGATTTTCTCTCTCCAGCAGAGGTTGACGTCATGGCTGGCCAGCAGCTCCTCCAGACAGCCTCCGCTAACATACTAGATGCAGAGGAGGGAAGGACACAAGATTATAAAACACATATACGCTCAGCATACAGAAACGCAGGGCAGATACTGGTAGCTTTAAATTGTAAACACTAATTCCTAAATGTTGCCACCCACCTCAAGAATAGGGTACAGCTTGTTCTCCTTCACACAGATCCCCATGTACCTACAATAAAACAGTCGAGGTGCTTTATTCAGGTTCTGAGCCTTCACTGGAAGGACAAATCATCCAGCCAGCTCTTGTGAACTTTTGCCTCAGCATAAACCTTTGAACTGAAGCTTATATTAAATAAATCTTCAGTTATTCACAGCACAAATGCTCCTGACTGAAGCTGCAATCCATAACTTTTGCCTCTCTGCCATCATCTCAGTTTTATTGCAGGTTACTTTATGTACTTTTTTATGTATGTTTAAGTCAAATGAAGTCAAACTGACATTTCCTGGGAAATCGGAACCCAACGGCTCAAATTACAAATCATTTTAATAATGGTACAGAATAAAAAATATGGTAAAGAGACCGTTTTGAACACTAATCTGTTATGTGCTTGCTCAATAATTGATTTTTGTACATTTTCAACCCAAGAAAGTTATGGATTGCAGCATTAAGTTAAGTACCAAAGTTTAAGACTCTAGGTTTTCTAGAGGTTTTCTAGAAATTTTATAGTTTTTCTAGAAATTTCTTATAGAAGTTGCTATCCTGTAGCTCAGCTGGTAGAGGTTGTGGTTTTAATACCCAGGAAGCACATGTAACAATAAAATGTATAAGTTGAATGTACTGTAAGTCGCTTTGGATTAAAATGTCTGCCAAATGCATAAATGTAAAAACAAGCAACTGCTAAAAAACTCGGGTTTACAAAGGGGTCTCATCAGTGCAGTCCTATCAAAAGATTATTTTGCCCTTCAGCTGGATTGTTTAAACTCATCGGGGCATTTTGATTCAGTATTAGACTGAAAGATTGTTTAGAGTGGGTCGGTGTGGGATTGATGATTAATCGGACGTGTAGAGGCGGCTCACCTCACTATGTTGGGGTGGGAGAGCTTCTGTAGGAGGCTGATCTCCCTCACAATGCTGTCCTGATCCACGTCACTTTTATAGATCTTCACCACCATCACCTTCTTCAGCGTGTTGTGCATCACCTGCCCGACCAATCAGAGAACAGCATTATGAACCTATACAGTCCTAAAGTCTTGAGACCACTACTGAAAAAGCTTTTATTTTTTACTTATAACGCTTCATTTATATTATAATCAACATATTATCAATTTTGTCAGCATGATTACAAATTTTAAAAGAAATAAAAATTTAAGGGAACGATCACCTGAAAATGAGATTTCAAGAAGAGAAATTTTGAAGAATTTGGATGCTGCGCTTTCTCGTACAATGAAAGTGAATGGTGACCAAGTCTCTAGCACTCTGTTTAACACCATAAGCTATAAAATCACATTGGTTTGGGTAAAGTAAATGAATGTGAAGTAAATGAATTTGGAAGGTCCATCCTGTTGCTTTAATAACAGAATGCTGGAATGGGCTCCAACAATATAAATTTTTATGCCAAAATGATCAATTTAAAGGGACACATTTCCTAGCTTGCATTAAGAAGTTAACATGGACAAAGTCACATTTTCTTTGTTTGATTTGATATATATATATTTTATAAATTGTAATTTTTTGGCAAATTTTAATGCAAAATTGTAATGTTTTTAAATTTTGTTTTGTATTATTATGACTATTTTCATTGTGGTCTCAACATATTTGACAGTACAGATTTCTTGTGTGTTTTTCCTTCACCACACCGGTGAACAACATTTTGTCGACACATTTTTTTTTGGGTGACTGAACTGAATGGCACAAAAGCACATGTTTTTCTTCAGCACACAATGTTCTTCATTTTTGGCCCGTGTTGTGAGAATGGTCACAGTGGAGGCATGTGGCTCTTTCAGTGTTTTGAAAGAGTGTTGCTATTAAATGCGGTTATCTGCGTTCCATCGCTCAGCTATCGTGTTCACAACAGCAGAATGAAAACAATAGGTGCAAAAAATCTCTGATGTGAACATACTTCACACCAAAGATAATATCAAACACATAACTTTACACATCACAAATGCCCTTGTGCCACTTTTCTGAGCTGTGCGCACAAATCACTAGAGATATTTTAAACAAATATATATAAGATATAAGACAGAACAAAACTCAAACCTTAAATAAACACTGTCTGCTGGCTGAAAAAATCAACGTACTCTCCCACTTTCTCTCAAAACAACAAATGATTATCGTTTATTGTTTGTTAAGGCTTTCAGTATCATTTCACCATGAGTGGTGAGACTGTACGTGATGTTAAACATGTTCTTTGTTGGGTTGGAAACTGTTTGCAGGATGTAGCATGTTTTAAGAAGCTACAAACATGTCACGTCTGTAAAGTTCTGTTGAAGGATTAACAGGGCTGTGACTCTCAGACTAAACCATCAACTGAAAAGATTATTTTACATTTTGGCAACAGAATTTAGGCAGGTGACAGAACCGACCAAACAAAACCATCAACAATTACCTACAGCTTGTTCTTGAAAGGCAACAGAAGTGGAATGAAAACGTTTATCTCAGACACCTCAGCACCAGAGATCTTGATGTGCCTTATTGTCACAGCTTTGAGTAAATCAGTGGACGTGGGAAAATGTTCTTACAACCTAAAATGAACTGGGACTGGGACTGTCACTGGGACTGTCACTGCTTGGAAATCAGTACCTTGTAGACTCTGGAGAAGAATCCAGTTCCGATAAGCTCTGCGCTGAAGTCTTCCCAGAATTCCAGTTTGCGGACGTTGGTGCGGAGTGGATGCCAGCAGTCTGTCTGGCAGTATGTGTCTGTGGACTCACTGAGCAGTGTGGGGCTGCCTGGTTCTCGAGCAACGTCCACATCACACATGTTGGAGATCTGATCTACAACAGAAAGAGCAGAGGCACCACAGATAAAGCTCAGTCATAGATTTTGCATTTGGCAGACGCTTTTATCCAAATCAACTTACAGTACATTCAAGCTATAAATTTGATCAGTATGTGTTGTCCCCTGGGAATTAAACCCACAACCTTTGCACCGCTAACACGGTTCTCTGTTTTGAACAAATAGCATTTTCAAGATCACAGCTGATGACTTGTGAAGATGATATGGCTTTATTTAGGCCAAGCAGACATGACATAACCTTCCCTAGGATCTTCCTAATGACCTCATTAAATGATCAGCCAAATATGAGACAACATGAGGTCAGTGTTTACAATCTGATCTAAACAAAATGTTCAGCTTCGGGCAATGTGGATGTGTGCTGCTGTACAAAGAAAACTTCCCACCAAAAACATGGAGATTGTACATGTGTATAAATCAGTATGTGTGGATGTTATATGTGATGTCATCAAGATGTCATCATTTGTTGTTTGGTTTTACTATGGCAATACCATGGTATTCTTTAAAGTACTTTGGAGTACCGCGAAAATATTATAGTATATAAATATGTTAGTTCAATACAATAAAATACACTACCAGTCAGAACTGTGGACAAACGACTGCATATTTGAAATGTACCTATGCAAACAAAAGCTGCAGATTGACACGTTTAATCCTTCATGCATAAATGATCTTAAATGCCGTAGCTGTGCGTGTATGTCGGTACAAGTACGAACAAAACATTTTTCTGAAAACTTCATTGAATACAGCTTTTTAACCATGCAGTTCCCTGCATGCTGGCATGTCTACGTAGGATGTAATAAGATCCCCCGGGACCCAAATCTTGACTGAAGCCAAACCTGATAATTCTGCCATTATCTAGGGAGTGCAGAACCATCTAAAGTAAACGGCATGTGGAGATAAATGGATCATGCAAGCAGATACAACAGCATACAGAAGATAAGACACAGAACAGAAGAGAAGATAAGAAACTCACAAATCCAGTACGATAAGAAAAAGTGACTATTGCCGATGCATTACTGGTTATTTGATATCATACACACGCACACGGATGAACTGATTTAACATCAATGACATCCTGGAACACAGAAGATGGTGTTATGTGTGACACCTGAAACTTCGTGCCATGCCTGTCTCGCATGCAATCAACAATGTAGATGCTCAGGTTTTTACTTGTTGACTTTGAGCTATTTTGTGGGGATTTAGCTCTTTCAACCTCTGTGGGTATGTTAATGTACATAATGAACAAACAGCTTTGTTTGTTCCAGGTCTCATGAAGCGTGTGTAGAATGGATTCAGATGTAAGGTGACGCAATGCACTTGTTTGATCTACCTTGGGGGGAAGAGAGAGAAAGAGAGAAAGAAATTCAGTCTTTGCGGGGGCCCGTCTTACACACAGGTGCCCAAACAGGGCCCACTAAAATGTCCCTATTAAAGTTTTGCCTGCTTAGAAAATATTGGTAGAAGCCAATTTTGTGGAGACTGACAAAATGTTGGAGAACTTTAGAGCAAAATGAACAACACACCAGATAAATTTTAATGTGGTAAACACATCTTTTAGAACGTCTAGTTTCTTTTTCCACAAAAGGAAACCAAAAACCAAAATCACTCTCAAATTCAGTTTTAATATGGAAGAGACTAACTTAGGTTACAGAATTCGGTTGTCACTCTTGTTTATAATTACTATGTATAAACAGAATCGTATTTAGCACTCCAGACAAGTCTGACAATCATATTCTGCTGCTGTGTGAACATAAGCTGAGAAACATGGGCTGACGTGCTGTTAAACACCTGACGGGTTAAAATAGGCCATTTATACACCACCTGTGATAAATAATTCAGTGTAAGTGAGAACTCTCCTGTTTGTCTGTTTGGATACTCTCTACTTTACAAGTCTATCAAATTTCCTTCTGTTCATGTGGCATCTAAATATCCTGAGGTCATGTCTCCCCTCTGCTTTTATGACGTGAGCACAGGAGCGTGTGAACGAGAGAGAAAAAGTGAGAAAACAGAAGAGGATACAGTGTAATGACAAAAACCAGTGAATCATGCATCTGTTTAAATGTTTAATATTAAAGTTTGGCTTTGTGGCATCTTAAAGCTTAATTATACATTGTAATATTCAGCGCAATATCTTCTCCAAGATCGCTACTGATGCAACAAGCTGAGAAAATCTGTTATTTCACATTTAACCATCTCAGGTTATTTGCCTCTCTTTGATTTGGCCTACAGTTACCCTGGTGTCACACATACAGTAGAGGTTAAGCAGGTCTCAGTCATGAAAGCTATAATGGAAATTTAGCCAGACTATAAAAAAGCTGGAAGACATTTATAAAAAAGTTCCAAAAAGTAGCTTAAAACAAATTATGTGAGGTGGCAACAAATAATCTAAAATCTCAAATAGTCAAATAATCAGCATCAAATTGTGTTACCCCTTTACTTTGATAAGTATCCTGGTACTGAATGATTTATGTACCATGATATTACGTCATACTGTAAGTTAATTCACAGAAAACAACTTTTTGTTCTGTTCATTGTATCCTTCTGTTGCAGGATACTTTTTACAATGAAATTTGTTGTATTTTGACTTTGGAATACTGTCAAGCGTAAGTATCAATTAATTACAGAACTGCAGCAGCCCAGGAAGTGTTTGTTTTACAACAAGCGGACATCTTGAATGAATAATCACAGGTTATCAGTTTCCTGTAGAGAAACAAAGTGAAGGAGTCACTCGACAGGACACGGATAGCTGAGCTCAGTCAAACACTGGAAAATGTTAGCAGGATGAAGTCAGAGAGGTCACGTTTTCAGTGTGGTGATACAGAGAGTGTACAGACAGCCAAGTAAGCTTCATGAGTGCCAAACAGATCCATCAGTGGTGGACTAATACAGCTGAGTAACCTCTTCTGCTGAATAACCTCAGTATCACAATTATCTTCAGGTCCTGTATGTTGCTTGGGATGAAAGCTTCTACAAATAATTACATGTAAATAAATAATAATAAACATTAAGAAATAAGACATGCTATGATTAAACCCTAATACACACAAACAGTACTCACGTAAAAAACAAATTATGACCCTATGACATGAAAATTCAATGATATGAGCCAATCTGGTTATGACCCAGTTTGAGAAGGTCCAGAATACCAAAAATAATTCTAAAACAATATGATTGCTTGAACAGCTGTCAAGCTAAGCCACAGAGGCATCTATACAAACAAGACTGTATTCTGTATTCCAGCCAGAGTGTTGAAAATCTTGTTCAACAACCACACGTGCCTCAAAACAAATCCCCTAATTAAACCGCACACCATACAGTAAGCGGGAAAAGGGCATCTGATTTTCAGCCGAGGAAATCTCTGATTACATCATGATTAGAGATCAGCTACATGCTGCAGTAAGTTAACTCACAGTCACGAGCCCATACTGAATCAAAGCTCTTGTGCTTTGTTAAGACGGAAACCTGCATAAATGACCCTGGCCTTCTTCTGAGACCCTCCACTGCAGGTGCAAAACCAACTGCGGTTTCAGCAAACAACTCGCAAGCAACAATGATCAAGTCCAAGCAATGATGCCAAGCTGAATATCTCTGACACTCTGTCCAAATCATTCATCACTATGAGAGGCCCAGTGATTGGCTATATCCTAGCTAACAGGGAACGTTCTCAGAACATTGGTGTTCTATCAGGTTTGGCGTCGATCAAGATTTAGGTCCCAGTGGATCTTATTACATCTCAAGCAGATATGCCAACGTGCAGAGATTGGCATGGTTGTTGTATTCAAGGATCGTTCTATAAAAGTTCTCTCAAAGTTATCAAAAAACGTTCTTGCAGTGACATTCATAGATTTTTTAATGCTATTTAACATATATCAAAAACATTATTCTTAAATTATTAGGGGAACATTTTAAAAAGGTTACATAATTTAAAAGTTTTCATAATGTTTTCATAACCAAGCAATAACGTTAATACAACATCTAAAAACTGGCCGTTTTGAACAATCCTAGAACACTCAAAATAACATTTATATTACTAATGGAAACATTAGTTAAACGTTCTTACAACCTAAAATTATTAGCGACGATTCTGTGTTTCTGCGTTGAAATATCATAAATGTTCACTGATGATTTTCTTTGATAATATCACAAAATGGCAAAAAAGATAAATGTCACTGAACTCTGGTCTGAAATCTGTCTGGAAATTTGTTTACATCTGAAGAAATATTCCAGAAACTGCATCAACAACATTTGTGGCTTGTTGTTAATCACCAGAAAATAATTTTGATTCTCTGATTCAGTATAACACAAACATCAAAACATTTTGTATAGACATAATAAATGTTATAATAATAATAAAGTTGACATGCCAGGCCTTCAAACACTGTTGAGAGTATCCTGGATCCACCGTCTCATTCCACTGCATTGTGTCTGTCTGTGTTAACCTGTTCTGATACAGAAACCCTGCAGTCCGTTTCAGATATAAATATCTGATTTATCATCTTTCGCACTCATACTCTATGAACTCTGAACAATCTTCACACCTACATAACCTGAGAAACAAAGTGCTGGACTGCACACAACATAAACCCTCTCCACAGACATGAGCGCTGAATTTGAGAGAATGAATAAAGCAAACATTGCTGAAATCACACTCTTCCTCAACAGCCAATAACATCCAAAAAACGAATGCAAAGGGTAAAAAAGATACCGTTATTGATTATTTACCAACCTAGTATAAATCTGACGTTTCATAGCAGCTGGACAGACCATCATTTTCCACTTCGTACAACCCACACCCCTGATTTCATGTCAAATCTGACTATTAGAGAATGCATTTCACTCTCAGTCAAAAGCAAACAATCATGCATCCAAAAGTAGCTGGTTTTCTATGTATGTACAGTAAATATGTTCTTCCCATGATACCGTACACATATTAATATTATTAATAAATACTTACTCCACCGGTACAGTAAACTGTTCATATGCATGGTGAGGTGATGATGGTCTATTTCCTGTTTCTAGAAAAGACCACATAAACCAATAAAACCTATATGTATAATATTCTTTAATATTATAAAGCATAACATAATTCGTACAGCCCTTAGTAATGAAATGCTAACCATTGTTATTCATTTATCTCTATTCTGTTCAATCACAAAACACTTTTAAATAAAAAAGTCATCCAAAAATGGGTTCATTACAACATGCATCTTACAATGCACGAAAAATACACATCCTGCTTAACTTTTCACAATAAGGTCATAAAACTCTCAGAGTTTGAACCTTTATTAGCATTATTAATGCCTTTATTAATAATGTAGCAGATATTTGGTCAAGAAAACCGCACAGTTATCTAAATATGTCAAATAATAATAATAATAATAATAAAACACGTCAAATAAAACATGCATTTACTCACAGACGCGCCGGTCTCTGTTATGAAGGCTCTCCGTTTACTGTCCGGTGCGCGTTCCCGCGCGCGTTCCCGCACCGCGACCTGCGCGCTACCGCGAGCCGCTCGAGTCCGTAAGTTTGATCAGTTGCCATAGAAACCGCTGAGTTTAGGCCTTCGTACACGTCACATCCGCCACATCTCTGCGCAGGATGATCTCTCACGCAAAACGTCGTCAAAACTCGCCGAAATCATCGACAAAACTCGCCGTTTCAATCAGCTCGCACTTGTGAAGGATGTCAAAAGGGGGAAAATTGTTTTCTTATAAATTGTTTTTATAAATTATTTCTTTTTAAATTAAGTGTTTAATCGTTTTGTCTTTGGTGTCACATACAACTCAACACAACAACATTTTATTAAAAACGTCACAATCTGAAGATTTTACATATATCGCCCTCATTCGTTTTGCTATAGACAAACGCAAGCAAGTTTCTTCGCCAACGTTTACAAAGCGAACGGCTCACCGAAAGTGAATACCCCGCCATCATGATCAGTTAAACCCTTAATACTGTTATTAAAACACGTCGAAATAAAAGCAAAAGTAATTTATTTCAATAATAAACTCGATACAACACACAGAATGAGCGGCTGCTGCGAAGACTTCAAAATCAGCGCGTAGTGACGTCATGCGCTGCGTCACATCCTGTAAGCGGTCCTCTCACTATGCGATCGTCTGTGGTTGCGAACATGCCTTCAGGAAAAACTTATTTTTTCCTTAAAAAAAACTTAAATTATTTTTCTTGTCAGCTGGCGAATGTCGCTCCTACTATTACATTTACAAAAAGGGAAAGGATCACGGAGGCCCCATCCTTCATCTAGCGTTTCCACAAACGTCATATGCAATTCATTATTTAGACGTATGCTAAACATTTTAAAGTGCAAAGATACATCTACACATCTCTACGACTCTTAATATTTCATAATATAAGTCCACATCTGTTGAAACGTCTTCATCGCCACCTTGTGCTCAGTGCGCATGCGTATTAAAGTCTTTTCAATACATTAATATAACAAACATGAGACCATCCGACAGTCCTAGCATTGCACCGCTTACTTAGATTTGTTATGCATAGTATCCACACAAAAAAAAAACAGGGGAAAACGATGCACAAACTAACTCAACAAACTACTGCGAAATACGGCGGGGTTTCACATGCAAACCAGCAATCGCAAAAATAAAAAACCATTGAAAACAAGCTGTTCTCCGTCTAAAACTCACTGTATGAAAAGACAAGGCAAGCATACAGACTGACCAACATCCATCCCTTAAGTGAAAAGTCATGCATAGATTTAATACGTTATTGTACTTCCTCCAGCACTCAAGAGCATGACAAAGTCTGAAATGCATTACAATATTGCACGACATTACAGTCAATACAGATCAGCATTTAAAGGGTCACGTTACTGTATATGCAAACAGGAAAATAGACACAATGCCTATTTTGGCATTCCCTATAGTTTATTTGTGCCCTAGGTAATTAACCTACCATTTAAAAACATGAAAACATGCTATAACATGACCATAATTCCCTCATCTCCTAGATTTGGGCTTTGCTGTTTGGGATAAAAGTCACTACATAGTTTCAAGGTTTGGTCCCCCTGACAGATATTATAACACAAACAATAAAAGTACATTTTTCTGTTATTTAAAGTATCAACACACATACTTCTGTATCCCTTAAAGTTCATGCATGAAACGCCTGCTCAGTGATTTTGAAGGATGTGAAAAACATTGATTTAGTTTAAGCTTTTAAACGTTTGGGAAGCTTTAGAAAGAGCGTAAAACTGTAATTCGTAAGTTTCTGTGATCAGCACATTTTTTGGATTATTTTCCTGTTTGTCATGTTAACCTGAAAGTGTTTGTAAAAACACACAAATCAAATTTAAATGGAAATTGAACAGTTCTGAATTTCTATGAAATTATTCAAGTTACAGTCTGTTCAGCCTTTTGCCGGCTGCAGTGGCGCCCCCTGGCGGATGCTGAGGAGCAAAGCAGAGTCTCCACACTGGAGAGGAGAGTAGAAACAGGCTCACACAGAGAAAACAGGTCCTGAGAGACAGCAGAGACCTGGGCGGACAGAGATGGCGCATGCTGCAGTGGACTGTACAGATGCATGCATGAACAACCCAGGGGAAAGTAGGGCTTTTTCTTTGTGTCCATATCCTGGCCTTTCGGATGCCGTAACAAACCCATCCTGGTGCATTTCCCCCAGCAGCAATCGCAAAAAGCCCCTCGCTGCATCGCGAGCAGAACACCCACAGGTATCAGGAAAGAACTTCATCCTCGCCTACGAAGGGCAGGTCCATGCTCTGCGTGCCTTCCTCGCTCTCTTGTTTCCTAGGAAACAGACAAATGTGGTTTTAAAATAACTACACATTCCAGGCATGTCAACCTGTCTACAGCAATGCAGGAAGTTGTTCACGTTCAAGTCAGTGCAGTGTGGGGGGGTTGACTTGGCATTGCATCAGTTATGCGCTCGCATCACAGAGAGGCACAAGAGAAAAACGGACTATCGGCGAGGGGTCACCAAAGGGCTGCAAACCGCTGTGCTGCATGCACATGCACCCAGTCCGGCAACCAATCAGACTCTGCGTAACTCGCCAGCGAATCAGGGCGCTCCTCCCATTTCAAAACACAACCCTTGGAAAGACTGAAAGAACTTGAGAGAAATTTCTAAAATTCATAAAATGTCAGAATAAAAATACAAAGAGCCCCAATATTTTCACTAAACTGTGACATTGTAACTTGGAAGTTTATAGATAATATTAGTTACACTTCTGAATATGAACAAATGCTTGTTCCTCATTATTTTTAGCATTTCAATTTTTTATTACCATACAACAACCTGTCCTGTAAATTCTATGTAATTCTCAAGACAATCGAAACCACAAAACAGAAAAATAGAGCAAGGCGGAAAATTTACAGTGTGTCATAACGACCGATTATCATTTCTGTAGCGCAGCCTCTGTGCATACAATAACAGTTCTGCTTCCGAATCTAAAACATAATGAAAATATAACTAAAAGAATTACAATATGACATGCAAAATATAAATACTTTGTATGCTTTCGGATGCATTACGGATTAATTTTAAAATGCACTTGTATTCTTGTATACTTGTATACACTTGTAATTTTAAAATGTATGTATTCACTATAGCTGAATACATACAGGAGGAGATTTATTTATCAATATTTAGATATTACATGCATAAACTTTATTAGACAAGCCAAAAAGCTTGTTATTCTCTTAAAGAAATACAGATATTTTTCTTTATCTATAAAACATGCTTAAAAACACAAAACCATTCATTTTAATATCAGACCATTCAATACAGGCATGACAAAAATCTCTTACACATAATACAGGTGGGGGAGTGAACAGGTGGAGCACTAACAGGTTAGCAGAGTTTACCTTTGGGCACCGAGATTGTGGCAGTTTTTCAAACTCCCTGCTCTCCCTTTTCTAGAGGGCAGGAGAGATGCGGATACATGAGATTTCTCAGATCTGAGTGTTTCTAGAAAATAAGGCTGAAGGCCCGTTCAAACCAAGAACGGTAAGAGAACTACAGAGCAAGAAGATAAGTATAACTACATTAGCATCCACACCATCTAACTACATCAGCATCCACGCTATCGAGCAAAAACATTTTAAGCTTGCGCACTGCAGTTTTACCGTCACAAAGATGTAGACAACCTGCTGTTGTGTAACGTTTCAGAAAGCAACCAAAGTTTAAATGGATGCTTTGGGTACATGAAATTCTAGACGAGGCGAGAAGCTAACACTCTGCTGAAAAAGTTGTCGTCTTCTGAAAACAAATTTTAATTCATACTTCCGTGTCTAATGTTGTCTGCTATTTTAAATGCGTGAGCCCCTTAAATTCAAATGGATTTTGATGGCGTCAGTGTTTAATTGTTCATCAGCTGGAAAAAAAATTCTCTGTTATCGTTATTGATTTTTAAAACGTCATCTATTTCTAGTTATCATTATCGCCCTTGGTGTCAACGGACCTTAACAACATCCCTAAAAACATGTAAGCTTACTGGACTATACAACGACCTCATTGGCAACTTCTGGGTTAAGGAAAACTTAAATCCAGTAGTAATACTATAGTATACTAGAAGTAGTACAGTATTATGGTACTTTATATTAGAAGGTCCAGTCAAACTGGCCTACTGACCAATGATCCAAGCCAACGTTCAAGCCGTTTATTTAGTTTCACCTAATGAAAAAGACTTACAACAGCATGTGTGCTGGTGCGGTGGGACTCCTGTCTTCCCTGCGGCCCCAGTCAAACGGGTTCCCAAATGAACGCTTGCGCAGCATTGTCCTAACCAAGATCTGCAGGAGAGTGCACACACGAAGTATAAGCAATCGCAACACTGTGCCAAAACATGCACAGCAACATTTGATGAGATAATTAGCATTGAATAAATTACATGTATTTGTAAAAACAATACTAGCAGTCCCTAAATAAGCCCACAGGGGACCGCGTTCTCACCACGGTGGCCAGGCTTGGGATGTGCTTAACGGAGTTCTCCACCTCTTCCTCTGTCACTTCTATCAGACTGCAGCAGTTGTCATCCTCAAGGGGGAGGGGCTCGGCCCCGTGCCGCGTCACCCAAGGGTGAACCTACAACAAAAACAACAGAATTATGATTTCTGCTTTCATATCTGTAAGTCAGTCGAGACCATCTATGCTGGCAAAGTGTCCTAGATTTACACAGCAAATGATTTGAAATCATCTTCTAAGAATATACAGTGTTTTCTTTAAATTAAGTACAAAGGTTTATTATAATAAGAAATAAGAACTATTGTAACAAAAGTATGGTTGAAATAACAAAAATAAAAAAATACATGGAGTATACTTACATGACAACAACAAACTAAAAACGAAAATGTTTTCTTTGACAGCAACATTTTCAAAACAATCCTCGTTCACACGGATACACAAAAACGACTCTAACTGCAACGCTGTATTATGCATGCCAAGCCAGAAGTTGGCAATATCACTAGACAAACTGAACACGTAACACGTGTGCGCATGAGATGACTGGTTTCTTAAAGTCGTGTTTTTTGTAGTTTAACCTGAGATGAAAACTGTACCATTTGGTTTGTCTTCAAAAACTTGCAATATGAAGCCCAATTTCAAATGTTCACATTTTCAGGCCCCCAAACACACCCACCCAAAAAGTTTTTATGGACGCATAAAACGTTTTCATTTTTTACTTGAAAACAGTTTTGGTGATGTCACACTGACCTTAATCTGTGGCACGGTAATTCTGCTTTCAGGGTTCTTGTCCAACATTTTAAGGAGAAGCTCCTTTAAGTCATCTGATATGTCTGCACTGTTAAGAGGGACAAAAACTGTGAAGGATCTGAGGAGCCAACAGCAGGGTCAGAGATCTTTGAAGCTCAAGGGAAATACTCACTTCTCTGGAATCTCAACCGGTTGAGTCCTGATCTTGTGATGAAGGCTCAAAATACGCTCATCCATAAACGGACACTGTCGACAATAAAGAGACTCTTGAGACATCCTTCAGATCTCATTTTAAACACTCATCTTGAAAGAACTCAATCTTGGCTTATGCTTTATAATATTTCATCAGAAATATCAAAGAGGAAAAACAAGCTCGTACCACTCCAAAGATGAAACAGTACAATGTGACTCCCATTGCCCACACATCCAGAGCCTATGAAAATGAAAGATGATTATTAAAATAAAAGTGCTCACCTAAACATTAAAGTGATTTGGAAGTTTACACACCCTCATATCATTCTAAAGACTAAACTTTTTTTTGAAACACAAAAAGTAAATGTTTAAGAATTGTACTCATCACTGGAACAAACAGTTGAGACATAAGAAACAACAGAATAGAAATAATAAAGGAAATAATAAATGATGAAATTGATCAGAAGATGCACATTAACTGTAAAATAACTGCAAGAAAATGTAGTCAAAATGAATCATACAGACCAAGTGCATCTTTAAATCACGCTTATTTTCTAAATAATTGACAGCAATTACTGGTAATTGCAAATAGCTTTTGACCTTTCCAGAGAAGTTTTTGCGTGTCTCTGAGAGTGTTTCAGGGGCAAGGAACGCCGGCGTCCCAACTGTGCTGGTCAGGAGGGCATCCGCTCCTTCAAATTGGTTACTGACGCCAAAGTCAGCGATCTTAATGTGGCCGTCTTCTCCCACCAGCAGATTGGAGGGCTTGATGTCCCGATGGATGATCTTCTGATAATGTACTGTTAAAGAGGGGAAGCTATTATTTAATGTTTCCTGATGAGGGAACAATAATCTAGTCATGACACAGATGACACAGTCACAGGTTCGATATAAAACATACAGCTTAAATACAATGCACGTTTTGGAACAGTGATCAGTCAGATGACCAATGCCTGTCTAAGTGGGCGGTTCTTGGCTGCTGGACTAAGCTTACGTTTACATTTATGCATCTGGCAGACGCTTTTTCCACAGCGACTTACAGTGCATTCAAGTTATACATTTGATCAGTATGTGTTTCATGGGATCCGAACCCACAACTGTTTGTGCTACTGATGCAATGCTCTACCAGTTTAATCTCTACCAGACTTCATGCTTATAATCAAAAGTCTGCAAGATCAGGATGACAAGATGCCATTAAAAGGTTACAGCACCCTTTTATTGTATGAGCACAGGCTGCTTTTAAACATCAATCTTGGGTATTGATTGTGCCGCAAAGTGCTGGCTACATTTTTCCACTCACAGTATTCGATTCCTCTGAGCAAGTCCTGGAAATAAAAGCGCGCTTGGTTCTCGTCCAGGGGCTTATCGGTAGGAACCTCCATCACTGCTCTGCAAACACATGGGGAATGAGACACAGTTTCCATAGCAGAGTGACACCAGCACAGTATGGGGTGGTGCTACAATTACACGACACGCTTACTCACCCGCGTTTGACCAGCTCAAATACTGTGAAAACACACAGGAAACAGAGTTTGGTTGTTATGCATCATCTGTCTTAAATTTACCTGAAATTTAGTATTGATAAATAGAACAAACTGTGCATGCGTAATATCTGCCAACAGAATACAACTCAGTATCTGGCCAGACTTACCCATGTACAGATGGTCCTCGCCGGGATCATCCAGAACCTACAAAGCAATTCAAAAATCCATCCTTAACATTCAGAAATACCACACTTCACCTTTCAAGCTGCAGTCCGTAACTTTGGTTATGAACTAAAAAATTAGTTATTGATCAATTACATAACAAATCAGTGTTCAATGCGATCTCTTTACCTTACCCTGATTCCCAGCTGTAAGTTTATAATAATGATTTATAATTTGAGCTGTTGGTTACGATTTTCTGGGAAATGTCAGTTTGGCATCATTTGACTGCCATACACTTAAAGTATGCAAAGTAACCCACAATTTTATGTTTCAGACAGAGGTGGCGATAGAAAGGAAAGTTACGGACTGCAGCTTTAAATATGACATCTACTTTGATTAAGGTCTACTGCATTGTTGAGAAGGATACTGTAATAGCGCTGCCCTTTGGCCGCACGGGTAAAACACCCACCTCCACAAGCTTGACCACGTTCGGGTGATCGAGTTTCTTGAGAATGGCTATCTCCTGGTAAACACGCTCCAGGGGTCCCTTGGGCTGAGGGGGGCCCTCAGGGGCCAATTTTTGCTCCACGAGGAGGTGGTCTGCCTGTATAAACCAGCACAGAAGGAAATCAAGTGTAAGGTTGACTTGATATTCTGCTAGCTGATGAAACGGTGCCCCCAACCTCACACACACGCTCTCACAAACCCACTGAGCGTCCATCTGCTTTTAAGCGGCACTTACGCGGGAACCCGGCCTGTCTCATCAGCCGTTTCTTGGACAGGACCTTCATGGCCTGTGGAAAGAGTGAGAATGATAAAGAGAGAGCAAACATCCAAGTCATTTCTGCTGCTGAGTGACAAATGCCCCAATTGTGCAGCTGTACAAAAACCTGGGATAATATACAGTAGCTGATCAAAGAAATGAACATTCTTTGAAAACACAATATTATTAACTGGATGGGTTAAATGCAGCTCTGAGTATGGGTCACCCTACTTGGCCAGCATGTCACTACTTCGTAATTCACATTACTTTTGATAAAAATCAGTGATTACATACATACACGTTTCTCTGCACCATGACTGAGTTGTGTGTGTGTCTCTGTAATCATGATGAGAGTGTTACATCACTTACATAGTATGTATTGTCATCTTCATTGTACGCCAGCTTGACAACTCCATAGGAACCCTACAGCAGAAGAACAAGACGTGTCATATGAGTTATAAAGAGATTAGATGACAATACAAACAGACCCACGGATACAGAAACCTAAAGCGGTCAAGCGTTTGTGCTGTTTGATTAACCAAAGAACACACAAATCAAAGCAATTCTGCAGGCCGGTCTCATGAAAAGCTCCACAGACAGGCATAATTCTGCTTCTGTTCTCTCTCGAACTAGCACACACACACACGGGTCCCAGCTGGGAGAGCAGATTGCCATTGCAGCAGGGAATCCAACCCACAGACATGGAGATGAGAGGAGGAATCTCCTCATCCATACTCACAGCTTTCCATGCCAGCTAACTGGGAATGCTCTCAGAACGTTAGCTGGCGCTCTCTTTAAGTTCTATTAAAGTTATCAAAAACGTTTTAGCAGTACTGTTAGAGTTATTTTAATATTACATATCACATATAAAAAACATTACAGAATTTAAAAAACATTCTTATAACCAAGAAATAATGTCCAAAATCTGACTGCTTTGAATGTCCCTAGAACATTCAAAATAACATTTTTGTTACTTAATGGAAACGTTAGGGAAACCTTCTTACAACCTAAAATTGTTAACTGGGTTAGGAGAACAGCACCTATAGTGAAAACACTATAGCTCTTGTAGATTGCATTACTTTATATTTCTCTAAAATACTGACACATTCAGTGTCACTGCTGATAGAAGATGTTCTGTTCTGCTTCGTCTGGCAGTATTATGGTACTTTGACATGCATGGCATAACGCTTATCACATATATACGTTACTCCAAAGTACATCAAAGAATATAAGAGTATTACACCACAGTTCCATGCCCAAAAAAAATAATTCTTTATTTAATATCTAATATCTATAAACTCTAAAACATGTGATGTCTGAGGCTCATGAAATAAGGACAACAGCCTAATTTCTATTTTTGCAGAGCGCTTGTTCATCTTACACTGATATGATGATATAATGAAACAAATAATAATAAATTAAATAAGTTCATACCTTTCCGATCTCATCTTTCAGCTTGTACTGGTTGAGCTGCACACAGTCCTTTAGAAATAAAGAATTACTTTCATTAGGGACAATGAGATCTTGGCCTATATTTTAGGTGCCCTGACTTAGTATCACAGCTGCTTAAAATATCTTTATGATTCCAACATTCAGAAACTTATTAGCACAAAAATACTAGAGGGAAAACTTCAGCTGAAGAGGTAGACTAGCTAAAGCTACATAAGATGTTTCTTACTGATTTCAAATTCTAGAACAAGACAGAAGCATCTATATGGAAACTTTCAGTTGACAGGTGCTATTAAGGGAAGGTAATTGCTCCCGTCTTTCACCTTACCTTACATATCCTGTCAACTGTGACCGTGCAGACTTAAGAAAATAAAGAGAAATAAATGCCTTCTCAAAAGACAACCCAACAATTCCCACACAGTTCTCTGGATTATCTCAGGCCACAGCATCAGATCGTCTCAGTTTTGAGTCAATGATGATACAATTATATAATCTTCCATAATTGTTAGGCACACTGGGAACAAAAGCGTTTTCAGACAGTTGAGTTTTTTAGAATAGCTTCCATTCAGTTTTCTAGCCTCTGAACAGAGGAGGATTTGTTACTTTCAGCTCTATTATCTTAGTGACAGGAATTTGTGCTCTTAACAGGAAGCTCCCTGGCCTTCAAGCACACCACACCTGTGGCTGTTAACTCTGACCCCCTACCTGCAGGTCTGTGATGGAGACCCGATGGGACTCCACGGTTGGTCTTCGAGGGAGGCGTGGAGAGGAGTGGGGGGAGGTGATTGGCGAGTAGGGAAGCGATGGGTAGATATAACGTCCATTCAGCCCGGGTGAACCGCAGGGGGACGACAACGTCTGAGAGCGCTCCTGTAGGGACAACTTCCTGTCGGAAAGGCTGAGTCTTCCTCTGTGCTCCTGTGGTTCTGGGAACAGTGCTTCTGGACGACCCACCGTGTGGGATAAAAGATCGCAGGAGGCCATACGGAAGGGCGGAACCGGACCTGACAACGTCGGTTCCGGCGTCTCCGAGCTATCCATGTCCTCCACTTCCTCCTCCTCTCCACCCTCCTGCCCTGAGCCGCTGGGCTCATATTCCGTCACCACGATCATGGATTCCATCTCGATGTTGCAGGGGCTCAAGTGCGCGGCTGGGGAAGGGAACACGGCGCAGCTCCGCAGCAGGTCGGGCAATGGCTGATTGGAAGGCAGTACCGAGGGAATGGGCGGAGCATGGCCGAGAGCAGCAGGGGGATCAGAAGAGGACCAGGAGGAGACACAGGGAAACATAGTGCCCTTCCCAAGCACCTTCAAGTATCCCCTCCATTAATACCTTCCAAAACAAACAGAGGAATGTGTTAGAAATCTGTATATCAGATATGGCATAGCTCACCCAAGTTTTTGAGAGGATAGTTCACCCAAAATTTAAATTTTTTTCATCATTTCCTCAGCTTTCCTCCTTTAGTCATTACAAACCTGTTTGACTTTTCTTCTTCTGTGTAACAAAGAAGATATTTGTGAAATCTCTAAGTGGTTTTGTGTCCAAACAATTGGAAGTCAGTGGGTGCCAATGTTGTCTGGTTACCAACGTACTTCAGAATATCTTCTTTTGTGTTCCTCTGAAGAAGGCACACAGGTTTGGAATGACATGAGGGTAAATGACGGACGTTTTCATTTTTTGGGTGAACTGTCCCTTTAATATTTTCATAACGTACAACAGGGCAAAATACCAGTTTAAAGTAATTTGTTGGGACTTGTGTTCCAACCACTTTACTTCTAACTAGAAGTATTTATATTCCCTGAAGAAATTTCAATGATTTGTCTATGGATTCTTTAAAGAATTGCTCTTTTCTATGAGTTTTCTATGGCTATACAATACAATTTTCAAATTCCCTGATGCGTCCGGATTTTAAATGACCATATCGTACAGCAGAGATAAACTTGTTTTTTTTGTACCAGGCTTGTCCGAATGTCAGGCCGTTGTTATGAAATCATACTGCTTTAAAAACTGCCTACCTGTATGGAATTCAATGGCTGAACACAGTTAATAAGCTTATGAATATAAGATGCTCCGAGCGTCTATTCCGCTCTCAGCCTCCGTTTCCTATGGCCTTGATTTAAATGCAAAGAGCTGTAATGTTTTGTCAGATCAAAAGCAGATTTGTCTGAACACTGAAAACTCTGTATGTGTGTGTGTGGGAGAGGTGTGGGTCTCATGGAACGGAGAAACATTAGCAGGCACAATGAAAGGAAAACATTCATTACTCTGAGGGGTTCAGAATGGAAAACTTGTGTGGGCTGCCGCACCCCCTCCACTCGTCTTCATTTCTATCTCTCACAATGACTGAGATTTAATGCTGCGTAGTTTCCCTTGCCTTTAGTTTAACTGCTGTTTGCTTTATCAGCGATGCAAACCTATGTTTGTGCTGTAATACCATCTCAAGGTTTTGGCCTCCATGTGCTCTTCTGTCAAAACACCCATACAGCTGGAAGACGGTGTGCTTCGTTTAAGAACACGATGGGAATGAAACATATTTTTCTCACCGTTCCCTGTATTTCACACCTCCCGCATCCATGTTCGAGATCTTACCCCCCGAGTCACTCAATTCAGAGCAGTGTAGTGAAGACTCAGGCTTTTCGAGATAAAACTGAAAGCACACTCATCTTCAGTCTGAGTTAAAATCAGACAACAAATCAGCTCTCATATATCAGTCTGTCAGTATTCAGGAACACCATGCACATACCACAATACAGTAACTATACAAAACCACTGTATATATCAAAATGCCATAGTACAGCCATCTGATGCCATGTGAATTTAATTGAAGAAGAGGCACAATTAGACAGCTAACAGGCAACGTTCTCAGAACATTGGTTATTGTTCCCCAAAAGTTCCCTTAATGTTTCAAATGCATTCTTGCAGTAACATTAGTAGAATGTTTTTAACATTATATATCATATATATCAAGTATCAACAGTATTCCTAAGTTGTTAGTGGAACATTTAAAAAACATTAAAGATTAAACACTGGATGTTTGTTGAAATGTTCCTAGAACATTCAAATTAGTTTGAATGCGTTAGGGAAACATTTTTACAACCTAAGCTTGTAGATCAGATTTTAATCACTAGCCTATCCCTGCTTTGGACATCCTGTCCTCACATTTCTCAGCCTGGATGCAGAAGAGAGCCCAGCTGAGCACAGAGCAGCCAGGCATGTCCAAGCCAGTTGTCAGGTCCTTATGGTGGAATGAATGAGCCATCATTGAGCCCAAACTACAACTCCCTAACACTCATGTGACTGAGTTAGGATACCAAGCCTCTGAACACATGCCAGTCACAAAACATCACTTCCTCTTTCCAGAAACAGGAAATGCATGTTAGATGTGGCCTGACTGCAGTGGTGAGCTATTTACATCTGAGCAGTTTCTACACTGACCTACTTAGATCTTCGATGGAGTGCAAACCAAGAGTTTCTCCTCCACGCGTCCATTTTACCAAACACACATCAAATCAAACGCCCAAGAGATCCACAATTTTCCTGTGATATAAAACCTCCTAACCTGAGCTGACCTCTCATTAGAACACTCCCAGCCCAGCTAACAATTTTAGGTTGTAAGAACGTTTCCCTAATGTTTCCATTAAGTAATACAAATGTTATTTTAAATGTTCTAGAAACTCCAGCATTAACGCTACGGCTTGCTTATTCAACGTTATTCAGACATGTTTTAATTCTGTAACGTTTTTAAAGCATTCCACGAACAACTCAAGAATACTGTTTTTGATATACAATATATAACGTTCTAGTAACGTTACCGAAAGAATGTTTTGAAAACATTGAGAGCTGGGGAGATGTTTTGAAGAAACCAATCTAGATCTACCCTAGAAACGAACAAACCTCTGGGTTAACACATACTGTAGTCTACAACCAGTCCTCTGCATCAACGACGTACATGAGAACAACATCTACAGAGGAGCAACCATCTGTAGTGCAGAATTCATTCAAACTTTAACATGAACCAGAAAAAACAAACTAGTAATCTGTGGACGGAGGCAGCGTGACAAGAGGAAGCAGAAATAACCTGTGCACTGACCTTGCACTAACCCGGCATGGTTTAACCATTACTAATTTGCTGGGTTTGAAACCAGTTCTAGGAAGGAGAAAATTGTTTCCTCTGGTTATTGTGCAATTGTGCCCAGCTCCTGCATACTAAGAAAATAGTAATATATGAAAATCTATATGAAAAAAGTCATTATGAAGTCCTATACCTACCAGCTTTGCTTTATTTTAAAGTGCACAGTTTTGTTTGTACAAATGTCATGTGACATTTGATCCATGTTGTGAAATCTGACACAACACACATTTTGATATAAAAAGCCATTTAATCAAGTCAAAGAAAGTTCATACACATGAGCCTTGAATACAGCCAGCGTCATTTCATTCATTCAGAACAATGCAGCACATTTCCACTGAAAGCCAACAAACAAAGCAAACTGTTTCTGCATAAAAACATTCAAACCAGCCGGGCTGTAGTTCAACATCTACTGAGTTGCCTAAGTAGGCAGCGATCTAGTTAACAGTGACTTCACACGTTTCACTTGTCAGGTGTCACAAAGGTAAGTTAAAAATTAAATTGCATGCAAAATGCATGCTGAATTCTTCAGTAACTTCTGATCGTACGGGCTCTTATTCACAAATGCAACTGCATGCATGCATGCATGCACCGCATACGATGTCCATTATCTGCTTAAACCGCATGCAGATGCATGCATTAGCTTGAAATATAATTCAGGGTTGGTTTGTTATTTTTGTTAAGCTGGCTAACGCGTCTCTTACGAAACAGACGTTTGAGGATTAATAATCACCGCGATCGAGCACGGCGCGTCACAGCGGCACGACGCGCGTCGCTCGCCCGGGGTCGTGCGTCTTACCTCGGCCGTGTCGGAGACGCTGTTGTCGGAGGGTCGGACGGTATTGAACGGTGGCGGGTGTGATACGGTACGACGTGCATGCAGCACATCAGACATCAGACACGGAGGTGGATCTGATGTCAGAGGTGTGAGTGGCGCCCCCGCAGGCCGCAGTGGGAACTGCACCACAATCAAAACTGAACTGGGACGCTTGGGAGTGCCCTGAAATCACATTACATCACATTGAAAAAAAAAATGCATGCATGCAAATCTTAAGTTCCTATAAATGCATTTATTTCCCTAGTTTTGCACAGCTTAAATGTGTGTTATACATTGCTGAAGACTCCTGAAAAGCATTTCAGACTTAGACAAAATAAATTGATAGTTTGATCAAATGATTTCACCTGAAGTGTTTTATGTTTTTCATTTCATTCTACTTCAGCATCCACATGGCTTTTATTTCATAGCATTTTCTCTTTATAAGGGAACAGTATAAAGGAAAAACAGCCAAACGCATTAAGAACTAAATTCATAATTTCACGCAGATAATTTGCATATATATATAAAATTTACATATTCTGCATTTAATGTAGTCGCTTTACCTGTTTGCTAATCTCCATTAACTGAATCCACCACAAATAAAACCTATAGAGACCTAAAAAAACCCCTCTTCCTTAAGAGTTAATGAGCTCCTACTTAACTAGAATAGACTCAGAACTCATAGAACTCAATTAACTCATAACGAGTAACAAGACAGACATTGACAATCAAACAACTCAGTTTATTACAAAAGACATGAAAAAAAAACATTAATGTGTGATAAACCATGTACACACAAGTCTTCCTCTAAAAAGGCAGTCAATAAAGAGAAAAGAAAATCACTGTACACAATGAAACAGGATTACAGAAGCCTTCACATTATCGTCTCTTCTGGAAAATATTTCCTCTTCCTCCCGGTCCTCCTCGCCCTCTGCCCCTCGCCGCGACTACAGGAGAAAGACAAATCACTCAGTGCTCTCATTTCCTTTTGCTTTTCATATAATTTTCTTTCGTTCAGCTGCTCAAACTAGCTAAAGCATTTAAAAGAGCTCAAATACGTTCCCTATTCTATGCAATCTATCTAGATTTTCTGTTTGTACTTTGTTTTATTACAAATGCATGCAAGCATTCAAAAACAACTATATTTTTTGATAGCCAAAGGCCATCAGAGCAGCTGCAGTCACTAAAATGCAACAAAGCTACACTCTTAAAACAAGTTCAGAGTTCAACATGTAAAGGATGCTTGTTACTCACCTTGAGCTTTGAGAATAGCAGCTTTGCCTCGTCCAGCTCCTGCACCTTGGTTTTTGTTTTTCATGCTCTTTAACATCGGGGCGTTTTTCAACATGTCAGGCAGAATCAGGAATCGTATTTTGCTGCCACGTATGTACACCTGCTCCAGCTGGGACACTCTGCCGTCTCGATACGTCACTGTGATGTTGGACATCTGATTCACACACGCAACAAAAACAACATCAGCAAGACTCACGGCAAATTTCTTTAATCCAGAATACAGATGCGTGTAAACAGACTCGCTCTGAGATTCAAAAAGGTGAACATGTAAAGCCAATTTACTACCCAAAGTCTATGTTTCAACAGCATCTGCATCAATGTAAAGAATTGCGGGCAACGTAAGAGAGAACGTGCAGGTTTCTATAGTACGCTTAATATCCGAATGGCACACGGAGACTGAAATGAGTTTTCCGTGGTAGAAACCAAACGTAATACCTGGCAGTTCATGTTGTCTTCTGCTTCGATCAGTTTTCCCCTGTACACTTCACCCGTGTTGGTTTCACAGGTCACTATGTGACCCTCAGCCTCATGAAGAACTTTGATGGGGACACCAATAGACATCCTGTAACTCTGCAGGACAAGGAGACAATGCTCAAGTTAACAGTATACCAGAAATTATGACATCCAACACTAATACAAAGATTGTGAAGTGACTGTATTTGACTTGAAGATTTATTATAAAAACAAAAGGGCACATTTTCACAATGACAATGTATAACTGGGCGAAAAAAACCCAGTAAAACTATCAAGACAACAAGAAAACAAGCATGCAAAACAGAAGATATGAAAACCTCTAGAAACAAATGATCTCTCCTTCAAAACAAAAGAAACAACACACAACATGATCAGCTATAACAAGCAAACAGCATCCTGAAACGAAATGAGCGCTATCTGAAAGTAATGCATTAAACAATTATTTATTCCCGTACAATAAATACATTTTGTAGATCTGTTGTCAAAACAAACACTTATTAAACACTTCACATCTCAACATTAACATCGGCATTATAAAGAGTTGTGCAGCAATGGCTAAGCTAACAGTACCATAACCAAGCCAAAGACCTCCATATACATAAATATACACATATATAACGTTAGCGATATGTAATGTAAACAATAAGAGGCGTGTAATATGTTTAATGTATAAAGTATTACAATACCTTTAATATAACAGCGTGACAGAAACGCTTTCGGTTTGCACAACCCGCTAATGAGCAACGTGACGATCTGCGGCGTTTTATCGCTCCCACAATGCAGCGGGATGCGGAAGCCACGCCCCCTTTCTGAGACCCCGGTGCATCACGGTAGTTGAAGTCCAATTTCCATAGGAAGTCCTGGGCAGGCCTTTACACAGACTAACAGAAGAGGGCGGCATTAAATTGACAATATGCGGACTAAACGTCGCCCATCGACTTCTTTGTCTATAAATCTTCAATATAAATGTATACATCTAAAGAACAAACGACCTTCTTTTCTTTGTAACATGATTTTTGCATGTGCCTTAAAAATTTTAAAAAAAACCTCAAAAAACTTTTTAAAAAAAAAAAAATATAAAAAAAAAAATATATATATATATATATATATACATACATATATATATATACACATATATATATGCAAATATAATATCCTAAGCAAATATATATATATATGCAAATATAATATACTAAGCAAATATATATATATATGAAAATATAATATCCTAAGCAAATATATATATAAATAGTCTTTTCTCTTTTGTGTGGCAGGCCATGGCAGTCACCTGCATCTCACCTCGTGACCTTTTCTGAGGAGTTTCACCTGCTGACTACCAGCTGACAGCAAGCGTTCTCACAACGTTGGCCAATGTTCTCTAAACGTTTTCTCAGCTATCAAAAACGTCCTTGCAGTAAGGTTAATAGAACATTTTAACGTTATATGTCCTTATGTAAACATGATTCTTAGGAAGGTAGTGTAGCGTTTTTAAAATAACATTCCTATAACCAAGCAATAATGTTGAGTACAACATCTAATAAAATGGACCTTTGAAACGTTGCAAGAATTTCAAAAAACATTTTTAACGTTTTTGTTACTGAATGGAAACGTTAAGGAAACGTTTTAAACGCCTAAAATTGTTTGCTGGGTACCTCTAAAGCACACAAGAGAAAAAACATCAGTTCAACCAGTTACAAATAATCACATAGTGCAACAGATGCGACGTATGTTGATTACACAGTAACTCTCAATAATGTCTTCAGACCTCATTTCACCGCCAGATTGAACCCGCCAGCAGTCACTGATGTACGACACACGGGCACTCTGGAGCTTCACTCCTGTCTGATTTACAGCAGTCAAGCAATCCCAATGAAAGGTCATAAATCAGTGTGGCCTACAGATCTGTGCTTGTAAAGGATGTGTCTCATTTAAAACTGGTGCTCCAACACACATAAAAGCTCAGATGGCTGACATTTCTTAACTAGAACCAACAAACCAGTCGATTCAACTCACATAAGGTGACCAAAACAAATGCCAGATTCTATAAAAAATGCTTAAGGGACTCACAACGGGGGGCCAAGATAGCTTTAAATAAAGCCCTAGTCACAGCCTTACCAATAGTTTACCAAAATGCAGAAAAGTGAAAATAAATGTTTAAGTGAAAACTTACATCATAATAACGTAATGTCCTGCAATGTGACATGCTAATCTGTGCTTCTAAACTATTTTAAACAGTGTGTTATGTGTGATAAGTGTTATGAATGCTGGTTTAGTAACCTAAATGCACTATTCTTTAATAGACTGACTTTAGGAGTAAAGGTGACATTCATAAAATCCCAGCTAACAATGAACATTCTCTAAACGTTCTCTTAATTATCAATAGCATTCTTGCAGTAACATAGAACCTGTTTTAACGTTATATCTCATATATTCAAAACGTTATTCTTAAGTTGTTAGTGGAATATTTTAAAAATATTACAAAACCTAAAAACAAGTTATAATGTTAATACAACGTCTAAAAACTGGACGTTTTGAACACATAACAGTTTGTGACAATGGAAACATTAGGGAACTGTTTTTACAACCTAAAATTGTTCGCTGGGTATATGTCATCTAGCCAGGCCTATAATCCCTAGGGTAGGCCAAATATAAAAGCAATATTGATCACGTTATAAAAAATAAAATCACATTCTGGGAAATGTGCTCCACTTGTATGAATTGGTCACTCGCCTCTAGACTCACACATTCTGTAAATAGACCTGTTCAGCATGCCCAGAAATATCCACTCCCAGACCATGTGTCCAGTGTATCGTGTTATAGTGTGAGGAGTGTTGTAATGCAGGTCTAGAGGTTTTTAATGAGGAGAAGAAGTGTAATTGTACAATACAAGGCATCATCAAATATCCCTTCATTTGATTTTTAGTGCATTAGGAGAGCCACTGGTCTCTCACAATGGCCTTTGACAACACAATCACAGCTGGTTTGTGTGGGTGTTCGTGACCAAACAGCCCCTCGCTACAGTATATCCTCTGAAAACGTTATGATCATTATGCTGTGTTGCAGAATAACTAAATCTATTGTTATGATTTATACTGTTCATGACTGACCGGTGTTTATACTTAATTCTGTGAAACTCAGTCACTATATTGAGCGTCTGAGTTCACTGCTGAGTTCTGCTGTGAGAGCTCCACCTCGCAATTGTTGCACAGACCGTGATGGCCCACAGCATAAACCAGTTGCTTTTACAGATTATAGAGGTTCATGTTAACATCAAGCACCCTTTTTGAAATATGTATAAAAACAGGTTTTGAACATACTCATTGTTTTGTGTTTTTATTTAGTACATTTTCATAACTTTTAACACACAATTACAATTAAATACTGTTCAGTTATGTTTGGTCAAGCTGTGAAACACTCCACAGGCTTGTACAATGTATTTCTTAGCAACTTGGACTTAAGTTCTAACCAAGAAAAGCACAGAACAATTTAACCGGTTTTAAACATGCCACACATAAAGGTATTTATGGCACGGTCATATTAGATTTAGCTAAATGTCTCAAAACATTGATTTCATTTATCTGGCCTCTCTGTCTTTCACTAGGAACAAACACTTTTAGGTTCCTTGGAAACACATACGCTTTAAAAAAGCTTTGCAATGTCAGCACATATGTTCTTCAGAAGGTAAGAAAATCTAGAAATGTTATTGCGGATGTCTGGCTGCAAAGACAAGCAGAAATCCCTGGAATATCTGTTTGGAAATGATGGTTCCCACAGGAACAGAATGTCTACATATATCATTATTTTTTGATCCTCAGCTTATTTTTCCTTTCATGACCCTGGGATAGTCCTGTATATGAAGTAAACAACTGGCACAATAACTGACATATTCCTAAATAATCACTAACTACTTTATAAAGTATAAGATGAGTCTCTGTTTGCAACAACGTGTAATTTCAGAATAACTCTTTTCTGGAATGAAGGAAATTTGTGTCATGAAACGTCAGTAGGATCAGAGGAATTGTTTGCCTGTGTGGATAACACACACCTGATATGTTCATTCGTTTGAGCATTGCAGTCTTTTACATTTATGACTTCTACATGGTCCTTGATGGAGTCTATTTCATTCCCAGCCTGTACTGAGAAAACCTGCTGTGAACTGGCAGGAAATGAATGTTCCAATGAGTGATGTCCATTTAAACTGAATCCTAAATCTTGGAAGTCCGTTTGTGACCCCAGCTGCCTGATGTTTAAGGGTATTTCCTTAGTAATTCCAAAGTCATTGCAGGAAATCATGCTGTGGATGGGATTGGTCTCCAAAACATATCCATTGGACATGGAACTACAAGAAGCCTCAACAACACTGAGCCCAGACGCAGAAACAACCACACTGCCATTACTGTTACCACTGGACAATCTATTTTCATTTCCCAGAAAGTGTTGTCGGATGATTCTTCTGAAAGTCTGCCGGAAGTCATGTATCCGGTAAGCATAAATGACCGGGTTCACTACAGAATTGGCGTGTGAAAGCATGATGGCCAGGTACATGACCCAGTCCTGCGGGCGGTCGCACTGTGGGCAGAACAGTGTGAAACAGTTAATGATGTGCAACGGGAGCCAACAGATAGCGAAGAGGCCCACTATGGTCGCCAGACACTTGGCCGCGTGGACCTCTCTCTGCAGTGTGGAACGAGAAGAAGGCCCCTCCCCATGGGGGTGTCCCTGTACATGCAATTTCAGCTCCATCTGTCTCAGCTGGTGCCGGGCAGCCATAAAGATCCATATGTAGATGGCCAGCATGGCTAACAGTGGCATCAGGACGCATCCGAAAAAGTTAAAGTAAACCATGTAACCCATGGTGACCACCTCTTCAAACAGACACTCCGTCATACCTTGAGGACAGGAGCTGTTGTTGTTCGGAGTCACAAGTTTGTTCCAGCCCAGCATGGGAGTCAAACCGATAACCACTGACAGTATCCAGCATACAGCAATGATACCTTTGGCTCTTGAGCCTGTGACGAGGCTGTTGTACCTAACAAGACAAAAAAACAGATATAAGACAAAGGAATTAAATGACATAACTAAAGCAAGCATTCAACCCAGCTAACAACTTTAGGCTGTAAGAACATCTCCCAACGTTTCCATTAAGTAGCAAAAATGTTATTTTGAATGTTCTAGGAATGTTCAAAACGTCCAGCTTTAAAGATGTTGTATTAATTTTATTGCTTGCTTATTTCAACATCATTTAAACATTTTTTAATTCTGCAACGTTTTTAAAATGTTCCACCAACAACTTAAGAATGTTTTTGATATATATGATATTTAACATTAAAAAACTTTCTACTAATGTTACTGCAAGACGTGTTTTGAATAACTTTGAAAGAACTTTTAGAGAGTGTTAGCCAAATTTCTGAGGACGTTTCCTGTTAGGTGGTGAGGGGCTTTGTGGTGATAAAGCTTCATCTGCCTCACCAAATAGGTTGATATTTCCTCTCCATCCTAAAATGTGTCTCTTATAAGAGCTGCATTGTTCTGAATGCAAAAGTGTTTTTTCTCATATCAAAACTTGGCATGCTGTCAGTGCATGACCCTGGGACATACTACAAATACATACACTATTGTTTAGGTGCTCTGGTAATTGTGGCCAAAGTCTAAAATACCAGGATGCTAATAAAAAGTGTATCTCACCTCCCTAATTAGTTTTATTAATATACATCTCATAATAAACACTTACATTTGCAATAATACCATGCATTCTGTTTTTCGTGTTAAACATGTTTGGTCATTTGTTGTTATTTTTGTGTTGAATTTTTCATTATATGTAAAGCTGCTTTGACTGCAACATTGTAAAAAGAGCCATACAAATAAACTTGAATTGAACTGTATGATAACTACAGTCCCAAAAGGTGTGCTGTACATCTTTTTACGACAGTTTCAATGATTAAAGGTGGACCCACACATCAAATGTATGATATTAAACTCAACATTAAGTGCAAAACAAAGTCACATGGTGACGTTATATTTTGTTATTAATTATGTGAGGATCATTGGAACAACAAGTGATGCCTTTAAGACAGAATTTCTTCTCGCTCATCCACTTTATTAGTTGAATACAGTGACAGGCTGTTCTGAGGTAACTGATGCTCAGGTTTGTGTCAATAATTTAGCCACCATCTGCTGCAAGAGCTTTCATTAAAACCCCCACATTATATTCACATACACTGAATCATTTAAATCACTTCCTGTATTCATCATAATCCACATATAGATTATTTGTGCAACAATCAATGTGCAAAAAAGCTTGAATGAAATACTTAAATATCATAAAATATCAGTTCAGCATGTCAGTTCTCAGTATTTCTACTTGTAAATGTAGCTTTGTAAGCTATGCTTATTGTTGGCTCTTATGGCAAAATGTTAAAAAAAAAATGCTCCCTCATTTTTAAGTTGATGTAAAAAATAAACCAAGAAATTGAACACATAATATCTGTTAAAGATTGTAGAAAATCAGTATCACACTACACAAAATTGGAAAATCAATGTCTTCATTTCTAAACCTCAAAATCACAAACTTATTTATTAATGCACTGCAACTCACAATGTTTGTTCAATGATGTCTGAAATATGGTGCTCATATTTCAAACATCTCTGCAGACATTTGCATTGCTCAAAAAACCCTCTGGCTTACATCTGACCCACTGAAAACAGCAGTGGCTGCTTCATTAAAGCCGCAGGACTTTCCGGGCTCCAGCACTACTGGTACCTCATTCACACACCCCCGCGTGTGGCCTTATGCAATCAACACCTGCTGGGGCTTTCAGTGTCACTGCTGTTCTGTGCAGTGCTGCAGGGGCTCAATCTACACCATGAACAGAACGTGCATCACCTCCTGCACGCAGGCGGGCGGTCCCGCACCATTCAGATTCCCCAAAGTGCTGCTGAGAGCATTCATTAGATGGAGTGCAAAAAAGGTCTGGACAGAAGACCCCATTAGTGCCGACTGGTTCCTTTAACATCCCCAGTAAATGAAGATAAAACATTTCACTGATTACTTAAGAGTAACATTTTTGATGTAAAATAATGATGAGAAACTTCTACTGTTACTGCAAGAGCACTAACCCAGCTAACAGGGAACATTCTCAGAACGTTGGCACAGAGATATTGACATATTAAGTATTAAAGCGCTGTAATTTTTGCTCCATTTGTGGTGCCAAACTGAACTTAAAAAGTGACATTCACTTCTATTCGGCTAAACCGATTGTCCTGCTCTAAAATCTCACCACTGGTCTCACCACCCAAACTGATTCATTTGGTGCCGCTAGTAGAGATAGAATTACATGCCTCACGTTTAAACAATGATATAAAGAATGAATCAATCGTTACAGGAATAAATTGTTAAGTAATTGTTCTTTTGAGACATTTCTTTTCTATGAACAGGTTGATCCAGTTCACAAACAGAACAATTTGTTGAGAATCTAACTCTCACTGACTCAACCTAAACTTGGGTTTAAGTCTGTTCTCCAGTCCGTATGACTACGGAAGAGTTATTTATAACGGCTGATTAATTTAGTTTCTTATTGTTACATCTAAAGCTGCCATCTGTAACTTTTGTCTCTCTGTCACCATCTCTGTTTGTAACATGAAATTTCATTTCCTGGGAAATCTGATGGGGCAGCTCAAATTATAAATAATATATATAAACTTACTGTTGTGAATCAAGCTAATGTTAGGAGACATTACAACCAAAAAAGGTTACAGATTGCAGCTTTAACTACATTTTTAAACACTGACTACATAAATAGTTTTTAGATATGTCTGTTATTAATCTGAAAATTGATTTATTCATTTACATCTTTATTTTGCATTGATTCCCCTCACCTCAGTGGGATCTTGATGGCGATATACCGATCCACGGCGATGGCCAGCAAACTGAAGATGGAGCTCTGGGTGAGCACCAGCACAAAGCAGGCGATGAAGAGGCATCCGTGAAAATGGCTGCAGAAGCCCGTGCTGATCGTCACGGCGAAAGGAATGGCCAGGAGTCCAACCGCGATGTCCGCCACGGCCAACGACACCACGAAGAAGTTGGTGATGCTCTGGAGGTTGCTGTTGAGGCAGACGGCCCAACACACAAGAACATTTCCCACAACGGCCAAAATGGCAATCAGCAGCTCCAGAAGAATATAGATGACTGAAGACATGGTGCCATCAACCAGTGTGAATGGACATCCTCAGGGACACACATAGCTGTGCTCCCGATAATTGCTCAGTGAAACTTTGCTCACCACTCAGTAGCTTCTGTAATAGGTGTGAGGAACAGCCAATCCAATCCAAGATCTCTTTTCTGTGGAGAGGGCTGGTAGACGGGCCGTGGTACCAGCTGTGAAACCACTTTGGAGGTCAATGAGTGTAACTGCAGGGTCAGTAAAGTTACCCCTGTTTAAATCTTGATGTACCAGTTCACCGGCTGGTCCTTTAGGTCCAGCTCACCTCAGGCTTCCATTGAAACTCCTAAAGGAAACAGCTGCTAGAATAGCAGTTACAGCAGACTTTCACTGGGACTTCATACCCTGCAGAGAGAACAATCATATCGCACAATAAAAGATTAACCTCTTCAGGTCACAAAAGCAATCCATCTGCAAAACAGGAGGTCTGTTGCCATTAAAAGATGACAGGTCACATTCAACAGTTAGTTGTATTTTAGGAAAGACTCCATAAATACAAATGAAATATCTGTGCACGTATTTGTGCCGGTCATCTCCTCCACCCATTTCTAGGATGTGTACAGTTGAACTTTCCAATCCCTTTGCAATTTTTAGCCTAAAGATGCAGAACAAGTATTTCTTTGTACAAATTCACATGATCCTGCTGTTATGTCTGAAAGCATACAGTAACATAATTATTCTCAGTACTATCTGAGCTATGAACTAATCTTGTATTTAAACTTATATAAACTAATAAACCTCAAATATTATCCGTGTTATCTTCATGTCTATCATTTCATCATAGCTCAAACTTAACCTGAAGATCAGCCTCAGTTTAAAAACTACCACATGGTCTAAAAAGTCCAGCTGTAACAAAGATCTTGTGGGTGCAGGTGTTATTAAATCAGTTTTGCAATCTTCTGACCCATTTGGGTCTTTAAAAGCGGTTTCCTGGGGAGGTCTATCAAGAAAACCTGGAGTCACAGGTTTTATACATATCTGAACATATCTTTCAGTGGCCGACCACATTATCTTGTATGTTTTAGAGACTGCTCATCTGTGAGCTTTAGCCTGTTTGATCAGGAACAAAAACAGGATGATTAAAGTCACAGCCACTATTTCTCTGTTTCGTTGTTACTGTTTTGCTTTTTATAGCACAGAGTGATAAAATGTCAAGCCGTTTCCAATGCACCAGCCTGACACTTCAGTGGTGTTGCATCTGCAGGTGTGATTCTACCAAACACTTCCTGTTCACTATGAAGCGCGCTGGTGGTTCATGTGGTACTTTCCGTAAGCGCTTAGTCGTTTTACTGTAAAATTAAAGGGATAGATCACCAAAAAATGAATTTCATCCATCATTTACTCCTTATTACTTACAGGATTTTTTGCTTGTGTGGAACACAAAAGAAGATATTTTGAGAAATGTCTCAGTGGTTTTGTGTCCCAAGTCAAAGGGTGCCACTGTTGTTTGGAATCCAATATACTTCAGAATATCTTATTTTGTGTTGCTTAAGGTCATGCAAGTTTGGAATGACATGAGGGTGTGTAAATGATGGAAGAAGTTTCATTTTTGGGTGAACTAAGCACGTGTGGCGCTAATTGGACAAAAGGTGCTGCGTTTGACAGATGCAAGCATGTTCTGCTTTTATTTCAAATAAAGGAAATGATGGTGGAAGGGTGTGCTGAGGCTTTGGACAGTATGATAATGTATTTTCCTTAACTACAAAAAACACAAGCATGTTTATTATTAGTGAGCATTAGTGAGTATTATTGTCTCATTTCTTCATATCTAGTCCAAATGAGACAGAATGTCTATAAAGATTCTGTTATTTGTCCTAATCAATTAGACATGTTTATCTGATGGTCCTATGTTTCATCATGCAACAGGAGCCACATGGACGAGCGGAGAAACATGTCAAGCAAGAAGAGAAACCCTAAAACCTTAATGCCTAAAACAACTTTTCAAGAACAACTCCTCAAACACCACTTGAATGAGTGTTTAAACACAACATATGCACTTGTTAGGCATTTTGGCATGATTCTGTGGCAGAACTACGGTTACGGTTCTGAGACAAACAAAAACTAAACGACAAAAATTAAATGCATGTAAAGATGTAATGAATAAATAAACAAATAAAAGCATAAAGTTTGTTTTGATGGTCTTGCAGTGTGACAAATTAATTTTAATAGGTAGGCTACACAGAAATCATTTCTTACTTGATGAAAGCATGAAACTGCACTTATATACTAATAAAGTAATGAAAACAAACACTGATGAAATGTGTTTTATGGTTAGATGTAATACAACGTATTACAATCAGTTAAAATAAGTATAGTATCCCAGAATTTAACATTAAACAGCAGTCAAACGGTTTGCATTGTAAGACGGCATGTAACTCACGTAACACACAAAGTTTTCCTTTTCTCACCTGAGTTGAAGGTGACTCTGCACGCATTCCCTCTGTGTTGTATGTCAAAATCATGTAAATCATCATCAAATCAAAGCCTGCAGCGTGGTCCTCTTACCCTGAACAAGTGACAGAGAGACACACAAAGTCTATTACACGTGTGTGGTGGAGGAAATAAGAGAGAGAGAGAGAGAGAGAGAGAGAGAGAGAGAGAGAGAGAGAGAGAGAGAGAGAGAGAGAGAGAGAAAGAAGAGAGAGAGAAAGAGAAGAGAGAGACACACAAAGTCTATTACACCTGTGTGGTGGAGGAAATAAGAGAGAGAGAGAGAGAGAGAGAAGATAGAGACAGAGAGAGAGAGAGAGAGAGAGAAAGAGAGAGAGAAAGAGAAGAGAGAGACACACAAAGTCTATTACACGCGTGTGGTGGAGGAAATAAGAGAGAGAAGATAGAGACAGAGAGAGAGAGAGAGAGAGAGAAAGAGAGAGAGAGAAAGAGAAGAGAGAGACACACAAAGTCTATTACACGCGTGTGGTGGAGGAAATAAGAGAGAGAAGATAGAGACAGAGAGAGAGAGAGAGAGAGAGAGAAAGAGAGAGAGAAAGAGCGCATTTAACATCATGCAATGAACTTCAACATGTGATAACTTCATCGTATGGTTTCAGTAAAACTCACTGTCATGCATTTCAATAAAAGGCAATGCAAAATAGGAGTCACTATTGTTGTTTAAAAATAAAACTGTGCTAACATGGTCTTAACATCACCGCAAATAAATAAACAAATGAAATAAAGATTTTCAGAAATGTCAATAGTAACCATAACTGTATTTTGCTATACAAATGGTAAACAGTAAACAATGGTTATTATTGTGTTTTACAGACATTATATGTTTACTTTATCGAAATTAACGCAATCCATTGAAAATGGGACGTCTGAGATGGTAATAAACAGCACAATAGCACGTCAACATAATAAGGAAGCGGGGGGATCTGTTATGGGTACCGTGGGGCTGTGTGTGTTCTCACGTACAACAGTTTAAATATCCTGTTTCACCTCAGGGCCATCAGAAGATAAATGTGGGTAATCAGCAAACCAGAAGCTAAGGTCCACCCAGAGACTTCATTACAGCATGCAGCACACACACTAACCTGTAATGTCATTTCAAAACGTTTTGGACCTGCCTGTCCGGGCCTGGTTCTAATATCACGTGAAGATCCATTCACAGGCAACAGCCATCAGATGCCTGCAGAAATCTTCAGCACAGACATTCCCACAACTATCCCAGCGTTTCAGACACAACTGGTGCAAAAATGTAAGGTCTTTTTTGCTCGAAGAGGAAGTTCTCGGCTGTTTAAATAGACATTTTTGGCTCATTTCCCCCACAAACAAAGATGGCTTTGTTTGTTCAGAAGAAGAGTGTATTCCATTTCTGTTTTTCCCATAAGCGTACTGCCTGATTTCTATGAAAGTTTTGTTTGTTTGTTTTTAAAGATAAATTTGTCTGATAACCACCTACTGTACTAACATTTCAGGTGTGCGTGCCCTTGGATTAACCTGCATGTATTCTGGTGCACAAATACTGTAATATTATTTAATATCAGTCAATATTACAGTCATTAATATTGACTAATATTTCTGTGATCAGATATTGTTTTGTAATTGTTTATTGTTGTTTGTGGGCCAGGAGTGTATAAAGGGTAGTCATTAACAAAATATCTATATATCCATGTAGATATCTACGAACTACAAATCTATAAATTATAACAGTACTCCCTATAACGCACTTCTTACTGGTCAATAGTAACATGCTGTGGTAATTTTTTTTATAATAACTGCTAAACTGTTTATAGGCACCTGTTTCCATGTTTCATGTCTCCCAAATGATGCTTTTCTCACACAAAATAAAATCAATATAGCTTTTGTAATGACTTTAATGTGCAAATTAAAACAAACCTCTTTAAGCTGAAACAACACGTGATCACATTGCTGGTTTTTATTTTCCAGTGTTTGGCTCACTGTACATTGTCTTATATTTATATTGCATTCAGCAGACCAGTTCCAAAGTGACATACAAATGAGAAACATCACCTGCAATTTGTCAGATAAGAGCGACAATATCTGAATCACACTGGCAGGTTCTGCGAGAACGCCAAGAGTTAAAAATCGAATGCTTAAAGTAGATAAAAGACATTTAAATAAACAGGAAATACATATATGGTTGCGTTCTATTTATGGGCACGTAGAAGAGACGTGCTTGCATTTGTTTTGTGAATGAGGTAATGAAGGATCTAATGGTTTTGGCAGATTGGGTTGAAGTAGGAAGTGCTTTCCACTACAGAGGAACTAAGAGTCATTCATCATGTCATAAGACAATAAAACCACTTCTCAAAGTCATTCTTCACACACACCAATCAGAGTTTACACACATGCATCAACACAAACAAGACATATGAAAACTGAAATAAACTATTTGTTGCTGTCAAAAACAAAGCTTACAGTAGATCAGCCTGTCCCCCATACAGTATTTTTTGTTAATAAGCCATGAATCTATTTTATACAACTATAAAATAATAAATTGCAAAGCATTTTACTAGATATGGTTCAAAGATGGCACAAATCTGTTATTCCACAAGATTAGGCTGCAAAAACATAAGTATCAAACGCTACATCTCAGAAAGATTGTAGAAAAACGAACAAAATCGTTTTGTCACTTCTGACTTTTTACAGCCAAAACAATGTCATACATATTTTCATATATATAAACACACATGCCACAGAGCTGTCTATTAAACAAAATGAATCATCCAGAAAAAAGCAACAGCTCTCCGCAGATGTAGAAAATAATGAAACAAAAAAGCATTTGCTCTTTATATAAAATTCATTTTGTACGCAAAAAACACAGTCAAATTTTATTGTGCAACTTCACTTCAGATACAGTAATTGCTCCAGACATCTTCCTTGTTCATGTCTGTGGAAGCTGAGTTTAGACAGACGTCTATAGCAGGAGAGGTACAATACATGTATACAGAAACATAAACCATGAGTTGACAGTGTGGACGGACTGTAGTCTGAGGTTTCACTTTTTATTTTAGTGAATGCACATTCAGCTTTTTTCATTTGTGCTTTAACAGCCATAATATCGACTCGATCTGAATCAGTGAGCGTCTACAATCCAGCTGGTCTTACGTGTCAAATAACGAACAGTAGAAAAGGACAGATACTAAAAAATTTTCTGTAAAACAGACAAAAGCAGTCGTGCGTTTTATTGTGGCTGATTTTCTTAATACAAATATTTATTTTCAAAAGTAAAGCTTTGGGATCTGTAGCTGGGAATTATAGGAAAACACGGAGAAAGCAAGATTATTATGAAAAGGTTCTGATATGAGCCACTACAGAAGAACATTCTCATGTCTCCAAATACTTATAAATGGCCGTCACGTAGGTCATGACACTCTGCCAGTCCGGTCTCCCTGTGTGCACCATATCACCAATGTCCTGTTAGACAGCGAAAGAAAAGAAAATACTAGTAAAACATTTCAATGTATTCATTTAGCAGATTCTTTTAACGAGGAATAACACAATATACAAATACTGTCCGGAAAAACACAAAAGAACGAGCTAAAACAGAGATACTATACGTCAAAAAGAAAACAGAGAGGTTTTCATGAGCAAGAACAAGTTTGTACAAAAATAGCTGGTCTGAATATGAAATCTGTGGCGTTTTGTTTGTTTTGTCACACAAGTATCTTGCAACAGCTTTCTAAGAAAGCTCAGAGCAAACAACTTCCACAGCCAAGTTAACGTCTCAGCTAGTTTTATTACAATCACAGCTTTATAAAATAGAATTGAATTAGTAACAGGTGGCACATTATGTACAGCTGTGTCTTTGAAAGGAGAAACATTCGTCTCCACTGCAGAATAAGGTTATATTTCACACACGTCCCCTTTCTTTAATATAAAATTAATTACGTTTAGTTTAGTTCCTATTGAAAGCACTACATAATAATTCAAATTAAGGTAATCCATTTCAGCCCAAGTTTTTGAGGCGCCGTAAGACATGTCCATGTCAGATAAACCTGTGATGTTTATATTATATTCTATATGTGATGTTTATATTAACTCACCAGTATAGATTTAATTCCCACACTTTCTGCTGCCTGGAAGGCCAACGTGAAATTTCTCCCCTGCAGAAGACAGACAGAAGTCACAGCTCGTGGTTGGGGATGTGAGCCGGGAGGCAGGTGTGAAGAATGGCACAGAAAGCCAGTCCATCATTCCAGCTGCTGCTGAAGTTTGTGATGTCAATGTTCTGCTAGTGCAAAAAAGATCAATGGTTACACTTTCAGTGGTGATACAGATGGACTCATGAAGAAATGAATCTCTCGAGTGTGGCATTATGGGTAGGCAGCATAACTGTAAATCTTGACACAATAAATGTCTTATGGAGACTTTGGCAAACACTGTTTTTAATGCAGTTAAAGATTAATCACTTGAAATACACATCTCTGTACAATCATTATGTTACATTACATTTACATACTGCAGTATGTTTTATATCTATAGGCTGCAGGCACAGATTTTTCCAGAATTCAAATACTCTATATTCAATGCACTTATTCCAGATTTTAAAACCTATTTATTCTTGTTCAACCCATTATTTTACACACACTCAACATCCCGCAAAAATAGACCTCCGTTCTGAGATCAGCGTTAACTTTACCCTTCAACCACACAGATGAATATATGAGGGGAAGAAACTGTTCTTACGTCAGTGCTTATCTTAAAGCTGCTCACTGATTATTATCTGGCTTTTGGCTGAAGTGTTTGTTCAACAGTCCTGCTTATCTCCACCAACATACTTCTCGCACATGCTTCAGTCCATATGCAGAGGAAGCCACCCGACAGACCCCGACAGAAAACAAGGTTCCTGTTCATTTATGGTTCCTGTTCAACAAGGCCCTCAGCTCCAATCTGGAGTTCTCATGTGCTTCATGCACACAAGCTGGTGCAATTAAGGTGATGCAGAACGTGCAATTAAAAACGGTTGTTCACACTAGTTACTGTAACTAAGAGCTTTGATGCCAGTATCAAATTATTAGAATTAATCTAACTGCATAAACATGTTTTATTGTTATTTGGTTTGATGATTAAAGACCTGCTGTGGTAACCTAAAGGTTACAGACAGGGACATTATTGTTAACTAAAACTATAACTAAAACTAACATGTCTGTTAACTGAAATAAAGCTGAAATTAAGTCAAATATATATAGGCCTTAATATTATATAAACTATAAACTTTTCAGTTTATCACCAAGGCAACTTTTCAAATTTTTATTAATAATGAACTCAAAATAAAAACTTAAACTAAAACTTAAAAATAAATTAAACCCAAATACATGTATAATGAAACTAATAAAATGACAAAACCACATAACACAATTGCTAGAGTTAAAAGTAAAATTAACATGAAGTTCAAATTCCAAAAGAGTTAATAAATATCGACCGTTGTGCCCTTGATGAGAATAATAAGAGTGAGCAATTGTTTTATACTGTGACTTTAAGGTGTCTGTAGATGTGCCATGCTTGTTATATCTGGAATGAAATACGTGAGCCGTACAGGGGCAATTTACTGGAACTGATATCGTTTCATCCGCTTGCATTTCGTCTGACGAACGTTCAACGGTTCCCAAACGAAACATAAGGAGCCTTTCAGATTATGATATCTTCTACTTCCTCTGGCCTAAAGGACCCACAATCTTAAAGAAAGAGCTACAGCCTTTATCAGATGTGGCAAAGCCAGTGAAAACGTGGAAAGAGGCTGCGTAAATTGGCAGAACACTCAAGTTTCTGGCAACCCGTGGAGCGTGGAGTGGAGACAAGAGATGAGTTTGTCAAACCGGGGGAAACAGCAGAGCTCTCTCACACTGATAATGATTTCCATCAAGATGGAGGACTTGATGACATCATCAGAAGAGAACGGCTGTTTGTAGAGGCGGAGAAAATTATCACTGTTTTTCAAATAACATGATGAATGGTGCACAATAACACCAGGAAAGTGTAGTAAAGTAAATCATGTTTACTTTAAATTCCCTAAATTATGCAGTTCTCTTCTTTACCAATTAGGTTCTCTCTTAAAGGTGAATGTTTCTGTCTAGCTCCAGATTTGGCGATGAGATGTGATTTGTTTGTTGTCTGCAGCCAAACGTACGTCCTCACAGAAGTGTGTGAGGAGAGAGTCACAGAGACATTATGACATCCTCTTTCGTCTATGTTCAAAGTGAACCACTAATGAAAAGAGGTCTTGTGAGTAAAAACAGGAAAGCCCAGGGGACACAGAGCATTAGGATAATCACATTGAAAACAGAGAAACAGAGGCACACTGCTGCTCCCTCTGTGAAAAGTGCACTCCATGTAAAGCCTGGCCACTTAGAATGAGCACATTAGAGCTGCGGTGAAAAATGAGCTTCATCCAGTAGCAGACATTTCCATCCATCACACAACACACACTTAGACAGACAGAAAGATTCAGAGAGAACGAAGAGCAGGAGATTATTGGAGTCTGTCAGAAATGAGGACAAATGTTTGTGTGCCAAAAGGTTGATCATCACAAACTTCCAAACAAGTATGGATGATTCTTCAATATACTGAAAATACTGAAAATGTTTCAGTAACCTTGGATGATTTAAAAAAATTATATTGTTATACTGTAGCTTTAAAACTTTTAAAATGTCTATTTACTGTCTCTATTTGCCAACATTTCTCTGTTTTAGGTTCACCCCCTTCTCAAAGAGTTCTTAAAAGGTGTTAAAAATGCATTCAGATATTTTAAGAAATATATATTCTATAGACCAAGGCCCTGCTTAGATCCAGGACATGCTAAATATGGTATCACTGTAATTGGCTAAGAGTCTGTTTGTGACATGGGACAGGAAGCAGGAGAAATCTAGCAGACCTGGAAAGTGCCTAGCTTGAGTGAAACCATGATCCGAACCCGCAACATCATGATCCGAAAACATTTTATGCTTGATGGCAGAGGAGAAATCATGACAGGATCCTGTCTGTAGATGCTCATGTTCAGAGAACAAACGGTTTAACAATCAAACACAAATCTCTGACAACTGTAAACGTGCCCTCTGATACTAAATTTATAGGATTGTAGTTTTAACTGTTATGTGAGGAATTTTCTTTCATTCATTCTTTTATTTTATTTATTATATAAACTGCTATTGAAGTATCCATCGAATCCATATTATACGTTTAAATACTTATTCTACAAATTCTAACCAGGTATCTTTAAACCCCTCCTGTGACATCCAGCGTCCAATCATTAGCGTGATGAATGTACAATAGAAAAGACGAATAACTGAGTACTTTGAAACCTAGCATAGAAAATGACAAGTGCTGCCTGAACGACAGACTATTAAAAATGCTAATACTGGCCACCACCATTATGGGCACCAGTGTGTTGTGCACCCCGGTAATAAATCACCAGTGACTGCAGCATGCTGAATTTTATTGGGAAGAAATGTTTGTACCTGATAACCTTCTTCTGGCACCACCTGAGCAGAGTGTTCCTCTTGGATCCTCCATATTCTGTTGCGAGTGCAGACAGTGGGTCCTTCCTCTCCTCTCTGGAGAAACATCCATCACTTTAACAATGCAGTTCCATTGTACTGGATTCAGCTTTAGGAGCAAAACAGCTCCATCACTTTTGGGTGGAAATTCAACCCCGCTGCATTGGCTTGATGGATGTACGAACTTTCTTGAGATCTTTCTGACTCTGTTACAGTTATAAATTGAGCAGTCTTGCTGTATTGACATAATAGATTATCTGGCTCCTATCTGGAAGGGATTAAAAGGCACATTTTAAGAGACTGGCAAACAGGGGTGTTTTAATTATTTTATAATCTGCACTAATAATGAAGGATTTCTAATGCACAAACTGGGAATCATCTGAAGCTTCAGAAAGATTTTGCCCACAGGTCTCAAATGGTTGGATGAGCTGTGATGGGACGAATATTCTAGAACACTCTCTGATTGCGTGACTGCTAGCTCGATACATTATTTACTAAATGATGTTTATGACAATTTGTAGTTGAAGATACAAATTCCACAAAACAATAATAAACAGTACGTTAATTAAAGCATTAAAATATGTTACAAAATGTGATTTTGAATTGTTTAACATGTTGTTGGGTGCAAATGGGGCTGCTAATTAAGAATTAACTGTGTTAATTGCAAAAACTAAATCACGGGACATGATTCATTAACATTAACATTAAGTTAGTAATGTCCAAAAAATGTCCAGTTTCAACCAGCTAGAAACCATGTAAACCTATCCACCATATGAAGCTAGTTTGAGCTGGAAATGAACGCTATGGCCAGAGAAGATGCTTTGATAATGGAGGACAGTGCAAAATAATTCATCTTCCGTGCAAAGGCCCATTCAAAGCTTGATGGAGCCGTGGTCAGGTTTCAGGACAGAGGAACGAGTGACATCTATTATCACAACACTGATCTGTCATCACCACCATGAGAAGAAAGGCAGGGGGAAAGAAAATGACATCTGGCAAACATAACAGCGAGAAAGAGTTTTCTAGAAAGTCAACAAAGGACTTGCCAGAGCAGACACACACAGAGAGAGAAATAAGGCAGAGTAAAAGGTCAACAGAAAGCAGACAAACAAACAAGAACAATCCACTTACCGTAAACGCCCTCGTGCGGTGGGCGTGATGAGGCGGTGGGGAGGAGTTTGCCAATATAGATAACTGGGGAGAGGAGGACCCCAATGTGATGACATATAAGGTTGATGCATCTGTAACCAACAAATCTCTCTTCAACTCTTCGCTGCTTCTGCGAGAAACTGAAATATGCACAACATTACGACAAACGTCTGAGCATCTGTGTGCTTTCTATGTCAACATGACACAACCTCTTAGATTTTCAATCGACTACATGCGTCCAAACCAGCAATGCTTGGTGCTTTCAGGAGAGATGAAGCACAAATGTCACTTACTGATGCCAAAAATGATGCATTGTGTAATGAATATTTATCTTTGATTCATGAAAAACAATGACACCATAATTTGCAACACAATCAAATTCCAAACAGATTTGTTCATTTCCTTTTAATTCACATTCTCTCTTTTGAAGCAAACGGCACTGGTCCAATAGTACCTGATACAGACCTGGTCTCTGTTTGGCACCCTCTGGAGGGCACATTCAGTGCATGTAACAGGTGAGGCTCGGAGGAGATGGTCGTCTATTGGATTACATGCAATCATACACACAATCATGACAGAGAAGAGCAGGTTTTATGTAGCATGACTAAAAATAAATATCCCACTTCCATCTGAAGGTCTGGCACACAATCTCTGCGGTCGTTAACTGGAAATGTTAAACCCGAGGTAAATGGTACAGCATGATTACATTTGACCTTTAGATTAGAGTTTGGCTCTAAAGAACTAGATCAAACCGGTGCGGGAAGACAGAAAGATAAAGGAGTTAAATTATCAGAGTGAGCTCACCTGACATGCTCAGATCTGTGAAGCTCAGCCTCTCGTCCAGCAGAGGTTTGCTTGAGCATACTGAAACAATATGTTTTGTGAAAAGAGCTGTACAAATAAATGTGAACTAATTCAATATTTTTCAATATTTGAAAGCCTGAAAAAGGCCACAGAAATTTTTCCAGATTTCTGTCTTATGAAGTTTTAAAATCATTAATTCAAATGATCCGGGCCTGAAGTTAAAGCTTAACCCAATAAATTATGGCCCAAAAAGATGAAATGCTATTTAATATCTCTATATTTGGTCACACAACAGCAAATCTTAGTTCATTAATATCTTAAAAGCCACAACAACCAGACACGCTTCTCCCATTCTAACCTATATTTTTATGACCTATATAAACTAAAAGTTATAAACTACATTTTAGACGATTTTTGCACCAAAGTTATGGTTAGGATTTAAAAAAAAAAAAAATATGAGCAACCAGCTAAAAACAGTAAATGCTTAATTTAGCAAGCACTGCATAAACAAATTTAACTTCAGAATCTCAGCACCTCGCATGCTTTTCGCACTTTAACTTTTCCACAAAATAACATCCTGTTTTGGCACATTATAAATCTTGCATGTGCTTTACCAGGAATGTGCATGCGCTCTCCTGTGTTACTACTAGGGACAAAGGACATCCGTGGAGGACACAGGGAGAGAAAAAAGGAAAACCCCACTCTGGCTTCACACACACCAGGTCTGGAGTTCTCATCTGATAGACAGTGGTGTGAGGTCACCAAATCCCCATAGAGAAAAACGCAGACATTTGCTAGAGCCATCAGAAATGTGTCCTCATGCATCTGTCTAACACACTCATCTGTTCCACTGCAATCTGTCCACTACTGAGATTTACTTTCTAATACAGTCTACCAAACAGTTACCCCTGTCCGCTCATCCATCCTGTGCTTTACACCTGTGCTTTACATATACAGTTTCTTCCATCCTGTTCTTCAGATCATCCAGCTCATTTTCTCATTTTTCTCCTGAGCTTTCTGCAGGTTGCGCTGGAGCTTGCTGATCTCCTCCTGAGCTTCTTAATTTCATTGGAGATGACCACGCTGTCTGAAGATCAACCTGGAACTGCCTCCACTCAGCTGACTTCCTGTGAGTGACAGGTGTCAATCAATCATGTGAGATACAGGACATTTTGACAGTAAAGGGTCAAAATGATGCTGGTACAACAATTTATTTTATATTGTCTAAACTCAAGTCTAAATATTGATTAATTTACCCATAGTTTTTGCTGTAGAACCTTAATTTCCTTCTCCATGTCATACTTCACATGAAGCTTTTAGATATAATCTAAGGAAAACAATGCATGCAAGACATAAATACTGATCTATACAGAACTTATATATAGCTCAACCATGCCTCTGTGTGGACAGATGCCCGCATGACCACAGAAAATGAACACAAACACTGAATGTAAACAGGACAATATTTAGTAACTTAATGAACAACATGTACTCTACACATTTAAGACTATGCACATCTGATATATGCATTACAAAGCACACACCAATATCTATAATATTGACTCATTTGAATAGTGTTGTTGAAAATAATTGAAAATAAAGATCTAAAGGACTAATTAAAATGTATAAACTATAATAAATTAGATCAAAATGTAATGCCTATTGAATATGCATAGCCTGTTACAGAACTGAATGAGCTGTAGTCATGGAAACTTTTTTTAAAATTTCATTTTATGGACACAAAATCACTGAGACATTTCTCAAAATATCTTCTTTTGTGCTCCACAGAAGAGAAAAGTCACTACAGGCATGAAATGACAGGGGGAGTAAAATGATGGACAACTTTTATTGTTGTGTGAGGCATAAACAAAAAGCATCACCATGCAAACTCACTTTTCAATGCAGGTTTGTCAATAACAGTTTTTGTTTGTTGTGCATCAATGACAGCATGCACAAAACAATGCATGTTAAAATGGGCTGCTCAGATCAGACTGAAATGATATAAATAAAAATATAAAAATAAACTACAACCTGTTACAGCTATTAGGATATGCAGAAATATGCATGTTAAGCCACTGGTAGAAATATTAAAGTTAATGTTAAGGCTGTGCAATGCTAATGAGTTTATTGCATTTGCATTTGGCAGATTCAGGGTTTACAATTGATGAGTACACCGAACCGGACACGGTGTGACGCAGGCAAGCGCTGGCCACGCCCCCTTGATCAGTACCGAAATACGTGTTTTAAAATAAAAGGTATGGTACAAAAACAGCTTTAAAATAACATAAAAGCCTATTTATTTTGTTTTGTGCCGTAATATTGAGCATTGAAAAAGAAAAAACTTAAACTTAAAGAGTCTGAAAAGAGGAAGAACTGTTTGAAAACAGCAGTAATTGTTGGTATTTGTAGTTACAAATTTAAGTTTTCATAATGAATTTTATACCCTTTTAACACACGGAGTTTGATGTAATCTGGGGGACTAGGCAACATTTGCAGAGCAATCTCAAACATAACTGACCCAGGAGCTGGGAAGCTACAAACTACAGATATATAAAATATATATATATATATATATATATATATATATATATATATATATATATATATATATATATAGTAAGTTTAAGTTATAAGTTTGTCTTCTGTACAGATCAAGACTTTCTTCTGTCACTCTTCAGATGTGAGCTCACATGCTTTATTTCCACCAGAAACACATGAAATCATTTACTGCCAGCCTGCAGCTTCATTTGTTTTGCGCTACAAATAGTTTAAATAAAAGCAGTGATTATATTCCTCTTATATATAACCCGTCTAATACTTTTAATAAAGCAAAGCACTTTATTTCTGTCCTGTGACGTACATATTCAGTCCCTCCTCCCGACCAATCACCGCCCGGCATCGGGTGCGAGCGGCGCTCTCCGTCACGCCCTCCGAGAGGAGGCGCGGCTCTCTTTCTTCTCCCCAAGCGCGCTCCCGTGACGGGCGCGCACGGCGGCGGGCGTCAGAAAAGGGGCGGCGCGTGGCGTCATACGCGTCTCCGCGTTGTATGTGCGGAGGGGAAGCGCGCGTTGCGATAGTCGCACTTCTGAACTCAACTACGAGCAACTTTATCCGCCTTCGGTCGCTTTCCGCCAGCGGAGGAGTTTTAGTTTCGGGAACCGGAAGCGAAATCATCGTTCGCGGGGCAGAATCATGTCGGCGGCGAAAGTGAGCCGAAAGGAGCAGAACTCCAATCACGACGGCGCGGACGAGACCTCCGGTAAAGTAATGGCGGCCTCCTGCGCGCCGCCATTTTCCGTCAGCCGCGCGTCTCGCTTTTGAAAGCGTTTTCACGGCCCGCGTTGCGTTGCGTTGCGTTGCGCTCCGACAGGTGGCCGCTACGCGCGACGGCGCCGCTTTTCTTCCCGCCTGCTTTGCGCACCGGAGGCCGCGACGCGTCACACAAAGCCGCCGCGCGGGGCTCGGTGAGAAATGGCCGACCGGCCTCTCGGTGTTTCCTGCGCGTCGCGTCCGCGCTAATACGCGAACGGGTCATTGTGTCTCCCCGCCATCACGCGCGGTGTCGCGGAAGCGCGTGACGCGGCGCCGTGCTCGTGCGCGACCCGGTCGGGGTGAACGCACGCGTTTGGACGCGTGTTGAAGACGCGTAGACCAAACGTTAAACGCGACGCGCGGCCTTCTCCGTTCAAGCCTTGCGCAGCAGAAACCGCGTGACGCGTGTGACGCAACGCGTGCGTTTGTTCGCGCCGGTAACCGGCCTGTGCGCTGAATGGGAAAAACGTGAACGTGCTTTTCATCTCGTTTCAGAAAAAGAGCAACAGGAGGCGATTGAACACATCGATGAAGTACAGAATGAAATCGACAGGTGAGATGCGTCTGATGTCGTGCATGATGGAGGTCAGGCGGATCACTGTGGGCATTTGTCATGTTTGGCTTCTCTTGTCTCTTAGATTGAATGAACAGGCAAGTGAGGAAATCTTAAAAGTAGAGCAGAAGTACAACAAGTTACGCCAGCCATTCTTCCAGAAGAGGTCCGATCTCATAGCCAAAATCCCAAACTTCTGGGTCACCACATTCGTCAACCATCCACAAGGTAAGATGTGCACACACTTGTAATCGTCCCCGGCTTGTCTCTTGATCAGCATATCAAATGTTGTATTCCACTCTGTCGCTTTTGTGTTGTCTTACGTTTATTCTGTTTTGTGAACAGTCTCGGCCTTGCTCGGTGAGGAAGATGAAGAAGCGCTGCATTACCTGACCAGAGTGGAGGTCACAGAGTTTGAGGACATCAAATCGGGGTACAGAATAGATTTTGTAAGTACCCGTTAATTCCTGGTCAAGTCTGAATAAACTGCAACTGTGTAAGTTCAGCTATCTGACTGATTAATTTGATGCTCTTTCTTTGAACAGTACTTTGATGAAAATCCTTACTTTGAAAACAAAGTGCTCTCAAAAGAGTTTCACTTAAACGACAGTGGTGACCCTTCTTCAAAATCCACTGAAATCAAATGGAAGGCTGGAAAGGTTGGTTTGCATTTTCCTTTATCTCCAGAATGCACCTTTTAGAGTCAGTTTCCTGACCTGATGCGATTTCTCCGTGTGTTTTAATGAACTTGCGTACGATGCAGGACCTGACAAAGCGTACTGGACAGACACAGACCAAGGCAGGGAAGAAACGACAACATGAAGAACCAGAGAGCTTCTTCACCTGGTTCACCGATCACTCTGATGCTGGGGCTGATGAACTCGGGGAGGTCATTAAAGATGACATCTGGCCCAACCCTCTGCAATACTACCTGGTATGAAGAATACGTGATCGTAAACCTCTGCAGTATTGTGGGTTTGAAATGGGCTTCATTGATCATGTCTTTGTCTGTTCAGGTCCCTGATATGGACGAAGAGGAGGGTGAAGGTGAGGAAGATGAGGAGGAGGAAGAGGAGGGTTTGGAGGACATTGATGAAGAGGGGGATGAAGATGAGGGTGAGGAGGATGAAGAGGAAGATGATGGAGAAGATGGCGAGGTGAGATTGACTTTTAATGTTACTCTGTTAACTAGCAGTACAAACCACCAATGGAAGAGCAGGATATACAACTGCTGATACGCAGCTCACTAGTTAGTATGCAAACCGACTCCCATTGGTTCCCAGCCTTAAAATTTGCTTTCAGCTGATTACTGTCTAAATTACAGAAGTTATTTTGTTTTCTGGGAGGTTTAAACGATTTCATTAAAGTTACGATTTGTTGATCATGACTTGTTGTTGTTTGCCATTTGTACTATTACTACTGCTGTATTGTAACTTTGTACATTGATCAGCTGTATGAGCGTTGATTTGATGTAGTTCATCAGGAAGCGTTTATAGCTCTGGTGACTTCGTACAGAATTTATGCAAACTTGCTTCAATAGTACAACCCTGATTGTGATGAGTAGTAATATGGAGAATATTAAAATGTTCTCTCTCTCTTTCTCAGGATGATGGGGAAGATGACTAGAGGCTCATAAGAACATGTTTCATCACTTGCATACCCGTTCTTTCCTTTTTTGAAAGTCACCCTCCAACCACGGGAGCAAAAAGCTTTGTTTTTATTTTTGTATTTTTTTTTTTTGTGCTCTATCTTCTGTTCTACTGAAGCCTCTCCTGTCCTGACCATGTCTAAAACCCAGCTAATTCCCTGGACATTACCTGCATTGGAAAACTAGTGGCATCTCATTGCTGAAACCTCTTGTGTCATCTTTAATTGCAACCATCTCCAAAGACAAATGCATAAGATTAACAATCTGCACGACATCCTGTAGACTAAACTCTAGTTTATATATTAAGTATCTAAATGACTTTTTTTCTTCTGTGAATGGTTGTGAGTTGAAGTAATAAGCCATGGTGCAGTGATCTAATCATAGCATACATACCTAGCCACTTTTCTTTTGTATATTTTCTGTAATGCAGAGGTGGGCCCCAAAGAGTTGACACTGTTTTTCCTTTGTGATATTTGGACCGCGGGAAAGCACCAGCTAGCTACTGTCACCTCTTGTAAATGTTTTGGGTCAATATCAGGGTATGGCAGTCATTGTTGATGGTTCAGTGGGGTCGGGTGGGGCAAGCGGGCATTTGACACATCAACATTTGGGTTTATGTTGATTGAATTTTCATTGTAATGTTTTACAGACACCCATGAGGTTTGAAACATTTTTAATAAAAACAAAACACAAAAAAATCCTCTTGTAATTTTGAGCTCGGCTAATTAAAGGATTATTTAAATGAGATAATAGTGTGTAGAGTCTTAAAGCTGGTCATTTCTCCACCTGTTTTCATCACTGGAGATGTGCAGTTATTGCACAAAGTTGTTTCTAGTTTCATTTTGTACTTTGTTTAGGCAAGTCTTTAAATATGAAGTTAAATCTTCAACCAAGGACACAAAATCTTTATTCCATTTACAATTTAACAGTGAATGCCTTGAAGTTTTTTATTGGGTTTATAATACATCTTGCCTCTTAAAAGTTGTTGCATGCTTGCGACATGCATACCTAAGTTCTGAATACAATATTAACTGCATCAGTGTTTAAAACAGAAAATAATTTTAAAACATTAAAAATATTTATATATTTACACATTTATTGCAGGGTTTCTCCTGAGGCCCACTTTCACATTTGTGCTTCATAATATTAAAACACTAAAATAGATTATGTCCAACATAAACAGTCTTTTAAGGTACTGAATAGAAAGCAAATAGTTTGCTATATAATAATCTTTATGCTATAAAGAATTATCATTAAGCAGAGCAAAAGACTTGTAGCCTTCAGCGGGGAGGTAGTGGCAACAGCGCCACTGATGGTAGGACAGCGCAGTTCTCTGGCTCTGTACCCTCAGTCCACTTCTCACCTCACCTCTCCATTTCTTTTCTCTCTGATAAAGTTCATTGGATGTAGTTTTACAATGCATTGGTTCCATGATTGTCTTTCTCTTCCTGCGCGTCCTCTAGCGTTTGCTACTGTCTCAGGATAAGGAGGTAAGATGTTTATCTTTACTCAACAGGGCAGTAACATTTACTCATACTAGCACAAACTACTGACATCTATATTTACAATGATGCTGAATTTTCTTGGAACATGAGCTTTCTTCATGACAGGTATTGTTAGGAGAATTGGGAACATGTTGGTTTAACTAGTTAAACGTTTCTTTTCTTAGGTTCAGTGCAAGTGTTTTATTTCGGTTAAAGGTCCTTCACAACTGACTAAAACGCAGGATGTCAGCCATGTTACTGCCTGGAGTTCAACCCCAAACAGACATCTGATGGCAGTGAGCAACGCAGATGGACGTGTCAACATCTGTCGGCTTAGTGAACAGCTGGCCAATGAAGTGCCTGACTGAGATTACCAATGTTTATTCCTGAAAGTACATGTTTTTTAATAGTTATGTAAGCGTTTTATGTATCAAATTGTATTTAAATCTGCTGTTGTTTATACTTGAAATAAAAGCAGACTGAGAACTCTCTCCAGTTATAACCAGTAGCGTTTATTGAAGCACACTGCAGTCTCGTGGGTGATGTTACAGCACATCCTCTATAGGTTTCTTAAAGCAAAGCATTTAACAGCTAAAACAACCACAGTAAAACGCAGACAGATCCACTATACCATTATCAGTGAAGCGTGAGGAAGTGTCAGAAATACACAAGGTTAAGACTGATAGCAAGATACAGATTTTGCTATACTGGGAGCTATAGAGAATTCTCAATTCAGATCCATGCAGTTTAGTCGTGTGGTCTGGTGAAGGGAAAAACGCATCCCGATTGGTCACTGGCAGGCAAGGGGGCTGGGAATCAGTTGACGAAAAGCGAGCGGGTGAATTCGACAAAGTCGAATGCTGATGGGATCTCGCGACCTTTGCTGTCCAGGTAGGGCTTCATATGGGAAATGCAGTAATCTGCTTGTTCCCTGGTCAAGTTCTGTAGACAAACAGTGACAATTTAGTTTTGTACTTCATGAACAAACACAAAAAACGTAACTACAGTCATAACTGACCTGACAAATGACTGAGTGGATAGGTACTTAATGTTTGTTGTAATAAATGGCATTGTAATAAGAAATGGTTAAAATGTTATTATTTTGTTTGTTACTGAGGCAGGGGCTCCCTCAAAAACAAAACAGTTGTGTTCCCCTACAGTTCACCGTGTGGGTGTTACTGTACCTGGTAGAGCTCTTCCTTGGTGACGTAAGGTTTGTTCTCGGTGCTGAGAGCACGGAAGGCACTCTCGATCTCCTCGCTGGACTTCACGTTCTCCGTCTCTCGGCTGATCATGAAGGCCATGTACTCCTGCAACGACACGTTGCCATCCCTAAACAGAAATACAGCGAGGTTAGCTCATCAAAACAAACAGAACGTAGATCTTGAAACACGGAAACCATATCACGTTTCCCACCTGTTGGGATCCACGATGTCCAGGATGGACTCAAACTCTGGGTCTGGTTCTCCTTCTTCCACCATGGGCAGGTCGTAGCCCAGAGACCGCAGGCAGGACTTGAACTCCTGGTGGTTTAGACGGCCAGATTTTTCTTTGTCGAAGTGCCTGGGAACAAAGATTTTTATTGTTTGCTAAACATATGCGTTCTTGAAATGTTGTTTTCTTTGTCTTGATGGTAAATACTGACTTGAACATCATGCTGAACTCCTTCAGGGCCTCCTCGGTCACTCCTGTAGTGTTTCTGCAGGTGAAATACAAGAACACGTCAGTCAAAGCAGGTCCAGAATCAGTGTTTCTGTAGATGTTAAACTTCATGTGCTATCAGATCAACAATACCAATATGAGCTCTAGGACAGCTGAAATCAGCACTAGATAACCTATTTCATTAACATCTGTCTTGACAGGTAATCTAAAAAATATAATATAATAATAATTCATTCAATAATGTTTAGTAATATTTTGTTCAATTTTTAAATATGTATTTAGAGTTGTTTTACTTTGATAATTATTAAAAAAAAGGCTATGTCTAAAAAAACTATTTCATTTATTAGTAATATTAGTAAATAGTAAGTAAATAATATCTAATAGTCATTAAAACTGAATAATCTCCAAAACTCTCATTAATGACTGGTTGAGTGTGGCACCTGGCTTGGATCTGCTGCTCCAGGTTGTGTTGCATCCTCATGCCCAGCTGGTCAAGCTGGTCCCACTGCTGGGCCAGGCCGACTGTGCTGTGCTCTGTGTATTTGTTGTCCAGGATCAGCGCCTCCTCCATAGCTGCTCCCAGGTCCTCGATCTTCTTCAGCTGGCTGCGCATGGCACGGATCTCCTGGTGCTTACGCTGCAGAGAAACCCGGAAGAATTAGATATGAGAACAGAACGTAGATTAACGTGCTTCACTGATCTCTCCTGTTGCCTAGAGACTTTCAGACAGTACATAAACACTTTTTGATCCACAAACTTTTCCAGGTGTTTGTAACATCCGGATAAGGATTTTTAAAAACCTCTTGATTATTTGACTGTTTATATGTAACCCTTATTAAAAAATGTAACCCTTATTAAAACATGTTTGAGCGTTAACAAACGCATGAATTCTTGTTTCACTTTCTGATTCACTTTGTATGACTCACATTTGCTCTGCTACACCAAACCAATCTGAATTCCCCTTTCACTGTTCTCACACTCACTCACCTTAGTAGCCTCCAGCTGGGACTCCAGAGTTCCGGATTCTTCCACCATGCAGGACCTGGTCACACACAGAGCAATGAAACCAGAAGTAGAGGTCCAGGAACACGACACATCTAACCAAAAACATTTCACTCACTCCACGTGTCATTCTACGCCTTACTGCATTAGTTCCTACCAGTGACTCTATGATCATTACTGTTTAAGACAGAACAAAACTAGGTGCATTACCGAGGTGACAAGACAAGTCTTTGTCACTTAAAACCGTGCTGTGACTAAGTGTTATAATGTTAACATTGGATTATAGTAACTTCTGTCAGTACTGGTTTATCTGGTTATCCTTTATCTCTAGTGTCTTGCCATGTCCTTTAAAAAGGTCAACAGGACTTACCAATTGTTTTGTAGTGGATATGGAGTACAAACTACAAGGCATCCCAGAATGCAACTACAATAACCAAAGTCATGCTAACAAAGACAACTTATATCCATGGTAAACCAGACCATGCTTGTTTAGGGCCACTGACAACAGGGTTAGAAACTGCTATTACTACTGCTTCTTTTAACCTTTATATTATTGTGCAGATCTTGCACGCTTGTAAAGGGATAGTTTACCAAAAAATAGTTTACCTTCACTTTACCATCATTACACTCGTTCTAAACCTGTATGGCTTGCTTACCTATGTGGAACACAATGAGCACACAGTCATACAGTTTTGCAACTCTATGAGGGTAAGAAAACTGTAAGATGTTCATTGTTGAATAAACTATCCCTTTAAAAGCAAATGTGCCCAATCAAAACTCTGTGGAGTATTTACAAACCGAAGTGACACAAAAAATGTCAATGCACTGGTGACCAAATTCAGGTCCAGAGAAGGAAAACATCTAAATGTATTTTTCCAACAATGGAAATTACATTGCAGTTTCCACCCTGAATGCGTTCACATTTTTTTTGAAATGAAGAAAAAAACGAACGAACTGAAACGTGGATGAAAAAACGTTGAAAAAATGAGATGAAGTGTTCACACTCCTCAACACTAGTGCCAAAGCCAGGCTTGTTGGATTAAGAAGCCGGAAGGGTTCATCTCAAAAATCTCATCACATGGCAGTGAATGTTAGTAAAGAGAACACACAGAGCCTTAATGGTGGGGGTCAGACTCAAGTGCATGAGAAAAAAAAACCCAAAGGGTGTGGGGTGGGGAGTACAGGGCCAATCAGAGGAGGAAAATTCGGAAAAGACCTTCCAGAAAGATCATCATCGACTTCATACTGATAGACACGGATTACCCTCCGATAGGCTATGCTATTCAGAGATGGGGAGGTGGGGAATGAAGAGGGAATGGAAAAGAGTGTGAAAAAACAGAAAAGAACACACCTGGAATATCGACAAAAACATACAATAAAATAGGCAAAATAACAGCCATGTAAAATGGGACAGAGCCCGTTTTGATGACCCAAAGAATGACAGTGAATCTAATAGGACAGGAAATGATCGTTATGACACCCTGTATCAATTCCAATCAAGCTGCTGATCAGTCCTAACCTGAAACTGCCAAATTCCTGCTTTGTTACTACAACATTTAAGTTTCTATCAAAGTTCCCTAGGCAACCATTTACTGACATGTAAATGCAATTAAAGGTGAAGTGCGTATTTATGCGCTGCTAGCAGCAAACAAAGGTTCAATCACCATCTGCAATTGGTTGGAAAAACTGATGGCCCCGCCCTAAACTCATGCCATTGGTTGAGCCCAGTCTGGACGTTTAACCAAACAGATTCTGTTTGGTGCCACAAGTGGCACATAAATGACACACTTCAATGTCACTTCATACAAACTCACACACACATATTGTAATAAAATAGAAAAGTGTGATATTAACCCATCCAGAAGGTACGTCCTGATTACAGAAATGATCCCAAGCATCGAGGGAGCAGCGAGAGCGTCGGCAAAGACAAAGAGAAACAAGGGAGAGAGAGAAACAGTTAACACATTGAGCGGTGACACGGACGCCACTACTCAACACTCACATGTAAGCACATGTGAACAGAAGTGGACCAGCACAAAGCCCTGCTGTAGCTTTCACATGGATTCCATCACCCAATCAGATGACAGAACACAACACAGCAAACATGCAATGACTCCAACAATGAAGGCACACAACAGTGGATTACACAATGAAAATAGACATCTATGAAAGTTACATGGTGATCAGAAAAGCTTAATCAAATACAAACAGACGCGTGTGGTGTCATGCTACAGAATCAGATGTGTGATGACGTCAGATGAGCTTGGCTGAGTTGTGACGGAGAAGGAGGGCAACTTAGCACACTGTGGTGCGTGTACCTGGTCTCCTGCAGCCACTGGTGGAATGCATTGGCGTGCTGGGCAAACTCCTGTCGCAGTTTATCGTTCTCCTCCTGTCTCCTCTGCTCTTTCTGCAGCTCCAGCTCTCGCTCCTGTAAAAGTGAGCCATGGAGAACAATGAAGCTACAGCCTGATTTAACAAGCATGAATGCGTTTCCACAACAGAAATCAATGTAAAATACTTCCAGAAAATTGACATCTCCAGAAATGAGACATGCTATACTTAGTTTTTTGATGCCCTATCAGCAACAACGGCTGGAAAAACACCATTACCTACTCAAACATTCAGTAACACTTTATTTTACAGCGTCTTTGCTGTATGTTACATGTAATTGCTAGAGTAATAACAGTAAATTATGCATAATTACATGCAACTAACCCTAAACCAAACCCTAACCCTACAGTAAGTACAAATTGTTAACTACTGTTACTCAGTACTTGAATGTATAATTACACTGTAAAAGGACACACCTTAAAGTTTAATCAACAACTTTTAGAACAGAAATTACATGGAATATTGGTACTTTCAGAATTTAATTTGTCACACAGAACCAGTTAAAATAAACCAGTGAAGGCAAAATGGTGATTAAACAAGATGGACACAACACACTTTATTTACTTCCACATTTTAACCTAAAATATGGATGTTGATCAGATGCAGTGACGTTATGCATCACCTGTCCATGTTACATTTATTGTGGAAAGTAGCACAAAATATAAATAAGTTACACTGCAGTCTTTACCTTAATGATTTTCTGAAGGTTCCTCCAGGTCTCCTCCAGCGCCTCCATGGTGAACCAGGTGTATGGGTTGGACGCCACCTGATAACTCTTGATCTGGCGATCAAGTTCTGCCAGTTGGTTGAAGTCGGCCTCAGCAGAGCTGAGAGATGAGCGGAAGGCGTCGTGAGCATCTCGCAGGGCCCTGATCTCCTCCAGAGAGTTGCACCTCACGGGGTCGGTCAAATCTTCCTCAGCATTCTCAAACCAGCTGTTGAAGGCTGAAGCCTTCTTGGCGAAGGTCAGGAACAGATCCTCCACCTGCAAAGAGCAACAAGACAACAAAAGTTAAAGGAACCAAATGGAGCTTTGCTGCTGAGAAAGTTCTTCTCTGGTCATGAACATTCTTCATACCTTTCTGAAGTGCTCCTGGGCCTCCAGAAGCTTCTTCTTGCGGGCAGCTGAGTTGGACAGCAGTTGGTTCCAGCGCTTCATCAGGGTGGCGTGACGAGCCTCAATGGCTTTAGACTGCACGTGTTTGGCTGCTAGCAGCTGGTCTTTGAGAGCTGTAATGTTGGTGATGCCCTCCTGCTGGAAGGCCTGAAGCCCAGCATCAAAGGTTTCCTATGGCACAGTAGAGGACAGAAGATCAGAGCCAGCAGTGAAATTGAAAGGTTCTGCTGAATCTGAATAGTATTTTCACAAAGCTAAGGAGCTTTGGAGCTAAGGAGCTATTATTTTACTAAGGAATAATGTTACTACAACAGCTAAAAAAACCTGGACATTTTGAACGTTCCTAGAACTTTCAAAGTAACATTATTAATGGTTTTGTTGCTTAATGGAAACGTTAGGGAAACATTCTTACAATCTGAAACTGTTAGCTGGGCATACTCTAAAGTGACAGAATCAGTTTGGTTTATGATTGTGTTTTGTATTGTTTCTATCATATGCTTTCATACTTGTTTGGTGAGTAGTGTCTGCACAGAGGACAGATCACGACCGTAGTCATCGGTCTTCAGGCTGTTTTCCTTCTCACCTGATCACACAAAACACACAAATAGGGTTCAGAGATCAGGAACACCTTCATTAAAAGACATCCTTTAGTGTTTAAGATCTGTGACACTCGATTCCAGTAACTCACCGATCCAAGACTCCACCACATCGGCCTTCCAGTTGAACTGCAGGAAGGCAGAGTTCTCGTCCAGCTTGGCCTTCCTCTGGGCTGCTGCTCTCTCCAGCTCTGACACTTTGCCACGCAGGGACTTCATTTTAGCCATAATGTTCTCCACGTGGTGGTTCTCCTGCACAAACACAAGCAGTTTTTAAACAGCTCACTTCAAAAATCTGTTAAGTTTAATGTGTAGAAGGTGGAATTGTACCTTCTTGATAAGTTCATCTCCATTGGAACACACATCATTCACTCGATCCCTGTGCACAGTAAAATCTGTCTCAAATGCTTCATGTTTCTTCAACAAACCCTGCAACGAAAGAAAAGATGGAGATGCTTTTCTAAATAAATTCTAAATTCTGTCTTCATATGGGAAAGTAATGTAATAAATACTAGGTCTTCTTCATAATTTGCATTATATAAATGCATTTTACCTGCACTGCTGCCAGCGTATCACCGTAATCCTCACTTCCAACCAGGTTCAGTTTCTCATTAATCCAGGCCTCCTCTTCCTCCACATTCGCCACGAACTGCTGGTATTCCAGTGACTCTTCAAGCCTCTGGCCACTGAAAACCAGTAAATGACAAACAAACATCAAACCCTATCCTGGCAATATCTGAGAGATGAAAGAGGGAACACAAAAACCCAAAGCTCTCACCGAGCAGCAGCCAAATCCTTCAGCTCCTTCCAGTGCTCCACAAACTGAGCCAGCCTCAGCTGGATCTCCTCCTGACCAATGGTGTTGTCATCGGACAGCTTCTTCCCAGTCTCCAACACAGACTGCAATGCCCCAAACACAGTTAGCATTCAGAAAACTGAGTCACTTATGTTTTATTCATTAAAACATGCTACAGTCAGGACTTCAGACTTCTCAAGCTTGTTTATCTGTGAATCTGTATGTCAAGGTGTCACAGGTGCCTTCTCACCTGAATGGCTGGCTCATGCGCTCCAAGCTCTGCCTCCAGCCTCTTATGCTTCTTCCTCAGATTCTGCACTCCTGTCAAATCACGTCCATAATCCTCCGAGCTCACCAACAGCTTCTTTTCCCTAATGGACAACAAACAGCAGGAGAATAAATTCAATTTAGAACGCAGCCTCAAAACGAATGTATAATTTACAACCTGGACTCCATTTCTCAAAAGCATTGTAAGCCTAAGTATATTATAACACCAACTTAAGCTTAAGCTCACCACGCTTTTGTGAAACGCAGCCCTGATCCATTTAAGACAATTTAGCATGATGCTGTAACGCTTACTTTATCCAGGACTCCTCATCATCCAGGTCTCTGAAGAACTGGTGCAGACGATGCGATTCGTTCAGCTTGGCGCGGCGTCCGGCAGCCATGCTCTTGATCTTGCCAAAGCGTCCGTTCACTGAGTCACGCTTGTCCTTAACTTGTGAGGTGTCAAATGCGTTGCTGGCCATCAGGCTGTCAGCCTGACCATTGAGATCTTTCAGACGATCCTATCAGAGCACGAAGAAACCAATGAGCAATCTTACTTTATTGTTATCAAACAATCAACCTAAGCTGTACTAGTCTGATTTTAAGGATTATATTATCCGATAACAGATCAGTATTTTAGGAAGTGTTGGGGCGGTACACTACCTCATGAGCAGAGATGTCGGCCTCCAAAAGCTGGTGCTTCTTAAGTAGGTTGTTGACTGATGCCAGATCTTTCCCATAATCTTCAGAGGCAAGAAGAGCCTCAACCTAAAGGTGAAGGAGAAAATGTTGCAAATTTTTGCAAAGTTTACTTTGATGATTTGTGTACGTTTTGACACTTGTATTAATCATTTACTAAATTCAAGTAATTGAGGTCAAGACCTAACCTATCCTCACTAGTGATTTCACACACCTCAGATAACCAGAAGTCAAAGTCTTTGATGCCAGTGTTGAAGTTCTGCTGTTTGTTGGCCTCCTTCAGTTTCTGACTCTTCTCAGCAGATTTGTTCACGAGGAACTGCCACTGCTCATCCAGAGCATTCAGACGAGCCTGAGGGTGAACATGAAAAATGCCCAAAGCAAGCTGAATACAGACCGCGACCCGCCCGATGCGTTATTCAGTAACACATCTGAGACCGTTACCTTGACGGCGTCCTCACTTCCAGCACAGGCCCCTCTCTGGATGAGAGCGTTGCCTGTGTCAATCACCCCGCGGATACGATCAGCATTAGCGTGTAACTCAGCCTCAAAAGCCTGGTGCTTCTGGTGTTTACTCTGGAGGTGGCAAAGCGAAACAGAGCAACTGAGCCACACACAGTGAAGTCATGCATGGATGCAGCTGTGAACTTGAAAAAGCAACAGCTGGTTCTGTATCTAACGATACAACAGAGCTGGGTAATATAGGGGAAAATATTACAGTATATTTTGATATCCCCATTTATTTCTACTTATATGCTCTATTCATTTATTTCTATGTTATATGCTCTTTTAAATGAGAGCGCCATAATTTGTACCAAATAGCAATTATTTCTATATGATTCACAATGAACAATGCTGTTTATTCTTATATTGCCATATATCATGAGTATTTGATATATTGCCCAGCCCTGCACTGTAGTGTCTATTTACGTGAAATAAACTGTCAATCTTCCAAACTCAACACAGCAAAAGCAGTGCTTACGTAAGCCTGGTTTTATCTCTGTAATGCTGTCGTGACGTGTGGTTGTGTGTATGCCTGTGTTCACACAATTTTGTGAAAGTTTTATGATATCTTATTTGTAGTCATGAAAGAGCCTTACAAAAATAAAAATAATTAAAAAAAAAAAACAATGTGGATGCCCCAGTGGCATCAATAACAAAGCAAAGTGAGGGTGAATACACACACCACCAAACAGGGACACACAGCAGGTAGAACTCTAAACAGGACACATATAAAGCCTGGAGGAACATTCAAAATGATGGACTGGAAGGACATAATCCAGAACAAAATGAGCTCTGCGGAGAACCTACAAGAGTTGGGCTGTTTTGTCTGAGATCATTCCACGTTCTCTTACAGTCCAGAGAGACAGGAAGAAGGATAAAGTACTTCCAAACTTCTTAAGCATTTGCTGATACACTCAGAAGGAGCCGGCTACCGAGACTGTAAAATGCATGAGGATTCTGGCAACAGCAAACATGTAACTGATTTTGTTGTTTTAACAAAGTATTTTACATAAAGCAAAGCAGAATTATTTGTTTGAAAGAACATATCCAACATTTCTCTCTGGTATGACACGGCTACGTTCAGAACAGCATACTACATGTACTATTTTTGCATACTGTGCAAAGTATGCAAATGATCTGCATGTATAGCATACACGACTTTTCAGCTTTCAAGTGACGAAGGAAGCAGATGTAACATCAGCTGCAATTTTTGCCATCTTCTTGATTAATTTTTAGTTATAGATACAATTTTAGACTGCCAAAATGTATAACATTTTATACAGAACTGTATGTTCAATAACTAGACGACATTAGCCGAATAAAATGTAAGGCAGTGAAGTCACGTGACAATGTAGAGTGCTCCGTTCATTTGTGTGGAACGAATTTAAACCAAGACATCCCAACGTTGATGACACAACAAGAATATGGAGGCCACGCCCAACAACTACAAAAATGTTGCATAAGAGGCAGGCGACACTGACAAAATGATACGACTATATAAAACAAAACAGCTGAAAGTGCGGACACAGAATAGACAAACAGAACTTATATACACATCTACAGACAAAATAACACAAAAACAAATGGGGAGATACCCCATGGGGGTTAGTTAGTTTTGGTACACGTCTGCACTTACCAGCAGTTTGGACAGCTAGAAACAGACAATGGGAACACAGACAGAGGTTCAATTAAATTTCCTTATTAAAACTTGAAGGGGATTTGGTGAGGATTACAGGAGACACACTGAATAGGTGTATTTAATACACTATTACAAACTTCAGTTAGACTTAAGGTGGATATTTATCATTAATATTTGAAAATATTAATAGATAACATTCATAAATATGAAACAGACAAATTTGACATTCATTGGATGAGACAGGTGTCTTAAATGTTACCTGGATGTTGGTGGGGTCCTTGTAAGACTCATCAGTGGCAGTCTGGAGTTTCTCACTGATCCATGCTTCAATCTCGTCCACGTCTCTGCTGAACTGCTGCAGAGTCTGTGACTCGCCCAGCTTGGAACGCTTCTCAATCATCTGAGCCTTCAGACGGCGCCACCTGGAGGTCAGAAGGACATATCTGTTAGTGTACAGCTCAAATGCCACAAAAAGGATGCTCAGTGTGAACTGTATGTAACTGAGAACACTGACCTGTCCAAGACTTCATTGCGGCGTTTGAAAATATCAGGTTTTGCGTAATGGTCAGCGCTGATGAGCTGATCGGCGAATGACTGCAGTGCCGCGATCTTCTCTTCCTGTGGAACGCGGGTGTATTTATTAGATTAGCACAACAAACACTATTCGTAACTGCACAAATGTTAAAGCAAAACGCACAGAGCTCAATTAAATGATTATTTCATGACAGTCCATGCTGACCTGAACGTTGATGGCCTTGTCAAAGTCCTCATGTTTCTTGATGAGAGCCTCCACACTGTCCAAGGAGTCACCCTTGTCATCACTGGCCAAGAAAGCCTCGCGTGCTGCCATCCAGTTCTCAGCCTGTTCGCAGTCGCGGTTGAACAGCTACAAGCAACAAAAAAAATAAAATTCATAGAAACATTTCCCTGCGTTTACGTTTGCGTGTTGTAAACACGGTCCTTGCTCACCTGCAGCTCCAGACACTGGTCCAGCATCATCCTGCGTTGGACCCAGGCCTTCTCCAGGTCAGCCCGCTCCCGGTCCAGAGCCTCCAGCTTCTGCTGGATCTCAGGGCTGGCGTAGTGGCCACGGGCCAGCAGCTGCTGTCCGAACTGCTCAAAGGCCTGGAAGGTGCCGGAACGAGCGTCAATCTCAGTGCGGTGCTCCTACATGATGGGCATAAAACAAGTGAGTACAACTTCATAAGAAGTATCTGTTTTCCATGGACTAATATTGAACATGAACACCAGTGTTGTTAACAGGGTCTAAGTATGTAGATGTTTTCCTCATGGCATTCAATACCTGGTGTCTCTCTAACAGGGCTTCAGCTCCTGTGACATCCTTGGCCATCTCGTCAGAAGACACCAGTCCTCTGATTCCATTAATCCAGGACATAAGATCCCTGGGAGACAGAACCACAACTTATGAGGTTTCATTTGTGAAGAATGTTTGATATTACTGTCTTAACTTTGAAGTAGTGCAACTGATAGAGCATGCCACTAGCAATACTAAGGACATGGGTTGGATTTCCAGGGAACGGACATGTGTATTACTATGTGTTCTGTGACTTCTTTCTTCCTCTCACCTGAAGTCACTAAGAAAGCGCTGTAGATCGTGAGAGTTGCCCAGTTTTTCTTTGCGCTGGTCAGCGCGGCCCACCAAGCTGCTCCAGGCGGTGTTCAGCTCGGTGCACTTCTCCTGGATGTCATCCACAGCCTCAGGATGAGATTGAATCAGACGCTCAGCCGTCTCACCCAGAGAGTTCACCTGCCACAGAGAAACAACAATGTTCAGCAGATGTTCTGAACAAGAAATCAACCAGTAACCGTCCAAACTCTCTTACCTTGTCACCGAGAGCGGCCAGGTCTCTCTCAAAGCCCTCGTGCTTGCGCTGCAGAGCCTGCACACTGGCCAGATCGTGGCCATAGTTATCGGTGTTCAGGGCTTGATTTTTCTCTTCAATCCATTCCTTGGTCTCATCCGCATCCCTGGAAATCACACCAAGAGCTGAGTTCCTCTGGACTTGATTGGTTCACATCAAGGAACTCATAGCTAGTACGACAAAAACATCACACGTACCTGTGGAACCTCTGCACCTCATGAGCACTGCCCAACATGTTGCTTCTGTCTTCTGCCAGCTGCTGCAGGGACCTCCAGCGGTTGTTAAGCTCCTACAGAAACACATGACCATGAGCAGCCAATCAGAGATCATTACAGATAATTAGCTCCAATCCTAACCAAACATCTCTCCAAGACAGTGGCCCTCTTGTTTGGAGAATTGGAGACATTTACGTAACATAACTGTTAAGTACAGAAATGTCACTTAACAGCCAATGTACTTTCAAAAGCGTCAGACAAAATGCTTCTAATTCCCTTGCACCATACTCTGCTCTTCATATTAGCAGCAAAAGCAACAGCACAGATGGGCGCCACAAACAAAGGTAACATGTAAGCACATGAGACGAGTATTGATGATCAACAAATATGGAAGACATGGATGCATCTGCCACATACTGAACAAGAATGTTAATGCATTCAATGTTAATGTCTATACGACTAGCACAACAGCGCACATTAACAAAGGAGGCATGAAAAATGAAAGTCAAATGAACAGGAGGGAAGGGAGATGCAACTTCACAACTGTGACAGTCTAGTAATATGACATGACGCATGAAACCAGAGACCAGGGTAAGAGCACGAGACCACCACGATGAGTTAGTCGTCCAGCCACAGAGGCACAATGCAGGTTTTAGTGGGGTGGGTTGAGGAAATACAGGTTTATCTGGAATCTTACCTTAATAGTATTAAAGTTGGCCGTTGTTTGAACAGCCAAACGAACAGACTACATTGAGTTGAAAAATTAGCAAGGAAGAGACAGAAGACAGGGAAAGAACAGAAACAAAAACCACACTGGTCAAGAGAGTGTCCCCATGAGTTAAAGGTTCTTCTTTTCCTTCTTTAACCAGAACAAAAAACACTTGACTCGCATGTTAAACAAGACTCAAATCAATGCATCAAATGGAAGCATGCTACATGACCTCAATGGCCGATATCTCTCTATATTAACAGACTGCGTTAAACGTTTCAGATTCAAAAATGCTGCATTACCTTCCATGGAGATGCTCCTTTGGTGTCTGTTTCATCCTGTGAAACCCAATACAAATACAATTACTTGAAATACTATAAATGTGTTAACATGTATTTGTAGATATACAGACACATTTCATACATGTTTTGTTTTACATGTTTTGTGTATTAGATTACAATACAACAGTATGCACTACAAATTTTAATAAAAACAAAAGTATGGATTATATTTATGCAAAGTTGTTCCAGTTAAATCAACAAATCTCGTTTGAGAATTAATGCTGTGTTTATCAGCAGACCCAAGAACACATAATCAATTAACACGTAGCCAATTCAGTATACAGGTGGAAAAGTGTGAATAATGGTCAAACATTCTGGTCAAAAGGACAGTCTCTAATTCCAGCCATTGTACAGATAAGATGAAGGGTATTAAACAATGATGACCTTGCCAGGAGCCGAACCCAGCATTTCTTGTTGCTGATGGTGGGATCAAGAGATGGAGGAATGGAGGGAGGAGAAAGCAAAAAATAGGTAAGATCACCATGATCGCAATTCTCAAAAACGCAGGCATGCATCTAAGTATACTATTCATATGTATACTTAGTATAGTACACTTCCTATATAGCTCTCATATGTTCACATAAAACCGATGAGTGAAATGGTCATATGTCAGATGTAAATGTCAAATTAAACTGGCTGTGAGGTTCATGGATGACAGTGTGTGTGATGTGTGGTCTGCTCACCTGGGCCTGTACGACCGGAGCGTCCTCTGCCATCAGTCCCTCAGACTCCAGCTCAGACGCCACCTTGTTGATGTCCCTCAGACGAGACTCGTTTGCTTTCAGATCCTATTATACAATATAACCCAAAGGAACATGTTTAAACGGAGAATGCGTAACAGCTTATGCTAATAAGCATTCAATACAAAAGACATTAGATAGACATTAGATTTTCTCTTCCAATGACATTGCTACACTTTAGGCCGATTTTAAGGGTTTTATGTTGATAAAGTCTACAAATATAGAATCATACCTAAATTACAAAACCAAAACAAACCTTCTGGAAGTCATCAAACTTCTTCTGAAGGACTTCCACTTGCTCCAGATCAGAGCCGACCTCCTCATTGGTAAGAGCTGATTCCTTCTCATTAATCCACTGCTGCAGCTCGTTGGCCTCACGGAAAAGCATGAACTTCTTGCAGCTCTTCTCCAGCATGTCCTTCCTCTTCTCTCCCAAGTCTATCAGAGTGCCGTACCTGACAGGAGAGAAAAACAGAAGAATATCACGAGAGATCAGAGCTTTAAATAAGCGTCCATGCCACCCATCTCAGTGAAGACTGGACTGGAAAGTCTTTATTCCAATGGGGAGAAGAGGATCTCTGCATCAACTTAAAAAATAGTTGACTGCATACACTACTGTGCAAAAGTCTTAGGCACATTGTGTTTTATAAAACACGTGTCTCAAGGCTTTAATTTTATATCATATGCTTAAGTGTGTTAATAAGAAATGAGGTCATAAAGAACTATCTTCAGAAAAAAGCTGGTTCAGATGGTGTCATCAGATGGTTTTATCCCCTCAAAAGCCTGAATCTGACAGTCATTCATAGAAGAACTGTGTTCTCTAAGATGCTTAAAGAAAACAGTTGTTACCAAATACTGATTTAGTTGGATTAAAAAAGAAAAACTTGATTGCATTTTTAACAGGTGCCTAAAACGTAGTCTTGAAACCTGATTCAATCATTAGTCTGTGTGCACAGATGCCCTCCAACAGGGTTCATGGGTTTACAGCTGGTGTGAAATCTGCATATTCAAGCAACGGAAAATGCAGAATGAAATATTCAAACACCGGTTCTAAACAAAAGGAAACGCTCACAATAACATCCATGGGTCACATCAGAGGAGATGTGAACTTCTATCCCCTGATGAAATAGAAGAGTTTAGGAGGTTCCACAGCCTAATAAACTGCCTGCGAGGACGCCATTTAAGGAGTGTTTATAAGAGTCAAGTAGGAAATATATCTACCATCTCATGTACCCTTTATAAGTAGACTCTTATAAAGACTCTTATAAGACTCTTTTACCCAAAATTTATGTGACATAGATTTTTATGCTTTTTTTGTGCATTGTTAGCTTAGCAACATGGTGCCTCCCTGATTGCGTTCACGCGTTACACACAATTTTTTCCTATATAGGGCATCCTAAAAAACTCTCTGCCGCCTATGTAGGCAGGAAACAGCAAGGCAGCTCATTAGGTTTCAGAGTTGACAGGGGACACAGACTGGTTGAAAGACAGACGTGTAACGGGAAGATCATACTGATGAGGACTATTATCGATAAGAGTGAAGAAGATGGTGAGATGGATCAAAGGTTCGACGGGTCGGGTCTACTCACAGTTCCTCCACCTGCTTCATGCGCACAGACACACTGCACGCCGCCTCCTTGCTGGCTACGTTCCTGCGCAGGGCAGGGCAAGCAGACGCATGCAAGCAGTTCAATTAGGAAAGAAACAGAAAGATAGCAAAGAGCAGCAACGAGGGCTCAGAAAGGTTTTAAGAATAAAGAGTTAGTCACAACAGGCGTCTCTTATGAGGTGACAGCTACAGTAAAATGGAAGGATCATGAGAGGCTTTGTGTTAAAGAAAAATATTTTTTTAGACTGCAAATTGTTAGACTGAAAAATTATTACTAGGGCTGTCAATTACAAAATGTAACTGAAATAATTACATTAAATCAACTCATTCAACTTATATTGAATAATAATTTACTGCATGTCAATTTTCTAAGTAAATCTCACAAATGAAGAAAACTCAAAGACATTATTAATACATATTTGTTTCTATAACACTAGCCTACAGCCCAAAGCGATGAATACAGCCCTAGCTGTTTAATCAAGGCATTTTGTATGAAATGCTTCTGCTCATTCTCTCCTGTCTTCTCTCAGTCAGTGTTGTATCAACCTATGTTGCTTTTGTCAATGAAGCATGCTGCTTTTAGTAGCAGCTGCGGAATTATTATAGAACTTATGTGGATTGTGGTCATTTTTATTGCATTGTTGTATTAGAGGTTACCTAACTGGACATGTAAAAAATTGTCAGCCCTAGTTCATATTAAACTGAAAAGCAAAGATTTGCCCACATCTGAGGTCTCCTGATGAGAAAACAGATGGCAGATTGACGCTTACTGGTTGTCAATCTGATCCTGTCGCAGAGCAATGCTGCCTTGTTCATCCAGCAGGTTCTCGCGAGAGGAAGACTGAGTCGGGTCCAACTTCTTCACGTACGCGGCGGGAACAAAGCCCTGCCTGTCATTCACTTCCACTTTCCACCAGTCCTGAAGCACCAGATATTTTTTTGCATGAGTCCCACTGCACTTTAATACAAACTGACACAGTATGTGACAAATGTTTTGAGAATTCCTAATCACCTTGTTTGTGCTGTTGAGCAGCGTGAGGATGTCGCCCTTCTTCATGGTGACCTCACGTGGACTCTTCTCCTGGTAGTCGTACAGAGCCAGAACCAGCTCCTTTCCAGTCTCATCATCAGTGGGGGCCACTTGTTGCTGTTGATCCCACAAGTGAGTCAGGTGGAATCAAAAGAACCAAAATCTAAGTCTACTAACTAACACAATTAGCATCAGTTTAAGTGCTACATATTCTTGAAAATGCCACTGTCCTATATTATACAGTACTTGAGTTGATCAGTTATTATAAGGTCTTACTCTGCAGGCCTGAGCTTGTTCTTTAAGAGCCTGGATGCTGCTTCCATACGCGCTCAGATCGGACATCAATGCCTCATGCTTCTTCAGCAGAGCCTGTAAGGTTGAAAACTGTTTTTAGAACCTGTGCAATTTCTTTGAAGTAGCTACGAAATTCTCCATAAATCATCAAAACATCACACAGGAATGCATTTTAATCCAATCAGATAACAGCTTAAAATGTATGAACGATGATCCATCAACCAATAGATAATCAATAAAAAAGAAAATTTAGATATCATCCAGCCCCCTCCCCCTTCACCTCTGCAGAATCCTCGTCTTTCCCATAATCTGTGCTTCCCACGATGGGCTCTTTTTCTCTCATCCAGGACTCAGCCTCGTTGGCATCAGCGAAATACTGCTGGGCCTGCAGAGAGTCCTCCAGATCCTGCCTCCGCTGGGCCGCTTTTCCCTTCAGTACATCCCAGCGGTTATGTAGCTCCTGCAGCTTAGCTTTCACATCCTCTCCTGCAAAGTGGCCTGAAATGAGAAATGTCATTTTTGCATTAGCATTTCCATAAACATTTTGAAAACATTTTTAAACCCTTTTTAAACAATATCCAGGCCCACAGGAAATGTTCACATTTCCTCAGAATTTTAGCCTGTCATTTAAAACACAAATCATTTAATACAAATCTCATTACTCATGATCGCTCATTACTTTTTTGGCTTTTTTCTTATAATGGTTTCAGCGAATAACAAGAGTGATGTACTCTCAGCTTGAACACATTTTACCACTTTTAAATTGTTTCTGCGACCTGCATGCCACAAACAAACAAAAATTGTGAAGAAAAAAAATCCGGTCAAAAAGTTTATCTGGTCTCTAATTTTAAATAGTTCTTAAGCCTTTTCAGACAATGAGAAGATGATCTTACCCTCATCCACCATGGCCTCGCCCTTCTGAGTGACAGCCTTGATCCGGGGCTCATGACCAGAGATCTCTGCCTGAAGAGCCTGGTGCTTCTTCAGAAGGTTTTGCACTCCAATAAGGTCTTTTCCTGAGACGATACAAGAAGAACAATGTTCTCTGAATATCATATTTTTTTCAAGTTTGTCATTATTTTGCATTGTCTGTAGAATGCCAACTGCTTCAACTTCTCTTATGTAATTCAGTCTGAGGACTGACCTCTGTTGGTGGAGGACGCGATGGGTTCCTTCTCTCGGATCCAGGTTTCCTCATCCTCCACATCTCTGAAAAGCTGCTGCAGACGTAGAGAGTCCGACAGCTTCTGTTTCCGGGCGGCCATGGGCTCCTTCAGAGCTTCATAACGTGCCACCAGAGCTTCCTGTTTCTTACGGATGTTATCAGCATCAAAATGGCCGGCCTCCTGGAACTGCCTAGCCTGAATGGTGATCCCATCAATACGGTCCTGTCAGAAGATAAAGATCTCAGTTAAGATGAAGAACATTCGGATGTTTAAATAACACTGTCAATTACACAGACCAAGCGTTTATTACCTGATGGGCAGCCACATCCGCCTCCAGCAGAGCGTGTTTCTTCTGAAGGTTCTGGACGCTGGTCAGGTCTTTGCCAAAGTCATCAGAGGCCAGGTGTCCCTCCACCTCGTACAACCACAGCTCAATGTCCTCAACATTACGATTGAACTGCTGCTGCTGGTTGGCTTCCCGCAATTTAATCCCTGAGGGAAAAGGAAGTGATGTCACTGAAAAATCTTGTCATTTACAAAGAAGATAAAGTTAAAATGTAAAGTCATAAACATTTATTTTTATTAAATTACAGCTAGTATTTGAAAATGTAGCTTGAAGTAGCAGCCAGAGCCAGTTCGTCACCTTTGAGCTCAGTGGCTTCCAGAAGTTTCTTCCACTGAGAGCTGACCTCATCCATGCGAGTAGACACCTCGCTGGAGGCGTAGTGTTTCCCATCCACCAGCTCCTGGCCGGACTTCTGCAGTGCATCGATGCGGCTCTGATTGGCAGAGAGCTCGGCCTCGAAGGCCTGGTGCTTCTGCACCTTCCCCTGCAGGTTAGATGGGTCCTAGAAGAAAGAGATGAAGTAGAAGACAAAACGTTTAAAGGGATAGATCACCCAGAAATGAACTTTTTCATCATTTACTCACCAGTATTTACTTTTTAGGTGAAATACTGCTTTATATCCAAATATCCTTCATCAAAACGTTCTTACAAGTACTAGAATAACATACCTTGTAGGCCTCATCGGTGGCGGTCTTCATCTTCTCATTGATCCAGCTCTTGAGCTCATCTGAGTCCCTGAAAAACTGCTGCAGATGGAACGAGTCCTCCAGGGCAGCGCGGCGAAACTGGGCGCGCTCGTGAAGGGCATTGCGTCTGCTGAGCAGCTGAAGCAAAAAAACAGGGTGTTAAAAGCACAACACTGCCTGTGATTCAGTACTTCTGTCAGCCATCAGTGAAAAGAAGACGAAAGTGCTTGCTGGGTTTCAATAAAGGACGTTTCAGGGTGCTAATCTCCACTTACTGCATCTCTGCGGGTGGCCACATCCTCCTTGGCGTAATGGTTGTTCTGGATCAGTTTTGTGGCAAATTCATCCAGGGCCTGTATATTTCAGTAGAGAACATAAAAGACAATCTAAATATATTTTAATCAATAATAAGAAACTTATTAATTTAAACTGCATGCAAGATGTATGGTTGCCTACAGTGATCTTCTCCTCCTGGGCACTGAGAGATTTCTCAAAGTCTTCGTGTTTCTTTAGAAGAGCTTCAACACTGTCCAGAGAGTCTCCAAGATCTTCATTCAGTAGGAAAGCCTTTCAGAAAGACAGATTGAGACCCATTACGTCTGAGTGAATGCTGCATGTTTGAAGGCAAGTCTGTTATGAACCAGACGCACCATAGATGATGATCTTCAACTTTAGTCAGATAACGTGAATTTATACCTCTTGCTTGCTCATCCAGTTGTCAACCTGCTCAGTGTCTCTGTAAAAGAGCTGCAGGTCCATGCACTGCTCATACTGCTGTCTGCGCAGCTCCCACAGCTCCAGAAGAGACACCTTCTCCTCAGACAGGATGCCCAGCTGCATACATAAACAATATTATGCTTATTCTAGTGTTACACAGTCTTTAACAACCATTTGCAATAAAAACAGATCAAAGTAAGCCGTACCTTTTCTTTAACCTCCTCTGAGGCGTAGTGTCCCGTATTGAGCAGAGCTTGGCCCGCCTCATCAGTAGATTTGAAACTGTCCTCGTGGGCATCAATCTCACCCTGGGAATCGAAATCGACATGTCAATGCTCAGTGTTTCCATGTGCAGCTTCCCTGGTAGATCCAGAAGCTCGAAACTGTTTTAAAATACCTTGTGCTCCTGGTGGCGGTCGAGCAGAGCTTCAGCTCCGGCGACGTCATTGGCCAGTTCATCTGCATTGATCAGAGCCTTCATCTCCGTCACCCAGCTGGTCAGGTCCCGGAAATCTGCAGTGAATCGCTGCAGCCTAAAAACAAGATCACCACACAATAATCACAAGCCAGCTCTGAGGAACTGACAGTAGATTTCAAACTAAAGAGCAGCGTCTCACCTGTAGGAATCGTTGAGGTGAGCGTGGCGCTCAGCTGCCAGTGTGCGGATTTGCTCCCAGTTGGTAATGAGTTCGTCTCGTTTCAGGTGGATCTGAGTGGCATTCTGGGGGTGTGTCTGTTGCAGACGGTCTGCTTCACCTCCAAGGGTGTTGACCTGAGGACAGAAGATATCCATATGCCATTTACCCCAGTTGGTTTTAAAGGTTATTACTCTATCAGTTAAAATTCATTAAACTGGCACAAGTGACAGACAGAGAGATGGGACTGTATTAAGTTTGTGGATGTGCTGAGGCTGACCTTGTCCTCCAAGGCTGCCAGGTCTCTCTCCAGTCCCTCGTGTTTACGCAGCAGAGCTTGAACGCTAGCAAGGTCACGGCCAAAGTCATCAGATGCCATCAGCTGCTCCTTCTCCTTTATCCAGCTGATCGTCTCATCCACATCCCTGTATACCACAGCAAGACATTTCAGTAACCACTAGCATTCCAAAGTGCTTTCATCATTTGAAATTCCAGTGACATCACTTCCTGTCCTGAACTCACCGGTTGAAACGCTGCACCTCAGCAGCTCCGAACAGCTTGCCCTGCCTCTGCTGAGCAAGTCCCTTTAGCCTCTGCCAGGCCGTGTTTACCTCCTCCTGCTTCTTCAGGATCAACTCGGCCTCTGGGTGGTTCTCCTGGGTTAGCTTAGCAGCTGCCTGGTTCACCTCGTTTACACGCTCCTCATGAGCTGCCAAGTCTGTTTGGAACTCCTCAAACTTCTTCTGCAGAACCTCCACATGCTCCAGGTCCTGCCCAAGTTCCTCTGAGGTGACAATAGCTTCCTGTAAAATGTGATACAGCATTAACTCCAATACAGACATAAAAAAATAGACAAAAAGTGGTCTCAGATTCTGATCCCCAGCGTATATGACATCTACATCATGGTTCCTCACCTTGTCGCTGATCCAGTCCAGGGCATCCTCACACTCACGCAGGTACTGCACCAGCTTCTGGGCCTGCAGGAGACGCACCCCCTTTTCTTTAGTCTTCTGCAGAAGCAGATCCCACAGACGATGAAGCTCCTCTAGGCGGGTCTGAGTTGGAGGAGGGAACAAAGACAGAAGGTGAATCAAAAGATCAAATCAAAGCCCTCTCCTCATCTCTAGCAGGCAACAGGACAAGTTGAGCTCAGTTCAAGACCAGAGATTTATTTTTGGAAAAAGAAAGTCAGACTAGCAGAAAGACTGAGCAAATGTTCATGGACCTTAAGTTAGATAAAGATGAAGTTAGATTAAGTTCACTGCACACAGTTCAGATCATGAATCTCTTCATAAAGAAAAACAGAAATTCACCACAAAAGGTTTCACGGCACTCAAGTACCTACTGGAATAAAACTTCCATAATTGACACTTTTAACTATTGGTCGCTGAGCTGTCCGGTAAGGCGTAAAAGACTAACCCATACAGGCAGATGTTAGTTTAGTAGAACATTAAAATCCTTTTTAAACGTCAATGTTATGAAAAACCATAATGTTATGAGTAAAACCAATAAACATTAGCATGTGCATTAGCAGGTTTTAAAAAAAACGTCCCTTACTCGGATGGTTTCAGAGGCGAAGTGGCTCTCAGATATCATGAGGTTACCCTTCTCGTCCAGTTTGACGATGGCTCCGGAGTTAGCCTGCACCTCTGCCTCAAATGCTTGATGTTTCTGGAGCTTTCCCTGAGTAATGAACAACACAAAAACATCATCTACTTTATGATGTTAAACTTCTTTAGGATCTTTGTGTGAGCTCATGTTACACCAACTGCATTATCTCCGCTAACACTTCCCAACTTTAAGAGCAACTAATGTTGTAGTGCATCCAAGCCATTATCTAATCTGGTAACTTTATACAGTAAAGCTTTGTAATTTACAGCAGCTTTGCAGGGAGTAATTACAGGAAGGAATCTATTCTAGAATTTATAGAACATTTTAGTACACTGTAGTATTTAACTAGCATTGCTTCCTCTTGATGCAATTCCTGCATCAAACAAAGATGCTGTAGTTGCATGACCCATTTTTGTCTTTTCCTGTGTCCCTGTTTCAGTTACAGTGCTTTACTGGACACAGCACAATGTCTTACGTATGAAAGTTATAGCCAGCTTGCCAAGTTTTCTGACCTGTAAGTTACTAGGGTCCTTGTAGTTCTCATCAGAAGCGATCTGTAGCTTCTCTTGAATCCATTTCTCCAACTCATCCGCATCGCGACAAAAGAACTGGAACCGGTACGAGTCCTCAAGTTTCTGTCTGCGCATAACAGACAGCTCTTTGAAGCGCCGGTACCGGTCCAGAACCTGTTGTCGGCGCTCCTGGATGTCTTCAGCCGACTCCAGAACTTTTACTCCACTGATATCCATTTTCTAGAAAGAAAGATGTTAAGAAGTTGTTAATAAATTATCAATCTCAATTTGGACTTGTCAAGCATAACAAAACAGAGCTAGATTTGATTTCTTAAAAAACCTCCCTGTGGCTTTCTGAGTGGATAAAAGAGTGGAATGAGGAACAAACAAACAAAAGTTTAAAAGCATTTTCTTCAGTTTCATTTAATTCTTTTTATAATAACCTCAATGCATTAAAGAAGACAATATCCTTACATATAGATGGTTCTATTACCTAAAACTAGGCAGACATTTTATGAGTGAAAAGTCAGTTCTCGCTAGCAATGGCCAACAGCTGAGCACACGAGGGGGCCAGGCGGAAATTCCTCACGCATCGGATCTAACAGACACAAAGAGAGTGCTGCCATCAGCCCCCGCTGACTCTAAACACTACCCCCACCAACCTACAATCACCCAACGGCATCTGTCCCATGTTTTCAGTAGGGAGGGGGCAGTGTGATTTCAGCTGCTTTAAAGGGAGGAGGAAGATGGACATATCCATTCCACACATTACTGGGACAACGATGGTTCTCGACCAGAACATTTGGCTGAACATGGACCTGTATAACCTGCTGGTCACAACTTAAAACAGCTCATGTTAATGGGGCAGGATATTGTCTATACCTAGTAATGTTTTTAGAACAACAGCAACTCACATACATAGATCACAAGCATTATAATCAAAGCTATTGATATTGGAAACACTTGAGGTAAAAGTTGACATCCTATTAATATGCATGTCAGAGTGGCTCCAGACACTTTATTTATCCTGTCCATCTCCTGCTGCTGTAACTTAGTTGGTATAGCATTGCGTTAGCAGCGCAAAAGGTTGTGGGTTCGATTCCCAGGGAGCACAAGTACTGTCAAAAATGTATAACTTGAATATACTGTAAGGTCTTTTTGCATAAAACCGTCTGTCAAATGCACAAATGTAAATAAATGTGAAATAGAATAATTTTAGTCACAGATGTATGCGTGAAACGATTGCTATGAATTGAATTCATCTACAAACTGCCTCAAAAGCAGCTCATGATTATGTTGTGTCACAATCAATTCATCATTTGGCTCTCAAGTCAGTGGAAATGGAGGACGGTTCAAAGAGATGTTGGATTTCTGGGAATGCAGGATCAGCTGTGTCACCTCAGCAGATTCTGAGAAGAAGATTCAAAATGATTTTGTGAAAACAATGTCGGCTGAAGTTAACACATTATCTTAGCAGAGGATCTGATGAATGCAGTCGAACTCACTGCCAATCAAAATGATGTGGTGAAAGCATACTGAGAATACAGAGAGGCATGAATTCATTTCACACACTGGTGTGAACATCGGGACTCACTCCACATTGGCATGTGAACAGCTTGGTGTGAGATTCTGAAATTCTCTATCAGTAACGGTAGGGGGAAACTTATTAACTCTTTCTGTCAAAAAAGTTAATTCAGTAACAGAGCTCAAGCATTTCACAATACTGCTTATGGGAAAGCTTTCATTACAAGATTATCTGAGGGGCATGCACTCCATTTGGTGAAGCAAACCCATTAAAGACACAAGAAGGGAAGAATTCAGGCTAATCCAAGGTCAGGGTGGAAACAAAACAGCCCTTTTAACAAATATAAAGAGTGGCCAGTCTATAAAGTCAACCACAGAGTCAGCCCAGATCAATACAGTCTTTTGTTATGCCGAGTAAGACTGCCAGAATCTTTCACGAACATCCATGTAGCCAATCACTGTGATTTATTAAAGAGACAGAAACAAAAATGGCCCATGAAGGCAAACAAATCAGTCAGCAACTGCTACTTACAAAACATCCGGTTAAAAACAACTGTGGGTGGAAAAAAGCTTGTGCGAAAGGAAAGACTGGTCAGCGTTAAAACAGAAAGTGACTGGCTAATGTCTTATCCATTAGCGAGTTCCTATCAGTCAACGGGTTTTCTTTAGAAAGACCCCACTGGAAAGCATCACATCCACTCTGACCAGACATCCATTACTAATAAGAGTCAACAAATCAGATAAAGCACAAAATACACAGATTTGATATATGATGAAAGACTGAAGATGTAACAGCACAGCTTGAGGTAAGAATATCCCTCCCTGCTTTTGTGCAGATGTGTTGCGTTTTTCACAAAATGGCTCACGATTCAATGTCTGCTCAAATCAGTCGTGGGATTAAACACAGCCCAGCCTGGATTAAGTCTTATAGTTCTGTGGGGATATTTTCATTTATTCGTTTAGCAGATGCTCATTTTGCAGGAGCCAACAAGCCTAATCTACGGTAAAGTCAGGGTGACAGTTCATTCTTAAGCACAATACCAACAAAGAAACATTACCGTACCGTGAATTAGGAAAGCAACATTGTTCAAAGTAAAAAACTTAACAGACCACACCCCTGTGACAACATAAGTTAGCAGACGTATTCCCTAAGCTGCTAGTGTGTCTTTAAAAAACACTTGTCCCCGGTATTGCAGCATCACCTAACCATTTTATAAACCCAGAAGCCCAAAGTCAGAGAACTGTCTGTGTAGTAAAATAAACGATCACAAATCGTAATAAAAACGTACCAGAATTCACAGCTATGGGTTCACAAGAGCGTCACTGCAGTCTAGCTGTAGCAACAGATAGCGCCTCTAAACTCGACTGCGTACAACTGATAACACAAACATGTTTTTATCCCTCCCTGTTTCGCTCTGACTTTCATTTAATCATTTATTTTACTTTAACTTTTAATTTCAATTTAACAATACGCCAGTGCACCAGCCTTTCTCTCTCTCTCACAAATACACACACTCTTCCTCACATACACATTTATTGACCAAAGCGCTCGAACAGCCTCTCACATACGAACCATGATGACGCTGGTAAAGACCAATCACCCGCTTCTAAAGTACAGCCTCCATGAATAATTCATGAACCATTAAAGCAGCTTTATGACAACATATTTTGAAAACCTTTTTGGCTCCTGAAGTCATAAAAAACCTTCTACAGAACCAACCATGTGTTATCATCAAAGTCCAACAGCTAGACATATAAAACCTCATCCAATCACACAACTAGGTCAGTTCAACAGAACGCCTTTTTAATTAACATTTCTTTCTATGTTTGATGGCTGCAAGATGGTCGTCAAGTGTATTATATTCCCACTCCACCCAGATAATCAAGACTCAATTCCCACAGTCCTGATAATGAGGCTGTCCTCTTATAGACGTTCTTCAGCTTCTCTCAGAGAACAGCTGAGATATTAATAACCTCGAAAGCCTGAAGCTGCTTCAAGGTGGCACAGATTCTCAAAGTAATCTGTGGAAATATAGTGACAGTGATGAGAGACAGAAACACTAACCTGGTCTATTCAGACAACCGGAGAACTAGATCTCCATACTGTCATTACCATTCTAAGACGACAAGCTGTGATGACAGCAAGTCAAAAAAAGCGAAAACACCTTCAATATCGAATAAAGTACACAAACACATTCATTAACATGTTAATTATTCAGTCAATACTAATGCAGTGACAAAATAAGCCAGCAGTTTCTCTAGCGTGTTGCATCTTTTAGCATGTTGAACAACGCATTCATTTTCTCACCACCCAAAACCCAGCTAGAGTTCAGCTAGAGTGGAGCACTTATCATTTAATGTACACCCACTGCCAAGCTTGGGATACAGAGAACAGAGTAAGGTCACATTTAAAGCCTGGAAGTTTCCATGGTAACTCATTTGTATCCGATGGTGCTGACGACACAATGGGTGGAAGCAGGCCTGAGGAATTTAGAGGAAACAGGCGGATTGTCTCCAAGGATTTGGCTTGGATAAGTGTAACTGTTTAAAGAAACCAAAGAGCCACAAGAATAGAAGTCTTATAGGGAGACAGCATTTTTATGATTTAAAATGTCTCCTGTTAACGCAGATGGCTCATTTATTAAGGGCTGAGAGCTAAAGGAGCCCTGCTGAATGAAAATACGCTGCAACTGAGCCCAGCCTAAACATGCAACATTTATGACTACACTGAGCTGCGGAAAAGGTTCATTACAACGTTTTCTACAGAAATCCACTTAAGAATCGAGTCAAAACAGATGTCAGGAACCAAAACGTCTCACATGGTCAAAATGAACACAACAATTAATAGCAGCACGTCACACAATATAACAATATCATGCAGAAAAACCCCACACAAACCATGCAACAAACACGCACTCAAGAAAAATGCATTTTCATGCATGACACATGAGAATAAAAATATCACCCACAAACCTCACAAATAACCTCCTCAATATGATTAAATAATATAAAATGAAACACGGTCTCGCCCCAGACGCAAACTGTGATATCCTGTCACGTTCAGTCCAGGTGAATGCAACGATGCTTCTTTAGATGATAATGGGCGTTAAAAAAGTATGAGTAAGCAAAACATTAGTCTCTGACAGCATTTACCAAAGCATCTCCTCTCCCTCTTTCACTGCAGTGCAGAGAAAACATCACACCTGCAGTGACGGGCCTGCGTGGACGGCCAAAGCAGAGCCCAGCCCAGCCCATGCGTGTCTTTATTTTCGACAGAAAGCGGTTCCACCCCTCCCACATTTTTTCAACACAATTACTTTTAATTGCTGCATTGCTAAATCACAGCAAATCAGAACACACAGAAACAACCACAAACTCGCTGTTACACACTTTACCTTCAGTTTGGGTTTAATAAACTTGGACATGGTAACAGGTGTCTCTGGGGTGGCTACAAGGTGTAATGCAAAACAACATTGTTGATTAAGACACTGGGATTTTCGAAAGAAATTTATGAGTTAAAATATACATAAGGGAAAATTGTGCAATAAAATCAAGCCGAGATTAAGCGAGCCACAGTAGTGCATGAGAGAATACAGAAAAATCGTGTAGTGCAATAACACAACACAGAACACAGGAAGAAAAATGAGAAATATCAGACCGTGACACCAGAGACATGTACATAAGGGTGTCCTCTAGAGCCTGGGGCAAAAAGCAGACCACTTCAGGTTTACATTACACCAGGATGCAACATGAAACTAGAACAGACAATGGCACACTGCCTTTGGCCTGTTTTCTATCATGTACAGCCTTACAAAGCTTCAAGGTAAGTGCACATCTTATGACAGCGATGGCTTTGTGGTTCATAACATCTGCGCCATTGTGAACGCAGAGTAGCTGTGAATTAAATAATCAAATATTACTTAGTTTGGGCAGATTGTAAAAAAGCCACTCCATCTCTACAGGCCATAAACAATTCAAAACGGTTTAGTTTAACATCTTGAACCAATAAGATCTCTAAATCTTACTGGAAACCAAATATTTATGTTTTATTTATACGCAATAACTAAAAAGCTTAAGTATCATACAGACAAAGTATAGAGGCCCTAATTTTTTGACACTTGGGAGTGGTCAGCTAGAATAACAAACCATGCACAGCTGCGTTGGCAAAACCGCAATGTCCCAAAGGACCTCCACCCTTACGAAGACCCCAGGTTTCGATGTTATGAGACAGGGACCACACCCTTTGAAAGATTCTCAACAATTTCAGCACGCATGTCGTCAGCCTTTGAGGAAACAGGACATGAAGAACAATGTGTGTGGATGCAATTATTTCCGCAACACATCAGACCAAAAATGCGCTTCATTCCAGACTCGACACAGACCTGCAAAGTAATTTTATAACGCAAAATTGCACCAAGGCACCAGGTCTAAAAACAGACCTAAAATTAGTTGAGAATGTGTGCTGATGACATGCATCTAAAAACAAGTGAGTGGAAAACCAACATTATACTCAGTAAAGCATGACTGCAGTGTGAGACATCTGTACACTGCATACTAATGTGTGAACACAAAACATTCATCTTTCGGGAACGGTTTATGCTCAGCTGGGCTTTTGGCGTGTCAGCATTTGGCACGCTGGTTAAGCCACCGCTTTACCATAAAAGAGAAACGTCCGAAGGTCCAAAAGGCAACAATACAAACTGCTTGAAGAGGCTGAAATGGTGACAAACCAGCATAAACCAGAAGAAAACGCTACGCGGATTATAATAGTGTAAACGTTTAAAAACGACTCTTGCATTAATGATTAATGCTCCTATCCATTTAAGCTGGTTAGTCAGATTAGTTCAGGTTTTAAATAGTTAGTTATGCTCAACAATAGCAGGTATCTCGGTCAAAGCCAAGATCTACCCAAAAAGCATGTATGGTTAGAGACGTTTTGAGGGGCTGTATGTACGAAATGTATTAGAAAACAATAAAAGCCAAAGAAAAGCCAAAGAAAAGCTCTGGCCCCATACTAGAGAGCTAATCCGATGAGACAGAGAGACAGTCGGGCGCTGGGCGGATCCTCTATTGCCCCAATGTAGATCTGCCTAAAAACTTACATTATCCCCAATGAAAATGCATAAATCGCGGATGTATACAGCGCAGCATTACATTAGTGCCTTTGTTTGGAAGAGCGCGTCATTGTGGGGTTACTATACACACGAACGCTATAATAACATTACATTTCAATTCAATCGTCTGTCGTTTCCGCCACACTGTCTCTTCAGTCCCGTATGTTTGCATTGATCGATCCGAAACGCGTTTTATTTCTGATCTCGCCGTGAGACGCGTTAGCTCCGCCGCTAACCACCTCAGCGCCGTCACGAAAGCATTGCGAGAATATGCATATAAACGAATACTATATATATATATTTATATATACATAAATAAAAACAACTATATATATATATATATACATAAATATAATGCATATAAAACGTATAGAAGATGAAATGAAACCGTGCATTTTATATACGAATAAACAACTGGCGCCGTGCGCGGCCCTCGTCACAACAAGCGCCACCCAAAGCGCACCATTCTGCCCGTTTTGCAATAAAAATACGGGATAACGCGTTTAACGGGATCACGAAGATGCACGACGCGGTTGTCGTGTCGTGTCGTCGCTTACCTTGTTGCAGGTTTTTGCTCGGTTTTTCCGGGACCGGGAGGAAACGGGCGGCGACCTCAGCGAACGAAAGCACAGCGCAGCGCGAGCGACCGGGTGAGACCGGCTGCGCGAGACGGTGACATCATGCACTGCAGCAACGAGCCGAACGCTGACGGAAAAAGCCGAACGCCTCTGTTGTCATAACTCATGAAACAACCCCGCAAATAATTATTTCTTTTCTGTGCTGCATAAAACAACACACACGACTTTGCAAGTCTGGTCAGAATAATGTGGTGAAGTTTTCCCGACTGTAATTCATTTTTTTATTTCATTCTGCACGTCTTTTAAAGTTTTGGCAGCACTAAAATGCTGCCCTGATGAATCTGGCTGCTGGTTTTAAAGTCTGAGGGTTTTGCTTTGTCATGCCATCTTTGTGCATTCAAATGATGGTTTTTCAGGATGTTCTTCAGGTTTTTCAGGATGTTGGTAAATAAGGCCCCCGGTGGCAAGTGAGTTTTGCAGGCCAAACTTTAAAGGAGGCATATCATACATTTGTTTTGCACTTATTTGTTGCACTTATCATTTGAACAAAATACACCCTTACAATTGCATGTCTCATACACTCGTATTTTCTTTTCTTGACCTTTGTCACCCAGCCTGGGCACAAAGTTTGAGGAAAACATCAGAATAGGTTGTTAATTATTTTGTGTTTACTTGTCATCACTGTTGCATTCTGTAACATTCCACTGGTTAGCTATATAATAGCATTTGGCCAATACTTGTTAGTTAAATGTTACTAAAACAATTTTGCATATCACAAGCTTAATCATAATAATTATTAAAAACCAGTAAAGGTAAGCAGGAAATATTAGCAAAAGCCATTAACAAAATCCTGCGAGACACCGCTCAATTGAGCTTAGATGGATATAAGCCAGTTTTCTTGAGGACAGCCTGACAACAGCAGTTTTTAAACTAATGAAACAGAGCCAAAGCCATCCATCAACTGAGAAATAATGATATAAACTAGATCTAGGACAGACTGTTTTCCTCATGACTAAGGATACAGTATTTCTAGCATCCTAGGAAGGGGGTGTTGTGAATTTTACATGTGAAAAGGTAAATAAAATTCAAGACGGGACAGCACAAAAGCCACAAACATCTTGACAGATGCAAAACAAAATGAACTTTTAAAATAATAATGCAACACAAGCATGATGCATGTTTGATTATAACCCTCAGTCTTGTATGTATGCAGGCGTTCAGATCGGTGTGTTTTTTGTAGGGTACAGTTGTAGAGTTTCTTCAATGGCCCAGCTTTGTGCTTTGTTTTGAAGACTTGCTTAAATAGTTAAGGGTTTTGTTTTACTAATTGTTTCTCAGATGCATTTAAAGAGTGTGTAAATGGCTGCCTAATTATTTGTGAATACGTGTGAGACAAGGATGGAGGACACAGAAAACAGCCCTTGTCTTTAATGCAGAATAATCAATCCGACAATCATTATGTAAATCCCGTCTATTGTGATTTGTCTCGATTCACAGGTGATGTGAGAACCGCCCGGTAGGACCTAAAGGAGGTCCATCAAAATGTAAATAAAGGAGGTCCTCCAACATGTATATAATGAGCCAGATTTCTTATCCTGTTACTCCAGTCTGTCTCTGGTGGACGTCTGATATGGAGCAAGCGATGCAGGCATGTGATTTCTGCAGGAATGGTGATGCTGTCTCGGTCTACAGGTGGGCCTACATCTGTGATCTGTTTTGTATTCTTTTGATAGATCTACAACAAAACTGACTATCCTTTTTCCTCTTAGTTTTCCACTACAAGAGGAGCATCGTCGGAGCTGGATAGTGAACATGGGCAGAGACGCTGACTGGACCCCACGTGCGTCCTCTGCTCTGTGCTCCGCTCACTTTACTCCAGATTGCTTTGAATCCGAATCAACGCGTTTACATCCGAATGCCATTCCGACTTTGTTTAATTTCACACAGTCGATTGTGAGTTTCTTTATCTGCATGTGATGGATTTAAAGAGCATCTTTCTAAATAGTCAATGTTAATCCTATCTTGTGTAGGATTAAACTTTAAATCTTGTTAATATTGTATTGGTTTGATATATATACATTCTATATCCTAAAATTGTCTTTAATTTTATCTGTTTTCTTTGCATCAGAGTCAAAACACTGAAAACATTCCTCAAGACCACGTAGCATCTGTTGAGTCCACATGTTGTGACTGTTATAAACGTCTACAGGCTACAGAAAAACTGTACCAACTAAAACTAGCTGCTGCCCAGCTTCAAATAAAGGAGTACAAGAAGAATCTAGCAGAGGAGTCAAGGAAAGCAACACAATGGCAAAAGAGAGCAATAGTTCTGCAGAGTGCAATCAGAGCAATGAAACAAAGAGGGACGATTCCTGCAACAAGAAAAACTTCAACACCAAAAACGAATCATCTGGACTGAAAAACAGTGCACTCACTTTTGCAATTTCATTTACAGTGTCATTATACTAGGTGATTTCATAAACACTGGTGTGCTTTTTGCATAACAATGTATACTTTGCATAAATAACATGTAACAAATATGTTCACATGTAACACTTGTTCTTTTGACAAAAACTAAATGGAAAATGCAATATAGTAAATATACTTAATGAAAGCCAAACAGCAGTTGTCAAGAGAATACATTTTTAGTACACAAAATATTTTTACCAAACAACAGTGATGCATTGCTGTTTATTTCACCTGACACGTCACCAGATAAATAATATAACAAATAACAAAAGTACACATTATGACATATTAAAACATCTTACATAATGAATAGATGATGGCTTTATTTCAGTAATATAAAACACTGATAGCACCCATCAAATCACATTTAGATATTCAAATGTCACAGTGAAGAAACTGTACTGAGAATCAAAAGATGTTTAAAATGATGACATTGCAGGTTTTTAAGCGTTCACATATTGACCCTGTTATAACACTTGTGTTAACTTGAAAAGCCTGAGTCTGAAGTTACTTCGTCTGTTAAACAGTACTAAGCAAATAACCAGCAGAGCAAAAGATCAGATAAGAATAAATTCATAATAATGGCCAATAACCATATTGTTATATGTGCAGAAAAGTTTTAAAACGTATTTCAGTATAGAATATGGTACTTAAGAGCTATTGGATGACAATTATAATAATAGCTTAAAATCTGTCTTGAGACAGGGTCAGACAAATGAATTCATCAATATGAAACCAGACTGCTAACTGTAGCATGGACATGTGATCTATAACTCATCTTTTGGTCTTATTTACCAATAACAAGCAAAATGACAATCAGTAAAAACTGATGGATAAAGAACAAAAAATAAAGCACTGCAAGAGGTCAAAGGTCATCAGTTTCAAAACACAGACTGATGTATAGCAGCCCACCTAAAGGTAGTCATAAAGGAGCCTGATGGAGCTCTCAGATTGGTGAAGGCGTGTCAAAAACAGCCTGATGGAGCTATCAGATCAGTGAAGGTGTGTCATAAAACAGCCTGATGGAGCCATCAGATTGGTGATGGCATGTCATAAAACAGCCTGATGGAGCTATCAGATTGGTGAAGGCGTGTCATAAAACAGCCTGATGGAGCTATCAGATTGGTGAAGTCATGTCATAAAACAGCCTGATGGAGCTATCAGATTGGTGAAGGCGTGTCATAAAACAGCCTGATGGAGCTATCAGATCAATGAAGGTGTGTCATAAGGGAGCCTGATGGAGCTCTCAGATTGGTGAAGGCGTGTGCAATGAGGACCCAGTGAGAGCAGGATCTCCGAACACACTGGCATAGGAAGATTTAAGGAACTGGATGTAGTTCTGTAGGCTACGGTTCGTGCTGTCAGACTGCTCCAGCCTGTCTTTGACATCTTGTAAACGGCTTTGGTACCTCCGTTCCGCCTGTGAGAAAGAGATAGCAGCCCATGGATGTTTTCTCATTTCAGAATGCTGCAGGCAGAGTGCATTAAAACCAGAAGAGAATGCAGGGGTCTCGAGACTATGTGTGTGTATACAGACCAACAGTTAAAAACATAGCCAGCTGAATACAAGAACATACAGCACTAAACTAGCCCTAGAAATAAATACTTACAACATTTTATTGCACAAAATTAGGACCTTCAGATTATGCACACATTCTAGAAATACACACTTTGATTTATTAAAACCTTCCTATCAGTTTCCTAATAACTGACCTCCTCTTTGGCTCGTCGTAATTGGTTTAGCTCGGTTGAGGTTCTGCTCAGTTGCATTTCTAGGTCAACAACTTTGGACTGAGTGGCACGTTCTTTTGAGGCCGTGCGCTCCCTAGTCTGGGTAACCTGCCAATAAACAGCCAATCATCAATAAAAATGCAACAGCAACTGTCTCAATTCTGTTTTTGTTCTGAGTTTAAAAAGTGTTGCCCCAAATTGTAACCACTGAGGGCGGAGCCTGACCTGTCGATGTGCGTCTTCGAGCGCCTCCTCCAGCTGCCTCGTTAGAATACTGCATTCCCGAGACTTTTCTTCCAGGCGCACTTGGTTGCTGTGAATCGTATCTTCCCGTTTTGCAATCACCTGCATGAGATCTCGATTTTGGGAGTTGGCTTCTTCCAACTTCCTGTTGGAACACATTGAAGGAATAAATGACAAGCTGAAATGAAAACAGAAGCACTGATGATTCATAAGGGACAGCAGGATGGAGTGACAAACCGCTCGAGGGCCTCTGCTTTGTGCTGAAGCTGCTTGCTTTCCTCAAGTAGCACCATGTTCTTGTTTCTCACCATCTCTGCCTGACTGCTCTGCTGCTCCGCCTACATCAGTCAACCAAAGCACATAAAGATCCATTACTCTATAAAAGCATTACTCTATAAAAGTAACAATGTCCCCAGGTGGCTAAACACTGAATAGCTGTTCATGTAAATAATGACGTGCTCAAGATTTACATTGTACCCTGCACAAACAACATTTGTGTAAACACAATCGGCTTTGTTTACCAAGCTTTAAATTGTAGAAAAACCAGCACACTCACTATAACACGCAGCTCTGCAAGGGATGTGTTGAGCTCGGTGCTTCTTTTCTCTTGGGCATGTTCTTTCCCAAGAGCTTCCTGCAGCTGGAGTTCTGCATTTCTCAGAGCTTCAGGAAGCGGCTCGAGCTCGGCCAGACGAGTGAGAAGCTGCTTTTTGACCTGCTGGATCTCCTCGTCCAGCTCTTCTCTCACTGTCTGGGCTTCATGTTCAGCCACCTGCAGACGTGCATAGTACTCGTCCGCTTCGGCTCGTGTCTTCTGCACCTGTAGATTCATGAGAAGAGGGCAGGGTTGACAAACTCAAACAAACAGAGGCACAAAAATAAAAGTTAAATTTGATGATCATACTCGCGCTTTATAGCTGTCCACCAAGCTCTCATATTGCTTCACAGAAACCTTGATCTGCTGGACCTCAGACTGGGACATGGTCAATTTCTCCTCCAAGGCAGACAAAGTGGCCTACGAAAGCACAACAATTCAGATGATTACATACACTGCATTTTTCATGTTTAATTATGAAGGCCGTTTTGTCAGTAAGTTGGTCACTGATTGATTGTGGGTAAAAATGAAACTAAACATCACATCTAGTCATTACAGCTGTAGATGGACAAACCTTAAAGCTCTGGTTCTCCAGGCGTACAGTAGTGTTCTCTGAAGTGAGCTCGTGAAGGCGATCTAACAGTCCGTCTCTTTCAGATCGGGCTTTCTCCTCTTGCCCACGCAACTGCTCCGTCAGGTCTGTAATACGACTAAAAGAAAACAAAGGCCTAGACAATTTCTATTCTGTTCATTCATAATTTGCATCAGCATAAAAGGAACCCATTAGTTCTATCGCTGTGCTAACCTGTTTAGCAGCGTGATCTCCATCTCTAGATGGTCCTTCTCCTTCATCTTCTTGGTGTGACGACTGCTCCAGTTCTCTGTGGCTGACACAGCATCTGCCAGCTGAGCCTCCTGCATAGAAGATCAGATACATGATTATATATTCTCATATGCGTATGTGACCTCTAGGGCTGCACAATATACCAACATTTTTAAAATACTGCAAATGGTGACAAAAAGATCACCACTGTTTGCAGCATTTGTTGCTGCAAACTACAAGAGGTTTCACATATTTTAATTGCTAACAGCAGGCAGCATCAGTATACGCTGCACAGTATGCAGCAAGTAGCACACTTATTCTGTAGTATTCTGTACTAAACACAACCCTTATCACTGATAAGAGACATTAGACACACTGCAGAATCTGTCCTTCCACTCACTATCTCCATGAGCTGAGCACTGAGCTGTCCCACAGTGTCTTCACTGCGCTTTGCCCGCTGTTTCTGAGCTCGCGTGACTTTCCTCAAAGCCTCTTTATCAGCCTCTGCCCGCTGCCTGAGGTCCTGCAACTGTTCCTGCAGGTTTTCGATCTCCCCCTGCTGCTGGCTGATGGATTGCTCCCGATTCTGAACCAATTAGAGAGAGGCGAACAAGACAATGTAAACTTACCTGTAGTTCTGATATCATAATGCTTTTTATAATAGTTTTTATTTGGAAAGAACATCTTTCATACAAGGAAAACGGCTGAATATTAATTAAGTCTTTACAAATGCTCTATGCATTACCCTGATCTGAACATTTAGACGGTTGTTCTCTGCCTCCTTATTGCGCAGTTGACCCTGTAGATGAGCTCGTGTGGACTCCAAGACCTTGAAGAGCTCACTGGAGGTCTTTGAGCTCTCCTGTTACAATCAAAAACATTTAAAACGGTCATCATTCACAATAAATGACAGCACCATATCAAAACATGCTATAAAAATATAGTTTACCTTTTCATTTTCTAACAAAGATGAGAGCTGATTAACTTCCATCTCTTTGTCCTGGAGCTTGACAAGAATATGCTGGAGGAGAGAGAGGAGAGATCAGGAGACGGTTCAAAATCATAAGAGTCAGGAAAAGAGTTTGATTAACAGTGGATTTTGCAGGTTTTGATAATATGCAAAGACAAACCGAATTCTCTGCTTCCACATCAGTAAGCCTTTTCAACAGAGCATCTTTCTGCTCCAATAGTCCTACAGAATCCATCTGTTAAAGAAAAACAGTAAGCAGTAAAGAAACGGTTAACAACTGTTAATGTTAGCAGAACACCAGCTGACATTTTACGTTGTAAAAACATTTCCCCAATGTTTCCATTAAGCAACTTGGCAAAAATTGGCATTTCTAGGAATGCGCAAAACATCCAGTTTTTTAGACATTGTATTAAAATTATTGCTTGGTTATAAGAACGTTATTCAAACAATTTTTAAATCAGTAACTTTTTAAAATGTTCCGCTAACAACTTAAGAACAACGTTTGTGATATATGATATATTACATTAAAACTACGTTCTACTAATGGCATTGCAAAAATGTTTTCAATAACTGTTGAGAGAACTACATTCTTTGAATGTTCTTGTGGTGGAGACAGTACCTCTCGACTATGCTGCTCTCTCAGGAGATATCTGAGGGCTCTGTTGGTGCTCTCAAAAGTCTCCAACTTCTGCAGTAAAAGTTCCCTCTGTCGGGTCAAGAGTGACGTGTCTGATCCTGATGTATTTCTCTCCTGTAACAATGTAATTATATATATATATGTATGTATGTATGTATGTATGTATGTATATAGATAGATAGATATGGTACATTTCTGGTACCATTAAGACAATTTACACTAATAATGATCTTTAAATAAGAAGAAGAATCCTCCAGAATTTAGACCCCACTGAAAGATTACAGGATGATGATGTCATCCAAAAATCTCCCATGGTTTTTAATGCAAAAGCCATACAGGTTTGGAGCAACAAATGTGAGTAAATAAATTGATTTTCTAGTGTAGAGTGGCTTTAACACTGGTTTGTGTTCACACTTACACTCCTGGACTCCTGGCTGACGGTTTCACGGAGAGCTGACACCTGTTTGGCCGCTGCACTGCTGTCCATCTCTGCCTCCACCAATTTCTTGAGTAGAGCATCTTTGTCTAACTGCTGACTCTCCCTCCCTCTAGAAAAGAACAAATTATTGAAAACACATTGGTAAATGTGTTTGAAAAAAAATACATATGTACTAAAACAATCAAGGATCATTGACATCAAAAACTTTCATTGTACCTCCCAAAATCGTTTTCTACCAGCATCTTCTCCATGGACTCCCGCAGACGGGAGTTCTCCTCCTCTGTGGCCCCCAGCTCCCTGGCGACCTCTGCAAGCTCCTCCTTCTGCTCGGCGATGACCCGCTGCGATGTGTTCAGCCTCTCTGACTGACGCTCTAACAGCTGCTCCTTCTTATGGAGCTGAACCTGCAGTCCAAACCTCGCCATCAGATTTTGCTTGATTACATAGACGCCATTTCCAGAATCTTGTTTTAACCATGTCGTGTTCATGGCATTCATTTTTCACTTTTGACAATGGTGAATTGAACAAAGCTTTTCTGGATGATTTTCTCCATAACTCTCTGCTTACCTCATTCTTCAGAGAGCTGACCTCTGTCATCAGGCTGTTGACCTTCTTCTCGTACTGCCTGATGCGTCCGTGCAGAGCTTCATCTTCCATTCGGAGAGGAGACTGTGAGCGTTCACGCTCTGATAGAGGTGTTATCTCCAGATGATTAGTAGGTCCCTAAATTCATAAATCATAAAATCATCACGTTTATCCACAAATCATATCAATTTGGTGTGTAAACATAAGGATCATGTCGAATTGTGTTTGACTGACCTCCCGTTTACATGAGGTCTCTCGAGTTGAGACTTTGCCAGGTGGGATCCATGGAACACTTGCCTTTATTTTAGCAGTAGGACGCAAACCAGGTTTGGACTTAACCTGGAACGCAAAAGACACGACGTGAAATATTATGCAACGTTGGACCTGATCCTGGAGGCCTTCAACATTTTCATTGTCCTGTAAAAATCACAGAAACTTCTCACGATAGGGAAGAAAACCATGGTGAGGGAAAAGGACTATATATATCGTGGGTCTGTTACACATTATTGATCTGTACGTTGTGTTTACTGTGAAGGGTATTTTAAGGAGACCTGGGCTGTCTTGGTAGGGCTGATCTTTGTGCTCTTCTTCACGTGCACGTGCACAGGTGTGCTCTCGTTCACGTGCACGTGCAGGGGCGGGGAGGAGGAGCTGCTTCTCATTGATCGTCTCTGCATGAAAAAAATCAGATCAAGATCAGATCAGATCAGACAGGATGTTAAGATAAAGTCAAACAAAGCCACGAAACACGAGAAAAGCAAAAAAAGTAAATGAAAACCACGACAACACACAGCCCCTCTTTACAAGACATCACTTATGTTTGGCGCAACAGGCGATATAACTGATAATGAAACTACTGCACAACACAAAAACACAAAAGCAATAAGATAAAATAAAACGAGATCGTGGTTAAAACATTAAGTTAAAGAAATAACCAGGAGAGCAAAACCCAACACGAAGAGCAGAACAGTTTGAGGATGTCTCCTTAAGAAAGCCTCTCTGTAAGCATCGCAAAAAAGCGTGTAAACCAAAATGCATTCATTTCTAAATGATCTTACCATGCGTAATTACAAACATTCAAATGTCGATATCGTAAAATTGCACATGAAAATAGTTGCGAGCTACTGCCGTGTTCTTCACTTCAGAGCGCTGGTTTCCTGCGGACGCAATCGGTCTTTCGTTTGATTGGCTGGTTCAAATTTTTCGTTGCGGATACTCGTTCGTGATTGGAGGAGAGCTTCAGCGCTTGGTCAACGCTCTGTAGTACGTAGCAACAGCTGTCCTAGAAACCAACAAATCTAAGCTTGATGTCGTCTGAGATACCAGCGAGGCAAAGTTTCGCTATTTAACGACATCCAATAAACAATAATAATCCAATAATAACCCAATAAAATAAAAACTACAAGCAAATCGCAGGTGTGTGTGTTGTTGATCTGGCGTATTGGGCTGATAACTAGATGTCACAAAAAGCATTGGTAGTCTGTAGTTTTAATAGCTTGGCAATGGACGGTGGGTTTTTTAATAAAGCTCCTTTATAAAACCGATGTCTCTGTGTGATATCTTTATCAGAAGATAAGGGTTTTGAGCCAAACAGACCCAATGAAATCAGGACCACAAGAAGGCGACAGCAAAACAGTTCGTTTGAGTAAAACATTTTCAGGCTGTCTGTGTTAAATAGCGATAAAAACACTTTAATTTTTTTAATTTTGTTAAACAGAATGATATAAAGTTCTGCGTCAAAGAATTACGAGAGTTATTATTATTAGCGCTATAAATTGTACGGGTGTTATGTCTTAAAGCGTATGTTGACAACAATTACACATTACTCATTTTAATATCGAAAAAAAGATATTAAATAGAAAGGAAAAAGAAACGCTACGCCGATCCGCAACATGACATGATTACGTGTTACTATGGGCGGGGCTCCGGACCCGGAAGTGAGAAGTTGCTAGTGAGTGACCCCTGACTGGTAATAACTGCGGTTAAGTTGCTTTCATATTCGCACATTCGGACTTCCGCGTTCAATAACTTTATTAACAGGTATTAAAAACACTAATTTCTGCCATTATCATTATCCACTGCTGTCAGAATAAGGTACGACGCTTTTTGCACAACGTTTCGAAAAGCGGAGAAACGCTAATGTGTATGAAGACGTGACGTCACCAGCCTCGAGGGACCGTGTATAAATTACATTTGTATGTGTTTTAATGTATGTATTATGTATTGATTTCGTTAATGACACATGATCTAATTCAATAGGTTTTAAAAGGAGAGAAATATTTTTTTAAAATTGTTTTAAAATCAACAACAAGAAAGCCAAAACACAGTTATTGCATTGTCTTTTATTTCTTATAACAGCACCTTCTGTTACTAGATTCTTTATACTCCACTGTACAAGCTGCAGAAAATAATAAATCATAAGTTTGCCATCCAAAAGCTCCCATGTCAAACAGTTAATAGAAATACGGTAAATATATTGTGTTTGAAATGTAAACACACAAACAGTAAACATTTGAACTGAGGATAATAGAAAAGCTTGTAGAAAAATATGAAGGGATGCATCCTCTTATTAAATAAAGATTTAATAACAGATCATACTTATTTTTGGACGCTTCGTATAACTCACACACCCAGCTTATGACCAAGTGGGTCAGTACGGGCCCCTCATTTTATAGACTGTGGCTCCCCGCCCCTTAAGGACAATACCATTAAAACGAATTAAAAACTAAATTAACAAAGCTGCTCAAAATAATAAAAAAAACTACAAAATAACAAATAAAATAAATTGTTACAGACGTTTGTGGAGATTAGCATAGCTTGCCATCCTGTAAAGGATGTTTAAAAACAGGGTACGCCCTACCTGACAAAGGTAACCCCCATGACGTCAAGGCTGCCCCCTCCTGCGAGGATCCTGGCAATGGGGTCTCTGGCAGAGGACCGGCTGCCAAGGCAGCAGGATGAGCGGCGCACAGAGCAAGGTTTGTTTGGACTTTTGTACTCTTTCAAAAACTTTTCCAAGTCCATTTTAAAGGGTTTTTCGCTTTGGAGCACTGTTAAATATTGCAAAGTGAGCATGCATTGCCCCTCCTATCCAAGTACAATGAGATGGCCAGAATAGTAATCTAGACTGCCATGTTAGTTTGTGACAATCTCAGCATGGTAATTAGCCACTCAGCTCTGATGACTTGAAATTTTGCATGTCACATGAGTGGTGACGTGATTTCTATGTCCATTTTTGAGCGTTTTTGCTTTGAAACGCTGTTAAACATTGCAAAGTGAGTCCACATTGCCCCAACCATCCAAGCACAACTGAGATGGCCAGTAGAGTGATCATCCACTAATGGTGTTTAGTCTCACACCCAGTCCTGTTGACCTGAAATTTTTAATTCGTTTTAATGGTATTGTCCTTAAGGGGCGGGGAGCCGCAGTCTATAAAATGTTTATGTACACATTTTGGTTTTTCAGGCTGTATGTGAAGCAGTGGCGAAGAGCGGCCCCAACTCACCACGGTGGCGCTCAGGTGGAAAGGTGGTCATCCATTCTGTGCCTGAAACACAACATGGGAAACAATATTTTCTTCATCTGTATGAGTCTAGTCATGAACCTGTCATTTCTGACCAACAAACAAGATATATAAAACGAATTAAAAATTATTATAAAATGGGGGTCTTTAAAAAGGTCTTTAAAAATAAAAGCTTTTGGAAAATATAAGACTCATGGTGATCCCAGCATTTTATCACATTTAAAACAACAAAAATAAAACTGAGGTGGAAACATGGAATGTAAATTGTTTTGTAAAATCCAAATTTCCAAATTGTATTAAAGCAGTATGACCCTTCTTTCAAATCTACAGAGCTGGATGATGTGTCAAAGAAACCCATAGTACACAGTGATGGTATAAATTGAACATGTAATGCAAATAATTGAAAATTTTAAACTGTTGTTCTTTAGGATGAAATATTTTCCAACTTGTTTTAGGATGGTATGACCCTTCTTTCAAAAGCTATTAAACTGGATAATGTGCATAAACCCCCAGAAGACTCGATGACGTGTTTCACAAATTCTTTAAAATCCATTACAAAGAAATGTTTGCAACTAGTTTGTGAAGCGTTTGTCCAAAATAAACATCCTGTATGATGTCAGGCTTTCTGAGTAGTTGTGAATTCTCTGACCGATTCAGTACCATGGACAGTGATATTTTTGCAGTAATTGTGATGTTGTATGACATTTAAAATCAATATGAAAGCATAAAAGATACTATATCCAGTCTGTTCATTCAACTCTGGGTGAACAATTACAAATATTTATCACTTACATTAACAATTCATTAAACAGCAAAGCACGGGCTGCAGTATGTTGTGTAGGGGCCAGATTTAGTTTATTTTTGCAGATGGCCCATGCACTGAAAACCTATTGAAATGAATCGTATGTCATATGCTTCATTTTGAGGCAAATACAGTTGTAAAATGAAGAGTTAACAAATAGTGCCCACACATTTCCAATCTGGATTTCCACTGCATTACCGACTGGGTCACAGGAGCACTAAACATCTTAAATGAAAACTATAAAGCATTAGAAGACACATTAAGATGATATGAGCCGGAACAGATGTGCTTGTTTTTAATGGCATAATCTCACAGTGTTTGCGCACAGTGAGAGAAGTGATACTTTTTAGACGGTCCCTATCTCTTCCACCGCACTAAATTGGACATTCGTTGCAAGTACAGCATTAAACCAAAAACTTTCCCATTTTGATCGATTGTGAATAATATCGGCTGTAATAAATGTCGGTGATTATAATGCGCAAACGTTTACCTTCGTGCACATACGATTAGAAAGTTACTGAACCCGGAAGTGCGAAAGTGCGAATTTGAAACCAGCGTCACCGCAGAAAACAAGTCGAGATGATGCTGGAGGACTGGACGTCTTTGACCCGGTCCAGAAACTGAATCAATGTCCTTTACAGTCAGGATATCGCCTTAAATATCCGCCTTTAATCAAAACGATGGAGGAAAGGGACAGATTTCAGGTGCCTCCGGTTCATCCAGAGGTGAAGCTGCTGGTGAGTACGTGGAGAACAACACTGTGTGTTGGACAGACTTGAGATCAGTCATGTTATAAAAGCTGAACTAAATCACATCAGCTACCTACAGGCTTTGCTTTTTGTCATTCACTTTAATGCCACGCAAAGTGTATGTAGCTTTATGTAGCTTGCCTTTTTTTTTTATTAAAGCATCAGGCACGTTGAACAATTTATGAGAGTCATTTCTCCTCTATATTTACAAGAAAAGCTGTGAAATTAGTTTTCCTCCATACGTAAATTATGTAATTATTATATAATATATCATGTTGCTAAACGAGATGGGATGCAGACCTGCTTGATATTTGTGAGATGTTGACAAGATCTCTCAGAAGAAGTTGTTTTTTAATCTTATAGTAGATCAGACATATTTATAGCTGTCACCTTAATCTTCATCAAAGTTGTGCATGAAATACATAACATGTATTGACGTGCTATTTGAATAACAAGAGCCTAAGAAGCATATGTGTGCATGCAAGTGTACAGACTTGTGAAATATGAGATAATGTCTGCAGTGATATTGTATGTATATTGTTGTTTCTTTCTTCAACACACGACGTTTCCTCGTGCTAAATGTGTTTTCTGTGGGCAGAAAAGGCCTTCATCAGCCTGACGTCTCAGATCTGCTCTGAAGGCAATTGCTCATCATTGTTTGATTTATTACTGATTTATTAGTTATTAGGCTGTGATAATAGTCATCTGTTGCGTCATGACTAGCACTGTTTTTTGAGTGTCCTCATTCAGGAGTTTTGTTTTCAAGAGGCCGTTTCACATTTACATTTATTTCCAACACGAGAACGCATCCCGTGTTTATTAGTCGGACGTTCCCTAAAGCGGATTGGTTAACTAGTCACTCAGCCATGTCACTGACTAGTCATTCATCATCATCATCATCATCTCCTATATATTCATTATAGCTGTGCAACACCACGTACCATCTCTCACCCAGGCTGGCGGTCAACTACAGCGTTGACGATCAATTTAGTCATTGAGAACTACAGCAGGAGCGTAACATTACCATAACCACACAGCTCTAGCGGCTCACGATGACGCCCCAAAGGATCTCAAATGGCGTCTTGGGCTCTCTCCAGTGAAGGCAGGCTTTTCTTTAAGTTATAATAGGCCCTCTGTTGGCGGAGGCTGCCTGGGTGTGTTCTCAACATTTGTTTCAACAAGCTCCCTCTGTTCTTACTCTCCCAAACCCTGGTGATGTCACAGAGGGTTTGGAGACCCTGCCTACAGAAACCCTGAGTAGCAGATCTCCTGGGTGTCTGTAGGAAGTCCTGACTGGTTACCCTGACAGCCAGAATTTCCTTATTTTCCTTCTGTCTGCCTTCTGTTTAGTTGTTTATCCATTTTGGAAGAAAGTTCAAAAGGTGTACAAACATCCCAGCACTTGGTGGAAGCCAGACTTATTGGTGTTAATCTTGCAGACCGCACACTAGTGGAGCACAGTGGAAGTTTTTGACTGCAAGGGGCCTTTACCACTTTAGTTTTTGGTATCAATAAGTCTTCCAAGCACAGCTGTGAAAGCAAATCGAAGAGATTTCGAAAGAGAAATATTAAAATGACCCAATGCAGTGACAGTGTGGTAACACTGTGCTGACTCTTGTTATCAGCCCCAATCGAATCAATACCCTTAGCTCGGGCCCTGTCTCAGGAGTTGACATTATTTACAACCGATCTCATCCCTGCTGTCTGATTTTCACCAGCACGCTGGTCATGATGGGAAATTATGGGTTTGCACTAGAGACAGCCCCTCCCTCTTAATGTTGTTTCAGATTTAGGAGGGTTTTATAGATCTGTGCTCTGAACTAGTATATCTGCCTTCTACCTTTGAAAAGGTTGTAAAGCATCTAACTAATGATTCCTGTTTCTTCCTCCAGGACCCGGTGGCAGTGTCCGCTGTAGAGGCCGACTCAAGCACAAGAGAACCAGAGTCAGTGGCCATGAACTACAAGCCATCACCTCTACAGGTGAAGATAGGTGAGGTTCTTCTTCATTCAGACATACTGATCCAACATGCGAGTGTTAAGACCACTGTACTGACCTAACGTTGGCCTAAAGTTTTGCTCGTATATATTCATTATAGCAACCATTGTGTAGATTATTAACATAAACATTATTATTTTCCGTTGGTATCACACAACATTTAATTTTAGTGCATTTCTAATTTTTTTCTAAAGTTCTCTTAAAGTTTTTAAAAACATTGTTGTAGTAGTGTTCGTAGAATATTTTTGTAATGTTGTATAATATTTTATAATGTTTAATAACATTCTTTTAACCAAGCAATAATGTTAACACAATGCTTTTCAACGTTTATTTAATGGAAATGTTATGGAAACATTCTTACAACCTAAAATTGTTAACTGGGCTGGCAAAAGTCTATAATGCCATTGTGGTTGATTGGTGTGAATCCTTAGAGAATGAGAAACAGTCAGTATTCTATATGATAAACTGGATTTGAATGGATACTGATGCTCTCAAAACGTTTGTTTTGATTAATTGACAAACATCACTCTTACTGCTGTTAGATATTTGAGCAAACCTCTGACTATTAAACTATTAAACAAACTATTAAACTTCGTATTACTCAGCACGAGTAAGCATCAGGGTGGTCATTGTGGGCAAACTGGAACGTTGTCTGTAGACCTGTAAGGTCCTTATATTCTTTCTCCAGGCTCCATAAATTCTAGAAATATCACCATTTTCCTTAGACAGTCATCTAGTTTACATGATTTCATTATCCCTAAATATCACCAGCAGAAATGTATTTGATTTGAGATAGCTAATTTATCATTGGACTGATGATGTCATTTCTATGTGGTCTTTGTTGTTCTTCTGTTGGCAGAGAAACAGAGAGAACTGGCGAGGAAGAGCTCGCTGAAGAACGGAGCTGCAGTTAGTCCAGTCAGTCAGCAACCCAAGAAAAATAACGTCATGGCCAGGACACGGTGAGGCGGCTTGTCTCAGCAACTAATTGTATTCTCCACTATCATCTTTATGAGCAACACCTTTAATTATCAACATGTTTTATTTAGTTCAACATTGGTGAATGGCTATGTCATGCATGATCGCGTAATTAGACGATTTTTCAATGAAACAAAAATATGGCCTCATAATAATGGTTGGTTGGGTTAGTACATCAAATTGATAAGCTACAATAAAATCACCCTTAAAACACCAGCAGATGGATTTATATAAAGGCTGTACAGTGTGTGAATTTTAATGCATGTTAGTGCAGTTGTTGTGAGGGCTACACTGCTCCCTTGTGCCCAGTCAGGCTTAGTCTGGATGTGGAGACTAGTGCTCATGCCTGCTTATTCTAAAAGCCTGAAGGCCGCAGATTAGCTTGAGAGAAAGAGTAAGAGATGTCTCACTGCATCTCTGACTAATGTAATGGCTTTGTTTGGGTAAAGGCCTGGAAATTGTCTTGGCAGTCTTGTCTTTGAAGTGCTTGGATTAACCAGATTAAAGGTTAATAATAAAAATTGGTAGGTTCAATACTGCTTACGTTTTTGAGGGTTATTAGTACTGATCTATACTATAGATCAATATACCTGCCAAAAGTTGCCTAAAATGTACTAACAACCTTGTCAATAGGTAATGGATGTTTTGTTTTTTTTATTTTAAATGTTTTATTGTGTAAAATTGATTTCAGCAGTTTTGTGTACCTGTTATTTGCTATCATTAAATAATTATATGTTGTTTACTGGTGTTATCACCCCTTGGCAGCACTGCAGACTTAATATGTATGTACACACATGCGTTTTGATGGATTGGTTGTACTGCTGTCTGACTGGCTCACCCGCATAAATGTGTCTCAGCAGACTGGATATAAATTCTCTATTGCTGTGCTGTATTCAAATGTAAACTAATGTATACAGCAATGTGTTCATTTCTGTAATAATGCTAATGTCAGTGGGTTAGAAGTTATGATAATCACAGTTGCTTCATCCGCGTGTCTCATCTGTGGTTGCTCATTCCTGAGATGGCCTGAGTGATCACATTGCCATTGACCTTTAAACTTGGTCTTTTCATAACTTGCGATAACTTGCTAAATAATGCAGTATTTAATATGATAATGTTGTAGTTTTATAAAATCAACTATTACAATATAAATTATTCTAAAATAAAATATAATTAACAACTACTATATATATAACCAGCATACACGTTTCACAGTCTTTCTGGGAAAAGATACACGTATTCCCACTGTGAGTCTGTCTCTCTGCATCGACTTAAAACTTTGGCTATATGTAACTTTTTTGTATTATTTGTATATGTATAATATATGTTACAGGTTGTATTTTAATCATCGGTATATCTTTGAGATATATACACTTCATGATTGAAACATGAAGTGTGCTGTAAATTCCATGGCTGTCGTGTCAACCTCTGATTAAATCTCTGGTTTAAATCTTCTCTCATTGCAGGTTGGTCGTCCCTAATAAAGGCTATTCGTCTTTAGACCAAAGTCCAGATGAGAAGCCACTTGTAGCTCTGGACACAGACAGGTATGATACAGTTTAAAGGAGTCTCGCTTCATTATTCTCTGGGAAGGGGCTTAAGAGAGTATTGTGGAAACTGAAGAACGCTTCACTTCAGGGGAAGGATTAGAATATATAAAACGACAAGCGCCTGGAAATAAATCCTCTTAATTAAAGCTTTGAACTGTTATTCTGGCAGCCATCTCTGTTTTAAAAGGACCTGACAGTTCATCAAAACACCAGCTTGCTTTGAGCCAGTGCCCTGTATATGAATACTGACAGAATAAAAGATTTGAAGTTAATGTCCATGACTTATGTTCATCAAATAACCTCTTTTTATGATCTTTTGATAGTGCAAAAAGAGACCCTCCAGTGTTAGCAAAGTATCTTTATATAAATCATTTCTTTCATCCATCACACCACAGCAGAGATCTTTTTTAAAATGTATCTAGTAAGACAGAAACAACTCTTATCTCCCAATTCTGGTGTAATGAAATTTGTTTGCAATAGCTTTGCAAGCTTTTCTGTTGAACTTTATGGACCTTTTCACTTCAAGCAGACTTATTAGCATTTATTGTTTTCTACTTACAATGGTGATGAAACCTTCTGGAATAAAAGGACCTGAGTGAAAGACCTCTGTTATTGTCATTGGCTGATCTCATCATACCATCTTAGTTTATAGTGTTCATTAGAACAGGCCAATTTAATGAATACAAACAGGCATGGGAGATCACGTCGCCATGCCTCATAGTTGTAATGTCATATGACAATTTATTTTTTTAATTTCATTTAAGTTTTCTTTTTTTTTACGTTTTGGGTGGATGGGAGGGAAAGTTTTGCATTGCGAAAGTATGTCTAGTATGTCTACAATACATAAAAATCAGTAACCAATAGGCAAACAGAAACCACGTTTTCCATGGTATGACCCCTTTAACACATATACATTATGCAAATTTCTATAAATGGACTGCACTCTCACCATTATTATTGGTGTGGATTTCTCGTTTTCTGTGTCTGAGAGTTGCAAAAGCAGGAAAACGTGTCTCTAAACATAATGCTTTCCCTGCTGTCAGCTGTCTGCAGGACCTCTGTGACCTCAGAACTGTGATTAGGTCATGATTTAGGTCACTTATCATTCATTGTGTCCCTCTGTCTGTTCTTCTGTATGTAACACTCATTGCCTGACTCATGAGGTTGATATGGCCGTATAGAGCACGCGCCCACTGTCTGTCACGTGTTTGTATGCGTTCCTATTGCACTTGTTCCTGCTTGTCTTCTCTTTTATTAACTGGAAAGCTCAAGTCCATTTAAAACAAGCCTGTAATTACACCAAGAATCGACAGAAGGTTCCGGATTCTGTCTGCTTATGAATTAGTGCTCAAATTTTTCTCTCGCTCTTGCTCCAGTGTCTCAGTAAAGTCTCATTGTGATGCTACCTAACAGAATTGTGCTGAAGTGATCCAGAATCATTGTGCATTCTTCATTTGATATCTCTGTAGATGTTACATGCTTCTCTTGATTTAAGACCAGAAACACTGAGGTTTCATCTCAGATTTGCAGTGAGTTTATAGGGATGCCGTTATTTAATTGGTTAATTTATTACATTTACACATTTGACAATCGCAAGTGTTTTTCAAGATACTCAGTATGTACAGGATACACTGTTCTCTACCAGCTGAGCTACAGATAAAGCTGAAAACTGAAGATGCTTCTCAGTAACAGTATTTTTGTTTTGTATTTTTAGTGATGATGACTTTGATATGTCCAGATACTCATCGTCTGGTTATTCCTCAGCCGAGGTGAGATGTTTCACTGCAGGCTTTTATGCACTGATGTCATGTTATACTCTTCCATCTCACAGCTTTACCCACCCATCTGCCCTTTCACACTTTTAAATCAACACTAAATTAAATGTGATTTACAGTTCAGTTTTAGATGCCAATATAGCATTTCCTGTAGGCAAATCCTTGATGAATAAAACTTGTTTGATCCCGTGTCTGTTCACAGCAAATAAACCAAGACTTAAACATCCAGCTGTTGAAGGACGGCTACCGATTGGACGAAATCCCAGATGACGAAGATTTGGACCTCATCCCTCCAAAATCAGTCAACCCCACCTGCATGTGCTGTCAGGCCACTTCCTCCACAGCCTGTCAAATTCAGTAACCCCGCCCTCCCTAACCTCACAATTAACTCTTCACTCATAGATTAACTACTAAAGAACTTAAGTAAACACAACAGAATGAGTGTATTTCAGTTCATTTAAAATAAGAAAGAACATTCAATGAAAATGCACAAGAAATATGTTACTGTCATTGGTTCCTCCTATGGTAGGACGTGAGTCTTTGTATCATCACCAGAGGGCACTAGACTTGGGTGTGTACCAATGCATTAAGATGAATGCAGGAAAAGGATGAAGCTGTTAGCATACCTTTTAAACAGAGAATGGCTGACACTAAGTGTTTCTCAATATCGTAGAAAAGCGTCACCATCAGTATGACTCAAGAAAGTGTTTAACACTTAACCAGAAATCTGTTCTTTTGAATTTAAACAGAATGTTATTTAACATGATCATTATAACAATAATCCACATTCACACGACCACGCATTTGGCAGACGCTTTTATCCAAAGTGACTTACAGTGCATTGAAGTTATACATTTTCTTAGTACATGTGCTCCTGGGAATTGAACCCACAACCTTCTGAGAGCATCTGCTAACACAATGCTCTACCACTGAGCTACAGGAGAATCACACTAAAAACCCGGTTGTAGTGCGGATTGCTTTCGACTGCCAGCCCAATTTTGAAACCTTTGGAATCACTGCTCTGGAACATCAACCTTTGTTTAGCTTACACACACTTTCTGTTATTATTATTATTATTATTATTAACTACACTATGTTCTCTTTGTCAGAAAAAGGGAGAATCTGTTTCTCAGCCCAGATCATTTAGATTGAGATTAATATAGTCTGTAGCTTTGTAGCACACCAGTAAAGGGCCTTCTCTGATTTACACTGATCTCCTAAAATATTCAGATTGTACGTAAACATTGTCAGGGAATATACATACTAATGGAGACTGTATTTTTCTGATATTTTACAGCTTATGTTATATTTGTTTGTTGCTTGTTGATTGTGGGCTAACATGATGAAAACACATAGTCAACATGCTTATACAGGAATTGTAGAGAAAGGTCTTTGGAATATTAATTCCTTTAGTGGATTTGTCTAGGAAACATGTACTTCTGGATCTAACAGGCACAATGATTTGGTACGATTTCCGGATATAGTAATAATTTGGAAACATTTTAGTTTTAGTTTCAGTTTTAAGAGCTTTTCATTTTTTAGACTTGTGATGCATTTATTGCAGTTTATGCAGATATTAGGAGAGGAAAAGCTGGCTTTGATTTACTTGAAGATAAGTTATGAAAGCAGTGGCCAGGCACATAGTCCAAAATCTGTTGTTAACACGACAGACAAAACACTACAGACTTTACTATCCGATTTGTGCCAAAATGCATAAATGTTAATTTAAATTTTAACTTTAGTTTAAAATAAGATTGACTGGGGAAAGCTGTGCTAATGGCCAGTATACTAAATAAACCATAAACATTCAGTTTGAGCTCTTTAATGCTGTCGTGTCATTTACATTGAGTATCATTCTGTCAGATAGTAGATGATTTAGTGTTTTAAAACAGTTTTTAATTTGATGCCTTTATAAACCTCTCCATGTGAACATTTGAAGATTGTACTGTAGATTTCCACTCTATTTGCGTCTTCTGTTTGTCATGCAACGGTATGAATAGTTTCCCATTCATTGAACATATTTACTTTGCTTTTGTTTATTTTGCAAAATTTCCAGAGCACCTTATCGTCTTGCAAATCGTCTCCTACACCGAGCATCTGCCCTAACAACACTGTGGTTGTTATTTAGTGTCTTACATTTGAAGAATATGTGAAGGGAAATTACAGTATAAATCTAATATTTCATGTTTTTATAAACCTGTTGAATGAATGGACATGCTGTTTATTCATTTGAATATTGTGGATTACTATATCAGTGATCAGAATGGTGTGAAGGCATTAGTCAGGGACACTGTTCTTCACTGTATGCAGAACACAAATACAGTGGCTCGGCAAATCTGTCGCATTTTCATTGCTATATTGATATGAAGGTGAATATTCTATACTGCATTGCCATTTTAAGCTTTAAAGCTGCAATTTGTAACTTTTGGGGTTAAAAATTACCAAAAATCTGTTAATGAGCAAGTACAGATCAGAGTTCAACACGATCTCCTTACCCTGATTTGCACAGTAAGTTTATAATGAGTTGTAATTTGAGCTGTTGGGTCCGACTTCCTGGGAAATGTTAGTCATTTTGGCTTCATTTGACTTCCACATACATAAAGAAAAGTACGTAAACTAACCTGCAATTACATGTTTGAAACAGAGATGGTGGAAGAGAGGTAAAAGTTACAGATTGCATTCTTAAAGCCCTGGTTGCCATGTGTCATGTATGTGGTTTCGCTTTTAGCATGGCAGTAGTTATCCTTCAAAATGCATCACCACAGATACAAGAGTGAACACCTCCTGTCCTACAATATTGGGGGTTATTCTTTAAACTGTCATGGTATGTGCCACAAAATGGACTGAATTTTACATTTGTGTATGTGTGTGTGTATCTCCTGATGTCATTACCACACTGTGAAGATAATGCACCTTTGTTTATTATTGCTTGAATTATTGTCCACTCTCTCTTATGACACCGAATTAAAAGTTTGCCTTAAGTTAAGCCGAACAGCAATTTTAAGCTGAACCGTCTAATTTATTGCCAGTGATGTTTTTAATTTATTGATATAAATGGGAGTTTTTTAACATAGACATTTGTTTTTTGATTTATTTTATTTCCCCTTGTGTCAGTAAAAATGATTAGAGACCTGAACAGTATTTAACATTGTTATTGTTCTGTGTAGTGAAGCATATCTGTGAAAACATCTGAAATATACAGTTGCAACTCTCTTGTCTGTGTGTCATTTACTGTGTGTTATTTATGCATATGTACACTAATGGTAAAAGGATTGAACACGTTTCTCATAATCTTAAAAAACGTTTGATCTACAAACTTGGAAAATAATTATAAATAATCATTTCTGACCGATAGTGTATTTCTGTCAACATATTTCTTCTGGAATTGTTTGATTCTAAGGTGACAACTTGCATGTTAGTGACCTAGCCTTTTCAACAAAATTAAAAGCAACAATGAAAGCCAAATACATAAAAGAACAAATGCAAAGAGCAGTCTACATCAAAAACAAATGAACGTCTTTAAAGAAATATGTTTTCTGTTTTTGTGGAACAGGCTTGTATATTATCATTACTTTACTGGCAGTTTGCATTACATTACTAGAAGTTGTTCTGTTTTGCAGTCCTGAGATCACTCCTCTCTTACCATTGGCATGTTTGATATTAAAATTCCTTGTGTCTTGTCTTTTGTGTTTACACATTGGTCAGCGACTTACATTACATGATGACCTATGAAGGTTTGATATGTCCAGTGTAGAAATGTTACTCATGGGTAAATCATGAGACGCTTTAAAAGAAAACATGATACTAATATAAGAGTGAACAGATATGTGCTCTACACACAGGGCCTAATAAACATGGACTCGGGGCCTCATACTGTATATGTAGATCACACAGATGGTAAGAAGCTCCATGATACGAGCTGTATACCTGTAATACAGTAATAAAAGGCCGTGTTGGGGTAATAGACCGTAAACAACATATTTTTAAATGAATTGATTTTGCTGGCCTGGAAACATTAATAATTCATCAGGCCAGAGGGCACCGCAGACTTGATTCTGCAAAACAAGCGGCTCAGTGGTTTCCTAACCAGTGAACCGGGTTTGACTCTCCACTCTCACTGTGCTAACAAAACACTTTAACCTGCACTAGGTCAGTGTTACAGGCTGTTACGTGGCACTTAGAGTTCGTATCACAATTCTTTCACCATGCAGGACTTGACACTGCAGACAGGATACAGATCCCAGAGGACGGCTCTACTGCTTCCATTATACCTCCAGTAAGACCCACGTCCGTCCAGTCTCCAGGACCAATGCAGTCTGTATCACTGCCACTGTTATTTCTGTTAGGATCAGTCAAACAATATTACAGTAAATTACTGTTGCAGCACACTGCATGATTTCACATGCAGGAGGATAAAATTGGACATAATGGAGCAGATACATAAACAAAACACACAAAAGTGCCACTTTTTTCCCTCTTTGTATGCTGCCCCCTGCTGGTCGGCCGCTGAAACCACAGACAACCGAGGGTAATTATTAAACACACAAGGGTAATTATTTTGCCATTGCGTTTGACAGGGACATTTTGTTATATATGAAGCCTGCTAAAGTTCACGTCTCCCAATCTTTCTTAGGCAGCCAGAGGCTTTTATTTATTATTATTTTCATGCGCAGATCCTATAAGATCTCCATGTCATCGACCTGCTTAAAACGAGTTTAAGCAACATGAGCAAAAAAACAAAAACTCAATTTCCCAGAATTCCGCAGTGAGCGTGCCAAACCCCGCCCACAACGAGAGAGGAGTTCAACGTCTTGAATTGTTCGGAGTGTGTGAACAACATACAAAACCAGCAGCGCTGCGACTAGTAAGTACATAACTAACTAAACTAACTAGCGATGTTAGTTAAACAGTCGACTAACATCGGTTATACCCTCATAACATCGGACACCGTCTCGTATCTCTATAAACTCTTTCTGTTGTCTTGTTGCTTTTCCTCACTAAACTTGGCGGTCTCACGATATATTACACTGGACCTCGATCCGCTGTAATATCTTACATGTGAACTGTTCAGAGGTCAGTGTTTTTCATCAACAAACTGTTACCAGTCTGTAAGTCACTCGGTCCGAATCAGCGTAATGTTGTTTACTCACCTGATGGCGTCATCGTGTGGCCGTGACGTCATGTAGCCGTGACGTCACAGAGTGGCTTTTCCTTGTCAAATGTTTCGTGTCGCTGTCTGGCAAAGTTTCTGTGCCTCGACGTTTGGGTGCGTGGCAACTGCTTGACTTTGCAGGATCCTTGTTTTATGTGAGAAAGATTGTTGATGATATAAATCATCTGTGAAGATGTGCAATTATTGACAGTCATAAATAAGTGTGCACTGTATTGCTCTCCAGAGCTTGTGTTTTGTGCTGCAAACCCAAAGGCTCTTCTCCCCAAAGTTTCAGTCCATCACAGGCCGCCGCATGAGGAACTTTGGCTGCATGCAGGAACCTGTTTCGTTAACGTCTTTTACTGGCAGACCCTTTTCATTCTTGGCAATATCAAGCTGATGAAGACATTAGATCGTTGTGTGCTTGTATTGTGACTACTGTAATGACAAGAAGATTGTATTTATGATGTACTGACACTTCCTGCCGTTTGTTTCTGCCCAGGCTCATTGAAAATAACGTGAAACAAGAGGCTACAGTGAGAGAAGGAAAAATGGATACAAGACTCTGTTCGGCCTGTGTTTAGCAACAAAGTCCACGTTGGTTGTCTTGCTAATGTATAACATTGTAGCCATCATTTAATCGACTGCTGAAATAGAGAGTCACCCATTTTCAGCCAGATCCACTAGCTTTATAACTGGAAAAAGGAGCAGAATGTACCAAGTGGTCCCAGGAGGAGCCGGAGGAGCGTTCACTGATGGCGTGCCCTTTAAGAAGACACACAGGGACAGTCGCCCTCTGGTGGGGGCTGGAGTTATTGCCGTAGTTCTGGTGATCTCGGCTGTGACCGCGTGGTGTTACTATATCGCCTCTCTTCGTAAAGCCGACCTGTTGAAGACAGAATTACTCGATCTGAATAAAGATGGCTTCCTCATCCGTAACCAGGCCGGTGGTATTGTCTTGAAGATGGGATTCAGGTATGTATGCGTGGTTCTTATGGTACCATTAATATATGATTTTAAGGACATTTTCTATGATAAAACAACTTTGGGTTTGGGTTGCCACTTCTTATCCATTATAAAAGCTGGGTTCTGATGAGAGCCAATGTTTTAATTTAATTAGATAAAACAAAGAGCACATTGCTTTACAGACAATACAGTAGTTGGGGTATTTTGAGTAGTTGGGAGACGTAAGAAAAAAGTTGTAGTCATTGATATGTCCAGTTAGTTTCTCTGTTACCAGTTGCTATCTGTTTATAAAATGTCACCATGTTTCATAGCATTAAATTAATCTGTTTGTGAACGCTCTCTTTAGGTCTGGCACACTTGATCTTGACTCCTGCTCTAAGGAGGGAGTGATCCTGCGCTGCTCGCGATCCTTTGCTGGAAAAGTGAATTTCTTCATCATGACCGTAAAGCCCAAAGAAACAGTGGTGTGTTACCGCGTGCGCTGGGAGGAGCTGGAGTCCGAACAGCCTGTGGAACATGCCATGTTCTACAACGAATCTCACTGGTACGGTGGTGCTGAGACGGCAGTTCAGCATTGGCCGATTGCCATCTCAGGCCAACAGGCGCCCAAACCGTTCGTCACCAGCGACATTTACTCCAATCGCCAGGACTTCGGCGGTATCCTGGAGCGCTATTGGCTCTCGTCCAATGCCACGGCCATTAAGATCAACGACTCCGTGCCTTTCCACCTGGGTTGGAACGATACAGAGAAAACCATGTACTTCCAGGCCCGTTATCAGGATAGTCCATATAAACCTGCACCTGGCAGACCTCCATATGCTGAGCTTAGCTACCGAGTCTGTGTGGGCCCAGATGTCACCTCCATCCACAAGGTCATGGTTCGCAGATACTTCCCCAAACCTGACAAAGTTCCGGCCAAAGAAATGTTCCGCCACCCTATATGGTCCACGTGGGCTCTACATAAAAAGGACATTGACCAGGAAAAGCTTTTGAGTTATGCAGAGAACATACGCAAGTATGGTTTTAACTGCAGCCACTTAGAGCTTGACGATCGCTACACTAAACAATATGGAGAGTTTGAGTTTGACACGCACAAGTTTCCAAACGCTTCTGCAATGTTTCAGAAGCTCAAAACAGACGGCTTCCTGGTATCCTTGTGGACGCACCCTTTTGTGAATTATGATTCAGCTAATTTTGGTCCGTGTGTGCAAAAAGGCCTGTTTGTGATGGAGCCAACAGGTCAACTTCCTGCTCTTGTGAAGTGGTGGAATGGTATTGGTGGAATCCTTGACTTCACCAATCCAGAAGCTCGCAATTGGTTCATGTCTCAGCTTCGCTCTCTACGCTCCAAATATGGTGTTTCCTCTTTCAAATTGGACGCGGGTGAGACCAATTACTTGCCCTGGCAGTTCAGAACCCGAGTCCACCTCCCCGACCCGAGCACATTTACGCGGCGCTACACAGAAATGGCCATCCCCTTCAACGAGCGTGCTGAGCTTCGATCAGGCTACGGCTCTCAGAACATCTCTTGTTTTTTCCGTCTTATTGACCGGGACTCTGTTTGGGGCTATGAGCTTGGCCTAAAGTCCCTCATTCCAACCGTTCTTACCATCAGTATCTTAGGCTACCAGTTCATCCTGCCGGACATGATCGGAGGCAACGGTTATTCCAACCAAACTGACAGGAATGGCAGACTTCCAGACCGTGAGCTCTACATCCGATGGCTGGAGCTGTCAGCTTTCATGCCATCCATGCAGTTCGCCATTCCCCCTTGGGAATACGACGACGAGGTGGTGGCTATCGCTCAACGGTTTACAGAGCTGCACGAGACACTGGTGGCTCCAAGAGTTATAGAACTGGCAGGAGAAGTTCTGGATACCGGAGACCCCATCATTCGCCCGTTGTGGTGGATTGCCACCAGCGATGAAACTGCTTACAGGGTGGACTCCCAGTTTCTGATAGGAGATGATTTAATGGTGGCACCGGTTTTGGAACCCGGCAAGCAGGAGCGAGACATCTACCTGCCAGCCGGACGCTGGAAGAGTTATAAAGGAGAACGATACGATAACAAAGAGCCAATCCATCTGACTGATTATCCAGTAGATCTTGACGAAATCGCGTATTTCGAATGGGTTCAGTAGGATTTTGGAGGGATGCATCTTGTGCTTAGTGCATGTCTTCCATTTAAAGCTTTTAAAACATTGAAGTTTATTGTTTCAGGGAATTAGCAAAAGTTGCTCCATGACCAGGGTTTAAATTCTGACAATATGCCTGTGTGTTTAAGAATGAAGCTCTGTTTTGCACATTTAAGATCCTGTATTGAAAAAAGAAGTTCGGCTGTGGTTTTTTGTTGTGTAATTTTAACAGCTGAACATGCAGTACGCAGCTGAAGCTTTTGCATTCATGCCGTGCCTTGTATTTTCACAGTGAATATCTTCCAGGTGCCATCGTTTGTCATACAATCCTAAATATTAGCAAACAAGCAGCCACACATGCAGCTGGATGGGTTAACCAGCTATACCGTTATTTAACGGATGTGTTTAAGGGCTGTGACAAGTATGGCCAGCGTTCCCCTTGTTCTCTCATCTGCATTTTTAAAAAGGGAAGTTTTTCTCAGTACTGTATATAAGCCATAATTTCTTACAAATTCTTTATTAATGTTTTCCTATAGAGCTAATCAACTTGATTTTTCTTGAATGTATGAATTTGCTAATGTATGTTTAGAGTATGTTAATCTATGGCTCTTTGACTGTGAGCAATAGCAATATACAGTACAGTACAGCTGAACAGTGCATGCAGCACAGTGAGTGCAGTCTGCTCTGCTCATGTCTTGTAAGCACAAAACTGATGTTTTCAGATCAGAATTGTACAAATGTCTTTTCTCTTAACTGCTGTACTTGTGTCATCATACAGTGTCAAACACATCACCAACAGGCATTTTTCAAGCATTAGTTCATTACTGCCACATTTACAAAACACCTCTTGTCCCCTGAAAGCATATTTGTATTTGTTGTTTGTTTCAGCGTCATGCGAGCCGATCGTCTTGTTTTGATTGTTCGTTCTGCTGCCTAATTTTTGTGTGTTTTCAGTGACGGCACATCACAGAAAGTTTGGTTAGGTAACCTTTATCAGATTATTATTTTTGCTCTGTAAGGGGTCACCGTTGGTTTTGTTCTGTTGTCGCCAGCGTTCAACTCGCAGTGCACTATCACTGCAAGCTCTCTCTAATCTATGACCTTCAAGCTTATTTTCAGCTCCTAGTACATGACTGTGAAAGTGAAAAGCGACTGATAAAGTACAAAGACGCATGGCAGCTGCTTTTCCAACACATGTGTACCTCTAATACCAGTGTGGTGGAACAACAAGCCTTTCCTCATGGTATTTTATTAACTGATTTGTGGAGAAGTGTTCTCTGCTCTATGATGTGAGGTTTCTTCACTTGGGTGAGAAGATGTTCTTAAAAGGTTCTTGACAGTGTGGGCCATCATGCCTGAAACCACCAGCCTTCCACAAACTAGATTTCTTTTTTTGTTGAATAGCTTGTGATCACATGAAAATTTCAAATCACAGACTATGCAACACATATACAGCTTGTGAACAACACAGGACTCACCAGGAACAAAAATGCAAGCTGACTTTGTTCATCAAAATGTTTCTATTATTATCCGCAGAACTAATGCATTTCTGATTAAATTTTAAAGCGAATGGTCGCAAATGAATGTATTTAACGCACACGACTGCCATGCATTTTGTTATTGGTTGAAACCAGGTGCTTTGGATGCTTATTGGTTCTAACATCTGTGTGAAAAATGACTGGACAATATTTGAATTTTTTTACGTGTCCTGGTAAAGCACATGCTCAATGCAGTAATAATATGAGAGGGTCTATGAAAAGTAATGAACTGACCAGCTGTCCTGATATTGTGTTGTTCTTCAGAGCATCAGATGGGGGCAGCGCTCACCTGCTTTTCCACTTTATGCTAAACTAAGATAATCTGTATGTACTTTTTCTTCTCACAAAGTATAATTAGCCTGATATTGAAGTAAAACGGTACCATTAAACTTTCTGACCTCACTGAAGAGTGATGAGTTGTTAATTGTACTATTTCCTCTTCCTCTGCATTAATTGTACCACCACTCCATTAGCAACAGAATGTGTCTATTGCATTGAATAAGGCCTCCCACTCACAGTTTAATTCACTATTTTCCTGTCTGATAGAGTCGCAGGACGCACGCAGCACATGTATTTTGGCACTTATATGCGTTGCAGTTTTGGCTCGTGTTTTCAGTGGATATTTTGAGTGGATAAGTTCCTTTTGCTTTATGCAGATGGTCCTGCCAGCCTCAGATGTAGAAGTCAGTATTGATTTCTCCAGTGTTACTGATCTGAGGTCAGTAAATAAAAAAGTTAAAGCAATACGTCTCACAGGGATGTTGCAGTTAAAACTGCAATCCGGAACGGATTGTGGTAAAAACTGAACATAAATCAGTTGTTGAGCAAGTACATATCAAATCTGTGTTCAAAACAATCTCTTTACCTTACCCTGATTCACAACGGTAAGTTTATAATAACGATTATATTATAATTTGAGCTGTCGGGTCTGATTTCCTAGAAAATGTCAGTTTGGCTTCATTTGACTTCAACAAACAAAAGTGTGTAAAGTAACACGCAGTTTTATGTTTCAAACAGAGCTGGTGAAAGGGAGGCAAAAGTTACGGATTGCATTTTTAAGAGGGTTTTAGGTGCACATTATCCATGGCAAAAACCCCACCCTATTACACACGTCCTTGAAATGCTTACTGCTTTAATACAACAGTGGTTATAGTAATTTGCTATAGACAGATATAAAAAGGTTATGTTTATTAAAAGTAATATAGTCTTTTAATCAAACTGTAGACTGGTTATAGTTCCAGTGCACAGTAACACGGCACGATTATGTAGATTATTAATTATCCATAAGTCAAAGGTGTGAGAATTATTTTATGAAGCGTTTTTGATTTTCTGTGCTGTAGCCCACTTTACACTGAAATACATCGTGTAATTTCATGTATTTATTATTATAGGGTTATCAAGAGCGATATCAGTGATTGTAGATGTTTTTATAAATCTACGTTCTGCCATGTAATCAGGTGCCATAATGTGTTTTGCTGTATACGTGCCACATGATAAGACTGATAAGTGCTGAATAGTTCAGTTGTCCATTATGAAGTAATGATCTGTATTTTATGTCTTCAAACCATCATCCAGGGGCTGCTGGTGCGGAGATGAGCAGAGTGCCGCTTTGCTGGGCCCGTCTCATTTATCTCACTGACGAATTGGGCTGCAACTCTCGGGTAAGTTCAGACGAGGCTTTCAGACAGGGTGGTCATGGGTCCATGGATTCATTGAACCTCCAACCTCATCTGGCCCTCACTGGAATAGTAATTATTGCAAAGCAGGTTAAGCCTGATCAAATTTTGAAAGTCCGCCATTGAATGGAGTCTCCGCTGAGAGACGTTGTCTTGGTTTTTCGGGCCCTGCTCATCATCGGTAGATAATGACATGGTGTTGAGGCAATTTACAGGTTATATGCAGGTTGCCCTGGATCAATAAATCATTTAGTTGAGTTTGGGACAGAGGTGGAGCAGCCATCTGATGAGCAGAAAAGGGCAAAGACCAAGGGTGGCCCCACAGTAATATGTTTGGGCTGATCATTGGACAAGAATTACAACATGAAAACCACACTAGGAAGTAGAAAGCAGATATTGTTCCAGGAATAGTACATACAGCAGATTTAATAAACATTATATACAAATGCAGAAGACTTATGTGAACGCAATTATTAGTTATTACAGTTTTAACACAATTTTTATTTGCAACATGAAGTCAGATTGACGTTTATACATTGCTGTATCAGTGCAAAAACATGTTTGTCTTTGTTATGATTCCTCAAAATGAAATAACTGTTTGACTCCGCCCCTCCGTTCCAGCCACCCGTCATCACAGGCCACTTCTCACCATCCAATCAGCTCCTGACAAATGAAACAAATTCCCACCCTCCAGTTTATCCTCATATGTTTATTACATAATTCCCCTATAATGTTTATCCCACATAATGTTTATTACATCAAGTCACAAGTGCAAACTGGGCAGTGCCATGTTGACATTGTTTGTAACTGATGCCTGATCCCTTAAGATTATTTACCGCAGGTTTATTTTGCCTGTCAATGACTCCTCCCCTGACATTGACTTGTACTCACGGCTTGTGCAGAAGACACACATGTATTGATTATCTGTCTATCAATGTTGTCTTTGCCAGTCAATCATATTGTTTTTTGCAGTAGTAGTCACGATTAAAGACAGCATTTTAATATGGTTTGAAATGAAGCTTAACAGACCCTTGGAGTGTCTGAGAAATGAGCCGGACGGTATCTGTGTTCCGTTGTGACTTTTGGTATTGTAATTTACAGTGCCGTTGTGGAGCTCTCAGATAAATAGTTTTGTTGTTTTGTAGCTGATGTTTATACCAGCAGAAGGTCGATTGCTCATGTTGACACATTATGAGTAAGTGCGCTCCTGCCCAAAAACAACAGAGCACGGCTGGTCTCATTTAGACCAGACGAAATGACCTGTTCAACAAAATCTGTTCAACATTTACTCCAACTGCACACTCATTTCTTTTCCATCTGCAATAAATAGATTTGTTTGCCGTGGGACTAAGTAAATGACCTCTATGTGTATGTGTCAAGCTGTGTGGCATTTCCAGGCAGTTCCACTAGGTTCCTGTAGAGGGCAGTACAGTTTCATATTGGTGCTCCTTTAAAAGCAAAGCTTTGTGGACTTCGGCCCAGATGTGATCAACTGGAAAAAAGAAATGCGCCTACTCTGAGCTACAAGGACGACACCAATCTGGCAGAGGCTTCCCGCGCTCCCTCCTGCCCTTCCTTATGCCCACCTGCATGCCCATCTGTAGAAGAACCCCGCCAGTTGTTATGTTTGTGTGCCAGGGTGAATCAAACTCGACCACACAGTTCCCAAGTGTGTGTGTCTGGCTGAGCCCCTCCCAGCTCCCCGGAGAGCATACCAGCTTTCCTATGAGAAACCGGTGATCAGAGATGTCCAAAAAGTTCACGTGTGGAATTGCGGTGTACAGAAAGCAATGGAACCAGATTGTGTGCTGGCCGCGCCAACTGCCATTTTGGCTTCGAAGGTTTGGTCGGCAATTAAAAAAAAATGTTTCTTACCTCATCAATCCTTACCTGTCAGTATTCTTTTCATTGTGTATCACGGAAGAAACAAAATTCATGTTTTTATGTATTCACTTGCTTTGGTCCTGAAATGACTTTCTGATGATGTCCCTGTGTCCCTGTGAGCTATTGGTTAATGTTAAGCAATAAACAAATAGCTGTTTAAGCATTGTTTAGGTTAGTCTCATTATGTAGTTGAATATTCTGTTTCACAGAAATACAATAAGTTTAAGTGCCTTATTATATTGACTTTAACAGCGTTTATTGTCTTGTTTTTTATAGATTTTCCCACACTTTGTTAAAGAAGTGCCACTGTTGCCACTTACTGTTATATTTCATGTATATCAAAAATGTTATTCTTATGTAGTTGATAGAACTTTTTAAAAGCGTTTTAGAGTTACAAATTGTTTCAATAATGTTCATATAACCAAGCAGTAATGTTAATACAATGTATAGAAAACTTGACGTTTTAAACAATACTAGAACTTTCACATTTCACATTTTTGATACTTAATGGAAACATTAGGGAAATGTTTTTACAACCTAAAACTCTTAGCTGGGACTTAGCTCAGGCCCAGTGTAAAAAGTAAACTCAAGTTCTGGTCGGCCGGTTGTATCAACTGCTGATTTATTGAGAGGTGCATCGATCTAATCTCATTTCATTTTCAGTTTTTAATCAATAGCTGTGGCTGGAGGGAGATAATAAAGACAAAGCTAATTAATGAGACACTAATGGGAAGGATCTCTGCAGTGGATCGTCCAGTCTGAAGCCCCAGCTGTTCTGATGGAGCGTCTGACCCAGCCGAGCGCGTGAGCTTGGATACTGAGCAATGGAAGGATAGGATTACAGCTCGAACCGGGATCTGGGCTGTCCCTAGTGCTGCATGACCTTGGGTAATGTCATACTTTATGAACTGTGCTGAAGTAAAACTCCAGTTCACAAGCTGCAATGTCTTTCAAATTCAGAAAATTAGCCGTCGTTTCTGAAGCGGAAACTTTTAAAATGTCATAAATGTGCACTTATTGAATGTGACATTGATTAGCCTGGAGAGTAATGTGGAAAGATGACGGACTGTTTCATTAATTATGCAGTTTTATGACATTCCAAATTACACTGATATGCAGGTGGAATTTATCTGACTGGATGGATAACATTTTCATTTTATTTATGCTGGTGCATATAAATCATCTAAATAAACATCCATATTTTGTATTAATTTTGGGGGGGACATGCAGATGGAGCATAGGGAGTGTTTAATTTTTCATAATAACTAGAGTTCTACTGTTTTATTTTGTAACATATGTGCATTAGAAGTTAGGTTGAGATTTTTATTTTTAAGCTATGGATGGTGAACAATTCAACAACCGATGAGTTAGTTAACTTTTTTCCTAAGAAAGACTTTCGGTAATCAGCTGAACCCAAACCAGCCTAGTTATCTTCCTTAAGTACTAGTTAACTGGAAGACTGACCTCCCACCTGCCAAGTCGTGTCTGTCCGTGCTGGGTAACAAATGACCCTGGCTCACCAGAGACTCTGCTCTTGCACCTGTTTAACTTTCTTCACCTGTCTGTCTCCCATTGCGCCAGACTGACAAAGCTCAGGGCTCTGTGGGCTCCAAATGATACCTTATGAACCGAGTGCCGTACCAGCAGGAGAGAGCAGCCTTTTCTGGTTTTGGCAGCATCTGTCAGCTCTGGGGTTGGTACAGCCCTTAGGGTGATGATAGACTTGCTTATAAATAACCCTAAAATGAATTAAAAGAGATAAAGATGCTTCTGTTGCTGAGGAGAAGCTTTCCTCATTTGGCTGCGGGGCATGACAGGGTGTCAGGACGGGGTGATGCGGCTGAGAGGGAGCGGGGAGGTATAATTGAAACATTGAGCTGTGGCAGAGTGGCCTTTGTTTTGATTGATACTGTTTTAGAATACTCCTCTTTACCGGATTTACCTGAGGAGGGGAGGGGAAGGGGGCAAGCTTAGGTGGTTCATCTGGGTTTGGCAGAAAATTGGTGCCATACATCAAGTACCAGATTTAACAAACGCTAAAACCAGGCTGCCCAGCAAAGGATTCTTATTTAAGGCAGTGAACCAGGAAACGTGTGAGGGGCATGGACTGGTGAGGGTCTATCAGTCAGCTAGTCAGCTCCTTTATTCAACAAGCGAGCGATAGCCCCTAAGGTCGGCGCACAGGGTTCCGCCTTGTTGGCCTTGCGACACACTCCCTAAAGGGAAGTGAATGAGAAAATGAGATGGAGAGAGTTTTGGAAAGGCAGTGCGGGAAGTGAAGAGCCATCAGGGCTTGGCCGTGTCCCCTGATGAGCTAGAATGCTTCATCTTTCCTGCGCGAGGACCTGGAACTGTTGCTTGATGGGGTTTTCAGCACTGTGGCCTCCATGCTTCACCAGTAAGCAGTCGGAGACCAAAAGCCAGACAACGAAGCTCTGCGGCAATTGCAGCTTTTTACAGACTCCCACTGCTGCTTCAAAACCTCCAGCAGAAAATCCAGGACACAGGGTTTAATAGCAAGAATCAGTCATAAAATTCCTGCAGTTCCAGCATGTCAAAGCGTGGCTGTAACCTGTAACATACAGTCATCGCCAGGAATTTTGAAAGTTAGCAGAAAATTAAAATGGGCCTTGTTTGCGTTTATCATAACATGCTTGTGGTCTTATTGTGCATGCATGATGGATCTTATTAAAAATGTTTTATTAATTTGTCTTTCACTGCATCTTTTCATGCATTTCATGTAATTCATGTAAGTTCATTCACAATGCCAAGCCAAATGATATAATGTAGAACGTTATAATTCTTTGATGAAAGTGTTTAAAGTTGACCACTAAGTACAATAACTTGCTCTGTAACACTTTTGTTTTTGGCTGCCTCAGATCTGTCTGCCCCCCATTCTGGTACGTATCCTCCACATTCTACATTTCCATGCATGCGTTTGCCAGACACTTTTATTCAGAGTCACTTACCGTATATTATTTAATCAGTATGTGTGTTCCCTGAGATTCAAACCTATGACCTTTGCACTGCCAACACAATGCGCAACCAACTGTGCTACAAGAACACCTTCTCAAAATACATCAGATTACAGAAGCAAGAACGACTTAAAAACTGCGGCGCACTACCCTAACAAACTAACAGTTTTTATTTACAGGTTTCTCTGATCAGTGTGAAAAAGACAACTATGCCCAGACATTCAAAATCAAACAGTTAGCTTTATAATGTTGCTATTTGTTGAAACAGTGTGAACCAGCTTTAAAAAGCACCACAAGACAGCACAGGACATAACAGCAGAAACGGCAGAAGCACCGTTTTGATTCATGTCTAGTTTAGGACTTGTGGACTGAACTCATATATTCTGCAGAATGAATTACGCACTGGCAGTAAGTGGACACTGCACGCCTCACGGCACAGGGCAGAAAATGGACCCATTCTGTTTTCTTCCCTCCCTTTGGCCCTGGTTCCCTCGTTTTTCTTTGGTCCCTGAGAAGGTTACGTTTTTTTCTTCTATTTATCTAATGTTTCGATTTTTCCACCATCTTCTGGTCAGATAAAATGACTCCCACTAAGAAAGCGAGGAGTAAACATCACTTCATAGCTTAACCTGAACCGCGGTCAGAAGGAGGTGAGAGGAGAGCGACAAAGAAGGCCAGGCACTCGCAGATGCACAAAATCAATGCTGATCAATGTTTTATATCACCAAAAAAACACCTTCCAATCACCTCTCCTACAAGAAACCGTCCCTCTGGTATTCAAACCCAGAGTTTAATAAGCCACTCCACCCTCAATCAGAGTGAGAAAAGAGGACGCAGAAAAGGAGAAACAGAGGCACAAATGTAAAAGGTATGTATATATTCTATTAAAAGTCTGTATATAGTTCAGATCTGTTGAGGTTATATGATAGCTTTGGATGTAACTTTAAAGTCACCAAGCCCTCCTGTCAGCAGTAACCCAGCTAACAATTTTGTAAGGTTGTAAGAACATTACTATAATGTTTCCATTAATAACAAAAACATTAAAAATGTTAAAATGTTAAAAAAGTTCAAAAACATCCCAATGTCCAAAGTTCAAGGAATGGTCAAAACGTCTAGTTTCTTAAACATTGTATAAGAACGTTATACAAGCGTTTTTTAAAATTCTGTTATGATTTGGTATGTTACGTTCCATTGACAATAATGTTTTTGATATAAGATATATAACGGTAAAACGTTCTACTCACATTACTGCAAGAACATTTTTAATAACGTTGAGAGAACTTTTAGAACTTTTGAATGTTAGCCAATGTTCTGAGAACATTCCCTGTTAGCTGGGTTGGTGAGTTGGTGAGTTCGAGAACCAGGCATGTCTGTTTTGTGAACAGATCATTCAGATCAGTTTTGTGCAAGCCAGAAGCATCTGTTCCCAAATCAGACATTTCTGCATCTCTCATCAACTCTTATGAACTCACTCACATTGTCCTTACTGAAGATACTCGGCTTATCTAGTAACAAGCGCGCACACGTGCGTTCAGGAGGGAGAGAACACGATTGGTTTTGGCGATACGGGAGAAACCGCAGATACAACTGGAGTATCCAGTACAGAATATTACAGACCAAAAAGATAAGCTGTGGCACAATTTGTGTAGCACCGCAATAAATAAATAAATAAACTAAAGATAGATATACCAGAAAAGATATCCCATGTAATTTTCTGCTGCGTTACAAAGACGGAGCGCGCACACGTGCAGCCCAATATAGCACCTAAAATTCAATACCATCTCCACTTACACAATAAACAGTGTTTTTTAAAAAGCATGACCAACAAACACAGAGACAAGCAAATTTAATCCCGATGTTTTTTAACAGGCTGAATGGATCGATACCACAATCACTTAGACACACACAGCATATCTAAAGTCACAACTTCAGCAGGAAATAATGATACTCAGAGAAAAACTGTCAAAACGGAGGCTGGCGCATCGGCCATGGTGTCTGTTCTCTCTAATTAATTTTCTCAGAAATGGACACAAAGTATGCCAGAGTTTTACTTCCATGCCCAACACAAGAAGCTAATGAGTTTTCTACCCAGCAAAACTAAAGATAACCAGGAAGGGTTGGGGAAGGGGGAATGAATTTCCTATCAGCTCAGCTTGTGCCATAATGGTGATTTTTATAGTTTCTGAAGCTCCAGCAGTGGTTTAAGTGTGTGGTGGATGGTACCCTGGAGATAAAGACTGTGGTCGCTAGTGTAGCAATGCAAGAGACGTGTGATCCTGCTAAATTCGTTATGGGTCTCTCTGTGAGTCCCGGTTCTAATGTCGATGTTTGTGGTCATGCCAGCTAATCCAAGATTTAAAACAACAGGAAATGCACCAGATGTGCATGGAATGCAATAATAGCATGACAAAGTTCCCGAATTTTTGCACTGTGACATTCTCCTTCTTGTTGTATCACAGCGTTTGTTTACTGCAATACAATAGAAAAGGATTGTATTACAGCAAATGATAAAATTGTAATAATATAAATTAAAAGTGAAGTGTGTTGTTTTTATGTTAAGGTACTTCCTTCTATCCTACTGTAATATGTTGAGACAACTTTTATTTGACCATCCTGACCAGACACGGTGACTTTGGCTCAGACCAGATCTGGAGGCAGTTGGCAGTTCTCACTCCCTCTTTCTCTCTCTCCACTTCCTGTGGAGAAACGTTTTGTAGGCAGACCTTGATTTATGTCTTACGTGAACCAGGCAATGGTTCAGTGACACAGGGGATCGATGGGTAAGCCGTAGAATAGAAGGCAACAGACTTATCCATGACTTCAGGACTGCATGCTGAGTGACCCCAGCTAACAATTTTAGGTTGTAAGAATGTTTCCCTAACTTTTTATTTTGAATGTTCTAGGAACGTTCACAATGTCCCGTTTTTAGACATCGTTTTACCGCTATTACATGAACTGTTAACATTTTTAAAACATTCCATTAACAACTTAGGGAAAATGTTATAGATATATATAGACATTGTAGTTGTCTTACTGCAAGAACTTTTTTATAACTTTGAGAGAACATTTGGAGAATGTTAGCCAACGTTCTGAGAACTTTCCCTTCATCTTTTAGGCCTTAATAATCACTCTGAATGTAATGATTCAGTGCTTCTGATGACTAATGTGTTTTTAATATATTATATATTTATATATTATACCACTTAATTGCATTGTGGCTGCAGCCTTCTGCTTTGCTGCTGTGTAAATCTGATTAAGTCAGAACATCACTGCCATGGCAGCAGTCTTATTATTGTAAGTTGGATGACGGTTTCCACCTCATAATGTGTGAAGCATTATCATCCATCTATCTCGTAACCTCTCTCTCTTTCTCTCTCTCTCTACCTTGTTTGTTTTAGGTTAAAGCAACAAGGTGGGAGTCACATGCTGGTAGTATGATGCTTGTCAGGCTGATTAAATCTAACGACGAACCGTGTGGGAGTTTCCATCAACGAGCCAGCAGATAGATCTCATTAGCATACTGTCTTCACAGGCTGCTCTAAATTTAACGAAGTCTTGCCGGACTGGGTGAGGTGGGTTTAAAGCAGAGAGTGAATAAACAAGCTGACACATCAGCGCAGCATCACCGAGACCTGCCCACCATTAATCAGTAAAATCCAGTTTTCACAGCCTCGAGCAGCATTAAACATCTGCTCATGAGATTATGTTTATACATGCTGTTCTTCATATACATGGATTTGACATGCTTCAAAGTTGATTTAAATGTCTGCATATTATTGAGAATCGTTGATCTGTTGAGTCGGCAGGTTCATCAGGTCCAAACTCAACACAAAAGTCAACACACACGGCCTCTATTATAGATCCCTAATCTGATGTATTCTCAAATAAAACTGGATGGGAAAGCTATAGAACTAATTTGATTTTAACCATTGGGAATTGATGAAAAATGGGAATTGCATACCAAAATGGAGCCAAGTGACTGAAAAAGAAAGAACGATTTTCTACATCAGGGAGAAAGTCATGAAAATGCACAATAAGGAACATTAAATAGTATTAATTTTCTAGTATTAAGATCTTATATCGACTTTAAGCCATTTTTGAACTTTCCATAGTTAGACATTTTATGTATTTTGTGCTTGTTTGTGTTGTAGAGGTTTTTTTTTGTCAATTTCTTCCATTGGTTCATATTTAACTGTTAAACATTTGTGTTCACTCAAAATAATTAAATCTGTTGCTTGAGTGAGTGTGGGATACACAGGGGGTCACTCTGTACCATTGATAAAGAGAGCTGCTGTTTATTAACCTAGTATGTTTGCATTTACAAGGATTTTGTTGTTGCTTAAATGGCAAAATAGGGAAAAAATACAGTTTGCTCCCTTTGCGCATCTCCATAGAGACGAACAGCCTGCCAGACTGCCCGTGATGGCCTGGGCCAGGTTGCCATATTGTAGCAATTGGTCCTGCCCACTGGTGGCTGTCACTTAGCTCTGCATGTGTGACAGCCTGAGCCATGTCTGTCTGCCAGTCCCCCCACCCTCCTCCATCTGCTTTTGGACCCTCTGAGAATGCACCTTGCACCTTGAGACTCCCCAGCTAACACTTTTAGGTTAAGAACGTCTCCCTAACATTTCTAATAGTTACAAAAATGTTAAAAATGCTTTGAATGTTCTAGGAAAGTTTTTTAGACAATGTATTAATGTTATTGCTTGTTTATAAGAATATTATTCAAACATAATTCTGTAATTTTTTTAAATTGTTCCACTCACAAAGTAAGAATAACGTTATATATATGATATATAAGGTGTATATATAATATATAAAGTTCTACTAATGTTTCTGCTGAGGTACCTGTAGTTTGCTGTTATTCAAAGTAAAAAACTAGTTCGTTTTAATAGAGTGTGAAAACAAAACTGACCCTATTTACTTTCTTAATGCCCGTAGTCCTAATTGGGGTTGATTTTTCAGTGAAAAGGAAATGATCGTCTTTTAATTTTTCATCAAATGTAAAAACTTGCTGCACCTCTGAAATGATTTTACTTCTCAAGTGAACTCCTGTTTCCAGCCCCTGGTCCCTACTCCTCAAACACTGAGCTCCATTCTGGAATATAATTGCTGTACTTGTCACAATCCAATCCATTTGTGTTGGAAAAATTCAGCACTTTTTATGGTCATTAATCAAGCTGTATAGCATTTGTGACACTGACAATTTAAACATCATAACATTAATACCTGAGATGCTCTTAAAATCAAATTATAACAGGGAGGAGGACCAAACAAATACTAAGAAATTCTGGGTAATATTTCTTAATTCATGTCTTCACTCATATTGTTATGGGGAGAATATAATTTGTAAAAAAAAAAAATAGATCAAATTGTATCTAATTATTAGAAGCAGTTTTACTAAGAGTTTCAGACGTTCAGACTTGCTGTATGTCAGACTATAGAAGTAAAGCGGGATGCAGACACGTTTCATGATATTGCATCAACGCGAATGCAAACTTCAAATGCTTGATTTGAATGAATTTAAACCTCAGTAAGAGGGATTTTATTCACTTCATCATGAATCCAGATGCATTATGGGTGTCAAAGCAAAGTGTATCATCTCCAGAGTTACAGAGAATGACACGCACACAGCGAGTGTTGTCAGAATTCAGCAGGCGCTTGTTTTTTTCAGAGATGTTATTTTCCAGGCTGTCTGCTGGCTGCCCGTGCCAATGTAAAATTTCAATCTGCCGTACGCATGGGATTTAATGAGAGTTTCTGTGCAAATCTGAGCACAAATGAGCCAGTGGAAGTTTGATGTGCCACTCAAAACCGGTGTTCCATCGTTATCTAAATCTAGCATAAAACCACCCATAACTTTGAGGCTCACATTAGTTTGGGAGAATTTCTGCTTATTAATGTCACGTCAGTCGGCAAGATATATCATATAAATGAGAAAATGGAAATCGTATGACACAAAAGACTTAATGGCTCAGCTGAGAATTTCTGTGTGTTGCTGTCGACGTTGCTTATAAATTGCCTTTTTCTAAAGCGTGCTTTAAAATATATTTTCAAGAACATTGAATACTTAGATGATACCTGAGTCATGAGGAAAGGTCATATATATCTTTAGAAATGCTTGGGAATTTTGTCATGGGGATTAGACTGTGTCTGAAAAGTAATTAGTTGCGCCATAGATTTTTGGAAGAGAACCGAGAAGCTTTTGGAGCTTCAATTAAAATTTGATAGAAAAATTATCTGTACATTATACCTTCAGAAAGTCAGAAAATAATTCCATTATTCTGTTTGTATATGTTCTAAATATATCTCATTATCTGGGTAATTTAAATGTTCTTCTCAACTGGTTTCACTTCAGGGGCAAATTTTACTTTGGACATAAGAGGTCTGCTATTTACTATGATAACATTGTTAAATATGTCAAATAATACAATATATGAAAAATATGCCTGATAGAAATGACTCAGTCCAACTCCTAAGTGTGGACAGAAAGCGTTTGAATCTGAAACACACATTTTCATATTGGTCCAGATTAATGGGGAGGTAGCTTTTGGCATGTCACTAAGCTATGCTATAAACGTAAATGTATGATTATGTGGATGGTTGCATTTGAATTTTGCATTTAGCGTTGTTTTTTCCTGCCGTTCACAGCTCCATCAGAACACATCTGCAGTTTGGGTCACGACCCGTCAGTTGAAAAGCACTGATTTAGAGATCCTTGAGTACATCTCCATGCATAAAGGAGGCGGATGTTGTTTCAGACATAATTTGCTTTTATTATTTTTCCAGGAAGAAAGTGAACAGGTTCTTGACTTCTGAGGTCAATCACGATCACATCTTAAGCTATGCAAGGAAAATTGACCTCTGCAGCATAAAGGTTAAAGACTGACACATGAAACATCGATCTGTTCCTAAAAATGGGCACATTTATTGTGACCATATCTCAGCTAACAGAGAACGTTCTCAGAATGTTGGATAAAGGTTCTCAAAGTCATCAAAAACTATTCCTGCAGTAACATTAGTAGAACATTTTAAGCTTATATATCATATATATCAAAAAGTTATTCTAAAGTTGTTAGTGGAACGTTTTAAAAACATTAAAGAAAATGCTTGAATAATGTTCTTATCACCAAGCAATAACGTTAATACATTTTATATTTTGAATGTTCCTGTAACTTTAAAAATAACATTTTTAGCGTGTTTGTTGCTTAATGGAAATGTTAGGGAAAAGTTCTTACAACCTAAAATTGTTAGTTGGGATATATCTTTCCCATTTATTGTGAGCATAAATCATTTGCTTCACATTATCTCCACCATGATATAGAGTATAAATGTGTTTGAAATGTGGATGAGATTTCGCAGCACAAAGCAACACTGTTTACTCTGAGCACCTCCACTTCCTGATTACTGAGTGTTTGGCTACGACTCTTGCACAGCTTTCTAATGTAAATGCAGCAATTAATTCAGGCAGACGAGGAGCTTGTAAGTGTTTTTAAGTCACTTGTTCAGCAAGAAACTAAACAAAATGAAAAAGATAAAAAAAATCAGCACACACACTTAAGCCTGAACTAATTTATTCATGCCGAACTCTGACAACCAAATGATGTGAGCATTAATGTGCGAATATGACAAGAAACAGGGACTACAAAATGGAGAAATGTGCCAATACATACAGAAACTTGCAAGGTTTCCTGGAACAAGTGAAAAGCAGCTTCACTCACACACAAAGATATTTAAAAGGAGCCGCGACAGGCCGAATACAGTGATGTCCGATAATCTGATAGGAGTCACCCAAGGTGGCACGAGTTGGAATCAAAGGAGTGGGGAAAAAATGAAGATAATCATGCTGTCTGAGGTCTGATACAAAGAGATCGTGCCAGAAGGGCAGAAGAGTTTACACTCCAGCTAATCAGTATCCATCAAGAGCTAGCCAGAAGCTTCATCACCGAGTCTGTGAAGGGTGAGACAGATTCAGCCGCTACAATCACTGCTGGAGGGTCTTTGATCAGTGCTGGACTACGTACACAACCCATCTGCCCTCAGAAAGCCTTTCTCTGTCTTTGTATAACCTTCCTTCCTTCCAATGGTTTGCCATCCTTATGGCTTTGATAAAGCAGCTGTACACATTTTCTACTGCTACCGTACTCAGCTAACATTTTGCAATGTAAGAACGTTTCCCCGACGTTTCCATTAACGAACGTTTAAAACGTCCAGTTTTTTAGACATTGCAACAAATGTCAACAAATGTTACTAAATGTAACATAGCAACAAATGTTACTAAATGCTTTTAAGGTTACAGTAAGTAGTACAAGTTGTCAGATGGTTTTAACACATAGTTTCAAAGTTTTTTGTTAACTTTGGGGCCTGTATAAGATATATGCCAGTGTAATCCAAATGGTTAATTATTTGTATATTTGAAATGTATTTTCTTTATCTACTTTCTGTTTCAGCAGGAAATACGTCAACACAGGATGGTAAACGTTCATTTATATTTCATTTTAATAATATATAATTTCATAATGTATTTTTTTTGTATAAATCTAAATCTAAACCTTAACCAAAATCTTCATAATATAAACTGGTTTATCATCTCCAGGTAACTGAATGTACATGCATCACTTGCATTTGTGTAAGGGGAAGTTTTACATTCACCTCAGTTCTCATTGTGGATTCATTTTCTCCTCTACATTCACCAGGGATGTAGATATCCTGCAGTTTTCTGCTTTTTTTTTTCTAACTCTCACTGAAGCCCAGGACAGACTTTCCCTGGAGACTTTTGCTTTTAGTTTAAATCTGACACAAGTTCCATGTCACGCTGCTCGGACTGACGGCAGTTGTCGATGCAAAAGCAAAAATTTCTGTTTCTGGTCATCACCAGCCACTTTACGCACCCCCCCCCGACACCTGAACCGCCCTTCCTCTTTGGTTTCAGCAGTGCAGGCCAGCCATTTGTCACAAAGTAATTACAGAATTATCGACTGGCGAACAATTAACAGTCTCTCACTTCCTCCTTGCTGTTTTCTCCCCAATCTTTTAATTTGCAGTCAGATTGGCGAGTAGAAGAAAGCTTTAGAGTAACACATTTAATCCCTCTGGGGTTTGGCTACAGTTTTCAGATGAATAGAGGGACAGGAACAGAAAGGTCTTTTTTCCGCTGTTTCCTGCTCTGGACGCTTGTCTCCAGGCAGCAGCAGAAGCGGTGGTCAATACCTGACAGTTTCTCAGATGCCTCCTACAGACACGCATTGTGGAGCTCTTTGTTTTCATATTGTGATGAGATGTAGGATTTGATAAACTGGATTCCTGAGGCTGTGTAAAGCCAGCTGACTGTTGATGATTCTAACCTGGTTTGTTTGAGGGGCCTGAGAGTGAAAGATGTGAATCTTTCTATCTTGTACATGTGAATGCTTCCAACAAACTCATTCACCTCTAAAAGCCACAGAACTCAAAGCATACATTTCCTGTACCTCATATTTTTTGTTAATACACGAGAAAGCGGCTCTCCAAATTAACATTTTCATTTCTTTGCTGGATGTTCAGTAGCCAAAACAGAGATAGTACAATTCAGGAAACACTATGTGTGTGCTTGGATGCGTTTAGGACACTGAGAAAATTTTTTCACATTATGTCTAGACATTACGTTGATCGAAGCATGATCATAGGTTCTTGCTGCAACACCGGTGAAAGAATTTAGAATCAAACTTCATAAAAAAGGATCTCGAGAGCTATACAGTACATCCAACAAAACATTGTCCATGTTTTCTGTTCTCAGTGGACTGCAACACCTCTTTCTCTTTCAGTCCATTCCAGATCAGCATTCAAAGATCCAGCTAAGCCTCTGGAAGCCCAAGAGCTGGCAGATATAAAGGCCGGGATCGATTTCATGGAACATCACCTTGGTAACATACGGCCACAGCTGAAGAAGTTGATTTCCTGTCTGTTGTCCTTTATAACTTCAGGTTTTTCCTCTTTTTTCCCCCAAATGTTTCATGGTTTTTAGTTTCAAAGTTTGTTTAATTCTTTTCCCTCATCCTGACAGCCTAAGATGAAGTATAAGATCTAATTTCTTATATTATGCATAGAAAATAGGTCTAAATGTATGTTAACTACAAAAGATTTTTATTACATTTGTCTTATATGTGTGTGCTTGTGTGTTTATAATTGGGATTTTTACGTACAAATACATGATAAAGAAATCCTCCTGTTATATTACGTATTGTAAAAATGATTGGTTTCATGATCATTTGCTGTGGAGAAATGTTATCAGGACAACACAATATTCTCTCCTGAGCATCGGCTGGAAGATGCTAACAAATATGCAGGGAAAAGATTTCCACCCTTGCCATCAGATAAATGAGAAATTTTTCAATATTCAGGAAACTGATTACCAATTTACTGCTGTCAGTTTTCATATCTGCAGCAATAAGAAGGTTCTCTCAATGTACACGCCATCTCAGAGAATATTTTCTGCATGGAAATGTGCTCTCAGAGCCCGATGGCTGACGTGATTTTGCATTTCTGATTAATATGATGTCGTACAACTTTCTAAACAAGTCGCTGAGAGATTGCAGAGCGTGACATAATTGTACAAAGTCAGGGTCAAATGTGCAGGTGCTACAGAATCTGTAGGAAGTGTGTGGATAACAGTACAATTTTAATGGACTATATGCCTTTTATTGGACAGGATAATGGAAATATGACAGGAAGTGATAATGAGAGGCAAGTGTAATTGTGGAAATGACATGGGCGTGGATTCAAGTTGCCTGAAGATGTTCATCTTCACTGAGCCATGTATCTGACATGCACTTTTGAAAAATCATGTATTGTTCAAATACTTACATATGGCTCAAACTTAAAATTGATCCCCCTGCCTATAACCTGACACATTCAACAAACTTTCTAGAATGAACTGATTACTGGTTGAATGAACAAGTTAATATTTTAATTTTATTTCCTAAGCATCAGTCTGTCCTTATTTGTCATTTAAAATTATGATTTGAATAAACAAATGAAAGAACAAATTATTATTTTAATTTTATACCCCAAATTGTAAAAAAGTTCTTATTTCTCATCTTCAATAAGTTTCTGGCTGTAGATTAAATGTGATATATATAAATGTTTCTGATTGGCTGAGAAAGCGTGGGCTGTTCCCCTGACTCTTATGCTGTTTACAGAGCCTGCAGAAGTAGGAGACAGGTCAGATACTTCTCTCAGCACTTATTTCAGTGTCTGTCGGGCAGTGGAGACGCTTTCTGTGCTGTTTTCCAAAAACAGCCCTTATTGCACCTTTAATTTTATTCGTTTTCGAAGCAAACTTTTCCAGGCTTTGAGAAAGTTAGCAAACCAAATCAGTTGCTTCCTGACATTGTATGGAATAAGAATTCTGTTCTGTTTGTTTTTTCTGGGATGTGTCGTTTAGGGAAATCAGCATCTGTCAGATGATCTGGCCAATGGACGGATGGATGAGACCTTTACTGGATGCTGGTTGGCTGGCTTCATCTAAGAAGTGAGAAGGTATCCTTCATGTTCTTCTTCATTCCACCAAAGGCCTCATTTTCTGCTTGATTACTCCTCCACCTGTCCAGCTTTTGGCCCGAGCCCTTGCCCAAACACACCGTCAATTAGTACCAGCAAGTTTTCAGTCACACTGAAATAAAACGGAAAAATCTGTAAGAACGCATTTAATTTAGGAAATTGGAAAATGGAACCGTTAGTAAAAATCACCCTTATCTTAAAATTTATAAAAAGGAGCAAAAAAGTCATACAGGTTTAAAATGACATTTTCAATGTTGGGTGAACTGTGAACTGTTTAAGCTTGTCAGTTTGTCTGATGTAAACTTACACAGGGCATGTTCTTGCATTTCATCTACAATGTTTTTAGAAGTTTTGGCCTTTGTACACATTCAGCATCAAATATGATGTCTTAGCTACACATATAATAGCAACATATATGAACATATATCATGCATTTACCAAAAGCCTGTCATTTCCAGTCCAAACTGTTGAACTGTGGCTGCACATGTAAACATGCATTTGGTTTTTTTTTTTTAATTCCGTCTCGCATTAATCTGATGAAAACTGTCCAGGTGATGCATAATAACCTTCATAATGCCAAAATATAATTTACACGTTTTTTGGCCCATAATCAAATGACTACAGAATGAAAGGACCAGTGCCAGGCTTTAATTCCACCCGTAAAATGAACCAATGAGCCAAATAAGTAATCTGGCTGGCCCTCGTTGCTGGAAATGTGGCACCTGTTGGAAGTGGCACAAATCTGGGAGTGCCGACACACTTTTATAGATTCACTTTAGTCTTATGATCTTGGTTTGTGACTCAGTACAACTGAGTTTCTTTCTTTCTTTCTAAAAAGATAAAACAGAACAACTGTACTCGCTTTTCTTGCTTTCTAGAAACAGATGGTCTTGTCAAAATGACACTTGTTTGCCAGTGAAGATAAAAGCTTTAGGTATTGCATGTTATCAGGCTTCAGACAAGAGGGCGCAGACCAGATTACTGTTTATCTGGATTTATGTAAACTCAGAAGACAGAGGACACTTCAGAGATTGTTTGAGGGTTACAGATGTAGTTTCTCCTAAAATGAAAGTCAACATTTACAAGTCTAATGACTTCTTGTGGCATACAGAAGGAGTTTTTTATAGCAGAATGTCCAAACATGCTTTTTCTCATACAGTAAAACTGAATGGTGACCACAGCGGTCCAGCAGGAGTTCACTGCTTTTCTTACACAAAGCTATCATATATTTCAGGTCATCTGAAGCCATAGTGCATGAGTTGTATGCACTCCTATTGTTACGCCTATGATGTGTTTCGTGTGTCTTGACAGCCCCTGTCCAGCTAATAGGGAAAATATTATACTTACGTTGTTAGTGGAATATTTTAAAAACATTACAGAATTAAAAAATGTTTCAATAACATTGTTTGAGCCAAGCAATAACGTTAACACAACGTCTAAAATCCTGGATGTTTGGAACCTTCCTAGAACATTCGAAATGAAATTTTTAACGTGTTTTTGTTACCTAATGAAAACGTTAGGGAAACGTTCTTACAACCTAAAATTTCTAGCTGGGTAATCTTACTCCCTTTATTGCAGAATAAAAGTGGTGTGAACTTTCTTAACAACTTTACAAAAAAAAAACTATAAAGACACAAGATACTTGGAGAAAATTAATAGCTAATTAGTGAACTAGTAAGTGAACATTACTTTAAGACGAATCACTTGCTATTTAAATCATTTATAGGTGACCATCCAATTAAAGGGTTTGTAAAAATCAGTAAGCGGATTCAGTGCATCAACAGTCTTCTATCGGATAAGTCAAGAGTTGCTTTCAGTGAAGTCTGCTGGGCAGTGAATTAAACGCTACTTATCTGTGTTGTTGCCTTTAAAGTTGTTTATCTTCTGTCAACAATCACAATTAAACATGCAGCAAAAATATTAAAAGGTCATTTGCCTTAATGAAAGCATAAATAATTAAGCGCACTTTATAATGTGGATGGTGGAGGAAAGAAGATTGGAAAATATTTTAGCAAAGATAAAGACAATAAACAAGTCCATCAGAGACGAAACTCCGGCCCGGACCACCGCTAGAGACCACCCACAATAAACAATCATAGGATTTATTGTTCATAATTCTGAACAGAAACCTAAAATACTTTGATAAAACTGTGTAATTTAAACAATAATAGTGCAATTAAAAAGTGACTTATTACACCCCTGTAAAGTTCAGCATACTTTTCTCATTATTGTATTAGATAATATTTTTTAGTTTGCTTTCTCTAGCCACCAATGGAGGGCGCTATATCCCAGGAAAAACGTACAGTACAGTAATATGCCAGGTTTTATATTTTCTTATACAAGACTCATCACTGCAGACAAAAGAAAGATTTCCCCTCTTTATGTTTTTTTATTATAATGCATTGAACCATCAAAATACTGTGGCTTAGTCACACTAAATGAATATGTGGTGTATTCATAAGTTTTTGATTATTGCTGTTTGTTGATAAACTAACATAAACAAACCGTTTTGGTTTGTATTTCATAATTTACAGGTCGTAGCTACGCACAACCACCTTTACCACCCGAAACCCTTTTCTGTCTCTGCTAAATGTGCCTGTTTTCACCAGACAAGCGTTCTCTTTCATGGAAATGTCAGCCTCTGTAGAAAGATGTGTTTATATAATCAATCATTTAAGGCTGTAATCTTACAAAGCTTCGTCTTCCTAGATTTGTGCTTATCAGGGAAGGTCATATCTCATAGAAGCACAGATCGTGAGCCGGTGGAGCAGATACAGAGGAGGAGAGACAGAGGAAAAGACTGAAGTTAAATTAATGATAATATCAGACTGACAGCGATCGCGGCTCTGAGGAGTGCCACATGACTTGAGAAGGTTTGGGGAGGGGGAAGAAGCCAGTAAAAAGTTGTCTGAGCTGTCGTGCCCCTTCAATTTGCATGCTTAATGATGCTTATCAGGAGTTAATAGTGGGTGTAATGACTTCTGTCTGACCGGGCTTTGGACTGGACCATGAGCTGGGCCACCAGAGCAGGGGTGGGAGGGGTTCACCATTCAGTCTCTCTCTCTCTCTCTCTCGTCTCTCTCTCTCTCTGTTGTCTTTTGTGAGATAACACAGCTTGCCGCTGTGGTCTTGTCTTATTAAACATGTTATCCTTGCCTGTAACCTTATTCTCCTGTTCCTTCCTTTCAAAATGGAGAAAAAGCAACCTTTGTCTAGGTTTATTCAGTGACCTATCTGACCCACAGCAGAAAAAAGACGACTTGAAAGAAATCAAATGGCAATTCCTGTCCATGTTAATGTGGTCTTTTGTTCTGAGAGGAACCCGTCTGTGGGTATTCAGCGCACGTCGTCCGTTCAGTCAGGCTGTGGATAAGCTAGACTGTCAGGAACATGTCTCTGTGTAGATACAGCAGACTAAACACAGATCCATCTCTGTGAATTCACGGTGAAAATGCAATGAATGAAGCTTCAGGAAAAGCTCTCTATTAAACAAACATAATGCTTCTGTCTGAACATGTCTGAACGTGGTATAAACATGTTTCTTCGCTTTTAAGGGATAAACGAAAAAACATAATAATTCTACACATAAACATGCACGCAACACTTTAAAGATGGCTTGTAACTCAGCTAACAGGGAACATTCTCAGAACATTGGCCAACGTTCTTTTTGAGTTCTCTTAAAGTTATCAAAAATCGTGCTTGCAGTAATGGTAGTTACACTTATTTGGTGTCATATATCATATATTTTAAAAGTGTTATTTTTATGTTGTGAGAGGTACATTGTAAAACATCACAGAATTAAAAAAATGTTTTAATATTGTTCTCATAAGCAAGCAACAATGTTAATACATTGTCTAAGAAACTGGACGTCTAGTAAGGAGACAAGTAAAACTTTAGTAATCAACCGATACTGTTGATAGAGTTTCATCTATCTTGTCTATTTTACATGGAACAATAAAATCCTGCAAATTTGGTTTCATAAAAATCTCTAGACTCAAAGGAACGTTCATACAAAAAAAAGTTTTAAAATGTAAATCATTTTAGTCTGATCATTTTCAGAATATTTATGCTGAAAATATTTTAATTACAGTAATATCAGCTATTAGCTGCTTTGTGTTGTATTTGGTTAATAGATCCTCATATTTCCAATAATTCATAAATCCTCTCTGACATTATGTGACTGATTGTTGAACAGCTGTGAGTTACAGTGACCATTACCCATAATCCATTGTGACACACACTTTCCACTTTAATCATAATTGCACACATGCTCAAACAGCAAACATCAGTAATGTGCCCTCTCTGAGCGGTTTTATACCTCAGCTCTCAGCGTATGTGTGTTACATCCTCTATCACAGCTGTTAATGTATTTCAAACATCCTTTCAGTGTTGATTTGTTTGCAGTTTGGCGCTTACCCACTCCAGGTTGGCATGGCCCCACTGGACCCCGGTGCCAGTGCGGCTGGTGTGGCAACACCCATAACCGATGGTCACAGGTGCAGTTGGGGCTACTCGCTCTGGTCCAGGTGTTGCCTCAACACTGAGTTTCATTTTGAGATGCTTCCATCTGCCATTGGAAGTTCTTTAGTTCTCCAACTTTTTGTCTTTCTCCAATTCACATACATTTATAGAGCTGCACTTCTGCTGCATGTCGTTTATGTCTTTTTATTTTTACAAATTAATTCTGTATTGTTTTCTCTTCAAATGTTTTTTTTAATTAACAACTCCTGCTTCATCTTCATCAAGATACTTTACATGGTCTTGTAGGTTGCTTAGTCCCAGAGCTATTGTAAAGAAGCACAGAATACATAAATGCAATGACACTGGTGCATTATTACTGCATTGTTTCATTATGTTGACAGTGGCTCACAGTACTTTATTGTTTACACCCCTGTTATCAGAAAGAGGAACTCTGTTATTTACAGCTGCACAGCAAGCCCTCGTTGTTGTCGTCTTTGGTTGCCAAGTGTCCTGTAGGAACATCCACGATGCCAACAAATGTCCTGCATCAGTAAATGTAGACACTGCATCAGAGGTTAATAGAAAACAACAAACTAATGAAAAACCATGAAGTCATTAAGTGCAGCTAAATGAAAAAATGACATGCTGTTTGTCTTGTCTCACCCCTGTCCTGTTGTATTGTCATGCCATAACATTGTGTTTATGTGCCTGATTCATCATGCGCACAAAAGATAATATAATAGTGATGACTTACAGGTGGGACAATTAGGTTTGTGTGTGACAGTGGGAGATGCTTATCTTTATATGATGCTTGCGTTCATAATTAAAGTCCCCCTCCCATATAGACTGCCGTCTTTGAAACTCTGGCTTAAAACTGCGTGCTTGTAAGCCAAAGATTATTTCCAAAAGAAGATCTTTCTTTTGGAAGATCTTTGGTAGACCTTGTGATTACCATTCATTAGATATTCAAATGATGTGCAATTACAAGCGTTAAATGAGGGAAAAAATATATATTAAAATATTTATAAGGAGGGTTCGGACAAGCCAGTGCATTTGATTCGAAATCTTCAAATATCAAGGTTGGGAGACAATCTCTGCTCACGTTTTGATCAGGAACTTGTGCTGTTGTCACAAGTGTGTCTGCACTATTCCCCATAACAAAATCCTAAAGAAATGTAAACAGAAAGCCTACTGGAATTCCTTTGTTATTCTGAATCAATCCCGAAGTATATTCACAATGATCAGAACAGAATTCTGCTTGATAAACTGACATATTTACAGCACTTTTATTTGGTTTGTTCTTAGAGTCCTACTGCAGGATTTGTATAATCTTTAACATCATTTGAACTGTATTGAAATAATGTCTTGCTTCTGGGCAGGATAAATCAAACTCTGGGAAAGCTACACTAGTTTATGTTTGATGTTGTATTGGAAACCTATAAAAAATTCTGATTATGATCCTTTAGGATTGGTTCCAAATTATGACAGTAATTTGAATGCTGTTCAACATTTTTTTTTTTTACTAGAGATTCAGTTTCAAATTCCTCAGACGATCTATTCCATGTGCCGTCTTATGCAATCACAGGCAATTTCTTCCTAGAAGTAGTAACTTGTTTTTCAGCTAGCAGATGGCACTTCCTCCAGGACAGGAAGTGGTGGCAACCTCCTGGACACACTCCCGCTTGTTTGGGTTCAGCTGTATTCTGCGCCTCTGCCAGTGCGCCCGTGCTCCGTCCGTCCAACTGTCCCTGCAGCCTCACGCTGGGTCTGCATCCAGATGCGTTCGAGTGTGAGTCTGGCCGCGTGGTGTCCTGCAGGCCTGCGCTCCCGTCACGTGAAGATAAATGGAGCTCTGTCACCGGGCCGCCCTTCAGAGGCTGGCACTCTGGGTGAGGAAAGTGCCAGTCATTAACGAGAGATGCAAGATGAAAAATGAGTTCATTTATGGGCAAGTCCTGCGAGAAGGGTAACGTCACCGCCGCCTGCTCCTCATCCACCCCCATTCTCTCTCTCAGAGTCTCTCTTTATCTCTATATCTTTCACATTCTCTCTCTTTAGATCTCTGACTGGACATCGGGGAAAGGGAGAATTACTCAGTGGATTTTTGGAGGAGTGACAGGAAGTGGCCTGCGGTATGTGAGGGAGAGAGGAGGGTGAGGGGAATGTTCTCTGAATGTTTACTAACATGCTCTAAATGTTCTCTTAAAGTTATCAGAAGCGTTAGATGTTGACTACCACAGAAAATCATTTTGACAGCTTGTAACCCAGCTAACAGTTAACATTCTCAGAAACGTTGCTTTTGAGATCTTTCAAAGTGATCAAAAATCGTGTTTGCAGTAATGTTATTAGAACATTTTTTAATGTTATATATCATATATATCAAAAATGTTATTCTTAAGTTGTTAGTGAAACATTTTAAAAACAGATTGAAAAAAGTTGAATTAATGTTATTGTAACCAATCAATAACGTTAATACCTTGTCTAAAATTCTGAATGTTTTGAACATTCCTTGAACTTTTAAAATAACATTTTCATGTTTTGGTTACTTAAACATTAGGGAAACATTCTTACAACCAAAATTGTTAGCTGGGGAGCACAGCATGTCTTGTAAATCAACAGCAGCTCATAGTCACCACTGCATTATGAGGAGTTTATATATATATATATAAATACATTTCATATTTCATCCTTTTAGTTAATCATTTGTCGCAGTTAACGTGCTAACACAAGCAGTTCACTTCAGAAGCTAAACTGTGTGTAATTTGCTCTTATCCGAGCTTAATGTGCAGAGACGACTATAAATGGGCCAGTGTAATGTTAATATATAAAACATATAAATCATAATTAAAAATTAATACTGACAAATTTAAAAGCCTATCTGTTACAAATAAAAAAGGAGGTAGGCTAAAATTGACTTTAAAAGTCACATCTGGATTTGATTTAAAATAAATGAGACATTAAGGAGCCCTTCATCTATCATAGATGAGATGCTGAGTGCTGTTGTGTGTGTGTTTGAGTCTAAATACATTTAATGTCAAATTGAACTTATTTTAGTTCATCTCACCTGTTGACATTAACTTTGGCAGCTCTAATAAAGCGATAAACAGCTGGAGGAAGTTCAAAACGGATGTTTTGCTATATTGCCTGACGCGGCATCAGAAAGCTGCAGAGTTTTCCTGTCCTGCAGTCACCCAATAAAAAATATTTATGATCCATCATTGTTGTTTTTATTAGATTGTGGTTTGTGATTTTACCCTGCCAGAAAACCTTATTGATAAAGAAGACTGAGATAAAAATGAAAGCTGTGAAATCTGCAGTGGCTCTGTGACAGGATTTCTGTTCTGGCTGATGTTTTAGTGTTTAGTGTAGCTGCGACAAAGTTGAGCAGCACTTCACCTTAAGAAAAAGCACCACAACTGACAGAAGTGCAGACAGCAAGATCAACTTGATACAGCTGGATACAGTAGAATAGAAACTGCTACTAGCAACCAGAGGCTTGGTGACCTCCAGGAGTTGAGAAAAGTTGTGATTGGTTGCTATTGGCATCGCATGAGCATGTGAAAGTGATATATAATAAATTATTTCCTTTCATTATTGATATTGTTGTGGGTAGAATGGTGTAAACATAACAAAACGAATATCTCTTCTAATATCGACCGACACCCTTCTAAGTTTCTGTAGGTCATGAACTTTTCTGTTGTCATGACGATCAGCATTCATTTTATGGGCTGGCAGTACATGTGAATCAACAATCATGGTTTTTGGCCATACATTTATGATGCCTCTAGACATTAAATATCTGTGTAAAAGCACATTTCATTCACAATTAACACCCACAAAGCACCAAATACAAGTACAATGAGCAATAATTGCAAAAACAATAGTCTGATCTCATGTGACCCATGGTTCTCTCTGTAATCTTTTTCATAGCAGGTGATGTCAGGTGAAAGGAAGTGCCATCAGTTTGTTCTGGATTTAATTTCTGTCAGTGAAACACCCCTTTAGCTAAACAACAAAGCTTTGCCCACTTCTCACATCCCTCTACTGAGTGTGTGTAAGAGAGAGAGAGAAATACTGTGTTGCAGTGATGACGTTGGTAATACACTGCAATAATAAGATCCTTTTAAAAGCCAGTGAAGTGAAGACAGGAGGAAGGTGTCGGGCTTTGTGCACGCTGCTTTTCTTGTGTAATTTAATTTTATACTTCATAAACGCCGGTGAGCGCTGTAGTCAAGTGGGTTCCACCACTGTGGTGGAAGCTCTAAATTAAAGAGGAACGTTTTCTCTCATCTGATCTCTCTCAGACAGAGGAAGTGAGAGAGACCATTGTAATGAACGAGAACGTGATGAGAACGAAGGAGAACGTAAAGGTGGAGAGATTCAAAATATTAAAATGTGTTTCCAAGTACAGATGTGGGCTGTTTGAGTCTCGTCACAATACATTCATGACTGACGTCATTTTCTGATTCTTTCGTTCTGTGTGACTGCTGTCATTGAAAGTCTCTTTGTAGAGTGAACCAGTTTCAGAATGCATCACACCCTCATGTTGTGGCGTCACACAACACACTCCCAAAGCGAGAGGAAAATGAAACAGATGCATGTCACACATTATATTTGTATATATTTTGTTATATTACACAAAAAGTTAGAAGCTTTATGAACTGCAGGTTTAAAGCCATTTAAACCATTTCTCTGCTTAATGAGTGGGCACTGGACAGTCCTCTGTACAGTCTTCAGTATCTGCTCTGTTTCACTCTGCATTACATGTTAATGGGCTGTCCACTATTGATTATACTGTAAATAACCTGCATTACAACACAGCAGTCTTTGATTTTCTTTCACCTCTCATTACAGCCCTTTTCTCAATGCATTTTATAGCGCCATTATCTTCGTTTAATCCTCATCTGCATTGTTTCTTTATATCTGTTTTGTCTCCACTGTTCCTCAGTCATCTCTGAGGTCCGTTGCCGTTTTGACCTGTGGAAATATTTCGTGTTTTAGAGCGAGGGGGCATCTTTGAAGTTCCTGGTCCCCTGGCATGCAGCGTATTGACTTTCTCACAGTTTTCATTCCACCACTCTCGAAATGGAATAATATTCAGGGTTATTTTAAACTTCACGTCTATAGACAGGATCTGTGGCATGTAGTCGATTACGACGTAAAATGCATTCACACTGAATACTCTTACAATGAAAACTAAATTCTGTTTTCGAATGGTTCTGTTTGGGGGTGAGCGCTCCTTTATTAATTAAGTTTAACTCCTTGAACTGTTTAGGAAGGTGCTTAGGATGTAATTCATTTATTTTTATTTTTTTACAGTGTTGCATTTTTAAGACACTGTCAAAATTCATCTTGGCCAAATGTATGAAAATAAAAACAATCCTTTAAATGAGTTGAGGTTTTACTGTTTGGAAGGCACCGTGAATTGTGCTGTTGAATTGTGGGTATCTCCACTGGTTATGGGAATGAATTTATTGAGTCGTACTCCTCGCCTGGCTCTCTGGTGTGATGGCATTAGTGGAGCAGGTGTGGTTGGTTGCTGTGTGTCAGTGCTTGGTGGCCTGCTGTGCAGTGCTGAGACACAACAGCATAAATGATTATTTATGATCTGTCACCTTCCATCTCCAGACCCATCAGCACAGAGATTCATTAGTGCAACAGACTGTGCCACACACACGCGCATGCTGCAGTGTGTTTCCTCAGGCCTATACCTTCTTGTTTGCATGATCGCTGCTGTTTCAGTAATTGTTGTTAATCATCTCGCAGCTCTCAGCTTTCTGGAAACGACTGAAGATCTAATCAGTTAGAGCTGATTTCGTAATAAAATATTTGCCTGATGGTACTAGCTCAAATGCTAATAAATGACAAAATCTGACACTCTTTTGTGTCTTCGGATGACACGATGAGACTAAAGACGTCTCTCGTTTGCCATCGTGACAGAAGGTTGCACACGCGAACATCTCCAGCTGAGCTCAGCTCATCTGAAGTTCATGTGTTGTCGTGTGTATTCTAAAACATTGTTTCAGGGATCAGAGAATATTCCATTAAACTCAATGCACCAGAATAAACACAGACCCGCAGATACTGACTTGAGATATTTTGGTCATTATCACACATTTTTTCTGTATCTGAAAAAACTACGATAACTATCTAACAAGTTTCATGCAACAGGGGGTTCTGAGCCGCCCAATCTTATAAAGCATTTTGACATAATCAAGTATCCGTACATTCTCAAACTGCTTAAATATTTCTATGTAATTAAATATGCTGCAATAACCTAAATTTACTTCCAAAACTAAAGCTGTTGCAAACATGAGCAATCACCGTGTTGCTTTGTATTGCACAACCTTCCAGACATTTTTTCAATCTAATGCACATTAGTTAAGATACAGTCCATGACTGAAGGCTCTTTTTTGTCACATGCATGACAAAAAGCGAACTGACAGCAGATGTTTCCCCCGGCCTCCTGTCCTTCCCGACTCCAATAAACTTGAAAACCGATCATTATTATTCTAATACCTTGATTATACGCAAAATATATGCACCGTGAGTTTGGCTGCGCTCGATTGTCTGTGCGCTCTTAGAACAAGGACGACCTGTTTGAAAGCGTGTGGTGTGAAGCCTCGTCCAAACGGTCTTTTGAATAGACAAATGTTGTCTGAGGCTATAATCCTCAAGTAGAACCACACAGTCAACAAACACACGGAACAAATGCGGCGATGGAGGAAAAGTCCCTTTCACTGAGAGCGGGCGATAAGAGGGCCTGTCTTTACTGTGGCGTTATCACTCCACAGCCCAGACAATGGAGTGAATTTCAAAGGAGCATAAACAGGGGAGTTGTCCATTTCACAGACTGTTATCGCACCCGCACGTTCACCGCTTTGTTGAAAATAGAAAGAGAGGGATGAAAATTAGAACAAGAAACAGGGAGAATAAGCCATGCAGTTTAGAAGCCTCCTGTGATTGTTTGACAATCAATTGTTGGTGAGAATCGAAAGACAAAAGATGGCATGACCGTCAGCTAGACTGTCTCTGTATTTAAAAGGGAAGCATTTGATCCTGATAGAGAGAGAGAGTCTGAGGAGAGGGGCCAGATAATGAAAACTCTTATCTGTGGTTCTCATTGTAGCAGGCCAAGGCGATGAGAGGAGCTGGTGAGAAGCTTCATAACTCCAGACTGTTTCTTTGCCTGGAGGGTGATGGAGGAGAAAGGTGGGGGGTCTGGCAGGGGTTGAGGTGGCAGGAGGGCTTGAGCATGTAATTAAAGTGAGGCAGGAAGGAAACCCCAACTGAACCTGTGGGCAACAGAGGTTTCGCTTTCTTTAGAAGAGACAAAGTAAATAACTAACCCTGTAGACACATAACAAAACACAGTTTTATTGTACTAGCAATGTCTCTAGTAACTACTGCACTGAAGCAGTTATATTTACATTTATATATTTGGCAGACACCTTTATCCAAAGTGACTTTCCAGCTAACTGGGAACATTCTCAGAACGTTGGCTAACATTCTCTAAAAGGTCTCAGTGATGTTCTAATGTTAGCAGAACATTTTTTACCTTGCTTATCATATATCAAAAATGTTATGTAGTTAGTGGATAAGTTAGTGGTTAGTTACGTTTTAAAAATGTTAGAATTAGAAAAAAACATAAATAATGTTCCTATAACCAATCAATAGAACATTCCTAGAAATTTTAAAACATTTTTGTTACTTAATGGAAAGTAGGGTTCTTACAGAAACTGTATTTCTATAGAAACATTATTGGAAATATTTTTGTAAGGTTAAATTTTGATACTGGTTCAACGCACACAATGTCCATAACCTGACTGCACCGTGGTTCTGTAAACCCATCGGGATGCTCTATAGCATCAAGGCAATGAAAAGCACTCTTGCATTGATCCATAATGAAATGCCATTCTGTATTCATCTCCTCCCTTAGACATATTATTCTCCTATATATTGATTCAGCATTCGTCCCAGAGCTCGTCTGCATTCCCCGCGCGCCTCTGTAATAGCCTGGACTGGACAGTAAATGTGAGTTATTTGCTCGACTCTTACCTATACATACACATCAGCGGCTGTTCAAATGGTCGGGGATCTTGTTAATTGTGTCCGCAGTGAGCCCATGCATTTCAGCCTTAAATAGACTGCGCATTACAAATAGCCGCAGCCTCTGGGCCTCTGTATAAATTTACTTAACTAGTTGTTGAAGTATGGGATGTATATTTTATGTAAAGCACCACCTTAACTTCCTTTCTGGATGGGAAGGCTGCAGTAAATGGCTCTCGGAGCTGTTGGGAGGGATTGTCCTTGTGGCTTTGTGGTTCAGATCTCCGTTCGTAATGTTTTTATGAAGTAAACAGAGTGATTGAGTGGAATTTGCAGTGAATTTAAATGAGTGGTGCGTACATGCTTATCCTCATATACTTCTCATGTAGGAGGGTTGTGGTTCTACAGAATGGGTGTGCCTTATACATGCTATACCATAAATCAGAGAAGTGCATTAGTTAAGGACAAGTTAGTTATTATTGACGGTTATTTCAATAATAACTATTATTGACAGTTTTTATTATTATTGTTCATTAAAGAATTACAGAGTCATGATTTGGTCATTATTCTAGAGGCATCAGCGTAGGAACGATTTGAAAATTAGGGTGAGAATGTAGAAATATTTGAAAATGAAGGGACATGTTCTCCGCCTGCACACCGTGTGGAGGTGTGTGTTTTCTTACAAAATGACGGGAAGCTTGGCATGTGAGTGTGATAGATACAACAAGTATCTCATTAGGTAACTAGTACACATCCAACTAAGTTACTAAGCTACAAATAAAAGAACAAAAAGGTTAATGACGGGTATAAATCCTTAATCTTTATTCTTCTTCTGATTCCACCTCTGCTATTCCCTGTTTGTCTGCTAAGTGGCTCTGCAGCCCAAGATATCAGCAGCATGTCTCTCTCTCTCTTCCTCTCCTCCGTCTCCTTGTCTCCAGCTTTTGTCTCTGATTGGTTATAATGAGAATTGAATTGTTCTGAATGGTAAAGATGTGACCAGCGTTGAATACAGTAATAAATCCACCGTTCCCCTGGTGATCGTGGTAATAAACAGTGTTTTGCTTCCTGTAAGCTCTCAGAAATATTTCTTGCTCTCTGGTGGGCTACTGAATGTTGGCTGAGATGTTGTCTTGCATACCCAGACTTTAGATTTCAAGATTAGGTCATGTGGTGTTAAAGTAGCACAAGTGAAACCGGAGAGAGGATTTTAGTTCCCAGCATGCTTTGCATGGGACTGGACATGGAATGGAAACAGAAATAAAGTGTTTTTATCTCTTCTTTTAAACAAGATAAGGCAAGAAAGAGACTTTTATGTCTAGTATCCTGTTATGTTGAAAAATGTAACAGTTTTTGTTGAGTGTTATCCTGATAACTAGAGCATTTTCTCAGGTTGAATAAAGACTAATTTCATTAAAGACGACCTTTGACTTTACATGTTGCTTTGTTCAGTAAGTGGTTACATTGCAAATGCTTAGTTTAGTTAGAAACGTCCTTCTTTTTTCTGTCGACTTTACGTTAGAGTATTAGAGTATTTAGTATTCTAGTGTGTGCTAATGTTAGTTAGCAGTTAACCACAACTGATTCAATACCGTTGTTTTGACAAATCCAAATTTAGTTGGGTTTACTGATACGTTTTAAATAGACTAACCTGGTACACTAATCCAGTGGCTAGTTTTTTCTTCCCGTAGTTTTTCTACGTAACCTGTAGAACTTGTACACAAATTCTTGCTTGAATATGTTCATTGCCACATTAGGAATTTTGTCCGTGATGCAATTGTAATACAGAAATGATTGTAATATCACCAGAGAGGTGTACCACACATTCTCATTAGATTCAGTAAAACTCTCGCCTGTTAGCTGGTGGTTGATGTATAAGAGTTGATTTTTGGCTGAGCTTCCTGCCACTGCACTGAGAAGAGCTGGAATTAAAGTCGTGGGAAACAAACTTGGCTCAAGTTAGCTTTGCTAGGAAGGATTTATTGCTGTCATCACGCACCGCTTCTCCTTCACCTCATCGTCAAGTGTTTTTGAGCCATGTAGGAAATATTTTAATCAGGCTGAACTCGGCTTGTGAAAATGAGGACCGGTCAGTGTCATCAATGGGCGTATCAATCAGCGAGGTGGAGGAGTTTACATGTCATGTCTTGGCAACTTGCTTAGATGGTTGTTAAAAAAATGTTTTCAAACATACGTGTCAGTTATTTGGTGGGGTCACATCACGATTTAAAGTCTGCGTGAACAAGAAGTTCTGACAGTGTTGTGATGTAATTCAGAGTGAAATGAAAAAATGGGGAGCATGGCTTATTTTTTTCCACCGGCAATTCATTGGGCAATGTAACATAGTCAAACGTGTGATTCTGCTAGTGTGGGAATGATTTAGAGAGTGCGAGAAAAGCAGAAAATCACTTTCTTTTTCTTTCATCCCAAGCTGCCAGTTTGGGATGAGAGATGGCAAGAAAGTCTGATCGCGGAAGTATTTTTTACCAGCCACCCAAAGTTCTGGAATGACGGAGGTGGGGTGGTGGGGGGTATTCAGGGAGGGTGGCAATCTCCACCTGGCTGAGTAGAGATAAAATGGGAATTGAGGCTAGCACGCTGCTTTCTTTAACATATTTTTCTCTCCCTCTGTAGGCGCTTAGAGGGCACTTTGATCAGCCTGTTATCTGGAAGGCTGAGGCCTAATCCTGTGTTTGCTTCCTGTTTAAGCTGGATCACCGTGCCCAAATCAAAGGGAATGGTCACAGATCAGAGGAAGGAGAAGACACAGATGCACATACACACGGAGAAAAGATCACCCGCTCGTGCATGGAGGTATCTTACTACAAACTCTTGTTTGTTCTACATACACAAACGCTTCCCCATGGACTAATGAAGTCTTATTTGCATAGGTTGTGGCTTCTGTGTCTTTCCTCGGGCGTACATGTAGAAAGCACCAGCTTCACGGTAGATCTTGCTCTTGGCAGTCGGTATCTGATGGGTCTGTTCTCACTTATCTGTGGAGCCAACTTCAGCAGGCAGCCAGCCTCCACGCTCCACAGTGCAAAACATGCTGATTCTCTCCGGTACCGAGAGGATTCTCTCTGACCCAGCTAACAATTGTACATTGTAAGAAAGTTTTCCTAACGTTTCCATTAAGTAACAAAAACATTATTTTTAAACCAGTTAAAATTTTTTTATTTAAAAATTTTCATTATTAAAAATGTTAATTTGAATGTTCTAGGTACGTTGAAAGCATCCATTTTTTTGTCGTATTAACATTTGCTTGGTTATAATAATATTATTTAATGTTTTTTTAATTCTGTAACATTTTTAAAGCATTCCACTAACAACTTCTGAACAACATTTTTGATGTATGATATATGGTGTTACAAATGCGCTCTGCTAATGTTACTGTAAGAATGTTTGGGAGAGATGTTTTTAAGAGAATGTTAGCTAATGTTCTGAGAACATTCCCTGTTAGCTGGGGAGCTCCATGCTCGGTTCAGTTCTCCTGTTGTTATATAGCTATGACTTTATGCTTCAGTGTTACTGTAGATTTTAGTCAGTGTGTTGATCACCTTTGTGCATTATGTACTTCTGTATCCCTTTATGAGCTATACTGTCTGTTATGGTGAATGTTTATGGATTCATAAAGCCACATTGTACTTTTATTTGTATGTGTATTTATAGTTTTAACTGTAGACCACAGTGCCAACATTCATCTAACAGACATGTTTATCCAAAGCAACATACAAATGAGGAAATACACAAACCCAAACAATTAAAAATCATTAATCAGACCCAGACAGAATCTGCAGGCTTGTCCCACATTTTCAGCTCTAAATTTGGGTCAGAATCTGTGGAATTCTGCAGAATAACAGGTTCAAAACTATGTGATAAACTATGTTAAGGTTATTACTCTGTGATTGACTGCTGAATGCATGAGCAAATCACCCCAAATATTTAATAAATGAACACGCATGAGGCAGGAAATGTGAAACTTTATGAATGACAGGCACTAGAATTCTGTGGCTCTTTCAGTGGAGTTTTTCCTGTGGGCACAGATTTTGTGTGGGCCTGATCGTAAAGAGCCAACGATATTAGCAGTGCCACAATCCAAAATGTGAAAAGTCGAAATACAGGAAAAATGTGCAAAATCTGGAAGGTGTGACACCCTGTAGGTTTGATGAAAAGAGCAGAAGTTGTTTTATTTTATTGCACAACAGGTTTCTGCTGCTGATTTCCATTGCAGTGTTATTGCTGAGTCTCAGGAGAAAGGCGATGCAGAGTTTTCCTTATTTTCTAGCTGGCATTGTGTTGTGCATAACAACACAAACACACACACACACACACACAAACACATACACACCATTTTCTGTCTGGCAAGATGAAGACAAATTCACTTGAGCTCTATCAGCTGAATTGGAAGAGCCGAATGGAAGTTTAGGTGATCATTTTAAATATTTGGACTGGGACGCCATTAAAGAATGCCTCTTGCAGATAATTCTGCCGGCTTTCCAATGACCTCCCCATGGTGCAATCCAGGCAGAGAGATAGAGAGAGAGAGTTCACTGCTGCCTCTTTTACAGCCTGGAGAGATAATGAAATAACTTATGTAGATGTGCCTTTTTTCCAAGACAGCCAAGTAATGGCCCAGGGTCCCGATTTCACCGGTGAGGGGGATTCTGGGTAGTAGCATTCCATTAAAGCTCGATCTGATATGCTCTGCATAAGTGCAGGACAGACTAAATGGAAGCTGTTATTTCCAGGGAAAAGGACAGGAAGAGGTAAAAAAACAAAAGAGTTAAAGCTATGCATTAAAAGATAACGCCGTTAACACTAACATGAAACATTCTTAGATCGTGCTTTTAACCTAATGGAAATGTTACAGAAACGTTCTTACAACCTAAAATGTTTGCTGGAAGAACACATGTTGTTATCCTATAGGACAGAAACTGAGATCTCTTTCATATCTTAGTAGTTCCTCCCACACATCAATGAGTTATGTGGAGAACTAATGGAGGCTTTTGCTGATGTGGTCTCCTGCTTCACAGAGTGTTCCCCTGAGACTGACTGCTCTTACCTGTCTCCTCTAGAGTTTCAGCTGAGATCTCCATAAAGTCTTAATCTGTGCTCAGATCTGCCAAAACACTAAAGTCTACAATCAGCATTCTGAGATTTTAATGTGAGCTTAAAAGTTTCTCATCAAATTATTCCAAGAACAAATAATGAGAGTTATGCTGCCCACATTCATTATGTTATGGGGGAAATATCTGAGGCACCGTGTAACACTGGTGTAACACTGTCTAGGAGAAATAATTGAGACATTAAAGAGATTTCATTGGTGATTTTTCTTTGCTTTGGAATGGTCACTGATTTTATGGCCGAGTCAGTGTTGTAAATGCATAAAAAAGTGTTGTAAATATAAAAAAAGTGTTCGGAGAGCATGAAATAAGCAATCGCGTGATTAGAAATGACATTTAAGGCTTGGATGCAGAGGCACTTCAGCTGTGTTTTAAGACACTGCCTGTAATAAACGCACATAAAATTTGTCATATAAAATTGATGTAGTTATGTAAAAGCAACAATACGCAGAGAGGGACTGTGACACTCTGTGGAAAAGGACTCGTGTCGCTCACATCTTTGTGAAAATGACACGCTCCAAATGAATTGGAACAGACCAAGAGGGCAATTAACTGGGGTTAGTTTTAGTTTGTTGGTGTTGATGCACAAAATGGGGTTTCTTTTCAATATTGATTTAAGTGGTAATCAATGTTTTATGTTTTTCCTGTGTCTTTGATATATTACTATACCCGCCAGTGCCCTATTGAATTCATCCTCCAGGAAGCACTATCATTTTGGAAGTGACACCACTTTGAAAACAACAGCACAAACATCAGTAAGTATTCTAGTAATGAAATAACATTCTTTTCATTCAGAAAGGTTTTGTGGTGTAAGTTTTTAACTCTTTAAACTCTAACGTTTTTATTTGTTAGGTGTCCAATTAATTTTCATGGCATTATGTAAAGAAGTTAATATTTACTACATTTTAAGCGCCTGAGCTTGATCAGGCCTATAACTGAAAGACCTGTTACCTCTTTATAGAAATGCTTTCTCAATATAACAAAAGCATATTTATTTTTTTTAAGTTACAGAATTCAAAAGGAACTGCATAACAGGCGAGACCATAATAGTGCTTCCAGGAATAAAGCACATTTGAAAGACTTTAATGAATGAGAAGGAACCAAGAACAAAGAGAAAGAGCGAGAGAGAGACTGTGCAATAGAGGTCCATAAAGAGACTGTCGGGGGTCATGCATGGAGAGAGTGACAGAATGAGAAAAGCAGCACAGAGAGGCACAAGAACCGACTCAAATGATGTGGGATCAGTCTCAGTAAATAAGCGCCTCTCTGAGCAGAGATTTCAATAAGAGAGAGACTGGGCAGGGCGATGCTTTAAACCATCCATTATTCATGAGTCCGAAAAGTGAGACGTGATCCTCAGCACAGAATGAGCAAGAATCATTCCAGTGTGTAGATAGGCAGAATCCAAACCACCGTCCATTATTCCACACCCAGTCCTCCGCAAAGAGTGGGACAGCCTCACGCCTGGAAAACAATTCTGCAAATGAAAAGAGGCAAACGGATGGCCCACATCACAGAAATGACCATGAAATAAAGCTACCTGTATAGACAGGCCTCTTCGGAGAGATAATCCTGATCGTATAGAGGCCACTGTAATGACCAAGCGAGCGCTCTAAGTGCCGATTTCCTTCTAACCGAATGACTAAAGTGCTATTTAATAACTGCCTGAATGACAACCGCTAAAAAGTGCGAGCAATTATTGTTTACTTCTTTCTTTACACAGGTGGAAATCGAGGTTGCACGATCAATATAAATGCAGCTGTTAAGCAAGTCGTCCACTTCACACGACCGTATTATTTTAAGCAATCAGTCAATAATGGGGCCATTTGTTTTACGCTAAACGCTGCTAAGATTAGCCTTTGTACTGGTGCTTTTAACCAATTAGCCACGTCTTCATGACAGTGGGGCGTAAAAATGAGAAAGTGAGCGCTCGTGTCAAGGGAGGGAGGGTCTGTTCAACACCAGACACATTAAACAAGAAAACATGCAGTGGTGATTGGAGCTGTTGGGTGCCCTTGTTGGTATAGGATTGAAACCCCTTGGGGATCTTGGGAAGCCTAGGACAGGAATTCAGTTAAACACAGAACATTTTAATGATATTTTATAGACAGCTTCTTCCAGTCCAGATATACAGTAGAATAAAAAGTAATGCTTTGTGCAATAGTTCAGACATAAACCTGTATGAAAAAGGGGTCATACTGTATACATCATATATTTGTTGTATTGTCTGAGTTCTGGGACTGGGGACGTATGTCTTACTACAGGGAACTCTGTTATCTTTATACTGCAAGGAAAATTCTTCATGATATGACCCCTTTAAATAGCTTGTTTTGTAAATACCATTCATTTTTCTTTATTAGCAGTGTGTTGGCAATACGTCAGAAGTCCAGGTGGCTTTACTTACAGCACACATGCCTTCATTATGTACAGTAGCACAGTGTGGGAACATAAAATACCTTCAGATCTTTGATGTGTATTTTAATCAGTCTTTATGATACATGTATTTATGTTGTCATATGTTGCGTTTGTTGTCATAGATACATTATGTTGTCATATACTATCTATCTATTCTATTCTATTCTATTCTATTCTATTCTATTCTATTCTATTCTATTCTCTTGTGTGCTAGCACCTTAATGACCAGACATTCAATCTGCATTATAAATGAATTAACAGTGTGAGAAACACACCAAACGCTGCTGACAGGTCTATGATGAAGCTCACATTCAGTCGGTTTCAGACACTGAATAGAGTAGGGTAGGACCCAGCCAACAGGCCATTGGCTGCTGTTCTCTAAACGTTCTCTCAAAGTTATCAGAACGTTCTTGCAGTAATGTTAGCACATTTTTTGTGTCTGATAATTGTAAGGAACTTTACAATTTACATTCGATTCCTTAACCATTTAGATTCAGCAGTAGCATAGTAAACACCGTCAGAACGTTTTCGTGACACAGTTCGTCCACATCAGTGTAAGAATGTAACACGTTTAGTAACCAATAATGGAACCAAACGTCATTCAGTCGTAGTATTAAAAAAATAAAAACAAGCATTTTTTGATCCTGTTCAGAGTTCTTTATCGTGCGTTATTTACAATTCAATAACATAGGCTGAGTGTTTGGAGCTGCTGTTCCTCCTGGTTGTTTGGCCTTTTGTCCTCATAAAACTCCAAAGAGTGAAAGTTATGAATAAACCAACGCGAGTAAATGAGACATATAAAGAAATAAAATTCCCAGCATGCAGTGCTGCTCTGTCAGATCACTCTGTCTGAGAGGATATTTACAGTCTGTCAGAAACCTGCTAGACTAACTCCAAACCTAAAGACCTTCAGACACAGAGAATACCTATATCAGCAATATCTATTGCTGTTTATTTTTTAATATAAGATGCTATATGTCCCTTTGAATAGATATTTGCGCTGGAGGATTTGAGGATGGCATTTTGGCGACTTATGTTTTGTATTATAGTTCCAAACTCTGTTTATTCTGTTTCTTTGGTCTTTAATTCACGGTGCCTGCTGATGTTTTCACGCGATGATCCTGTTGCTCGGCAACAGAGAATCATTTACCTGCTGCCTCACTTTGATGAGAACTCATTTATTGGATGAGTTTTGAACTGTATTAGATAAATATGTTCTTTATAAAACACATGTTCAAAGAGAGAGTTTTTTTAGCCGTTAATAACCCTCACCTAAATGTCAGAGTTTGAGGGTTTTATGTGATTACCAGTTCTGGCTGTATTTGTGTCAGAGCAAGATTAAATTAATACTCATTAGTGACTATATCAGCCTCTTTTCTGTCCCCTCAGGTGCTAAGCAACAGCATCCATGGTAATTAAAAACAGGAAACTGTCATCCTTCATCATGGTGGCATTGTGCCGTCCCCTGGAGACGTTCACTGATATAATTTTTTGTCTTCTATATTTACTTGAACCTCATCCCCTCGGCTCCTCCATGTCTTCTCTTTTGTAGGTACACACACACTAAAGCTGCGATCTGTAACTTTTGCCTCTCTGTCACCATCTCTGTTTGTAACATAAAATTGCAGGTTACTTTACATACTTTTCATTACATATGTTGAAGTCAAATGAAGCCAAACTGACATTTCCTAGGAAATCGGACCCGACAGCTGCAATTATAAATAAATGATATAATTATATTATGTAATTGTATTGTTACAATTATGTAATTGTAATATTCAATTATACAATTGTATAATTGTATATTATATAATATATTGTATAAAGTATATATCGTAAACTTACCGTTGTAAACAAGGGTAAGGTAAGAAGACCATTTCGAACACTGATCTGTCATGTATTTGCTTAATAAGCAAGTTTGATTATCTTTACTCTAAAGATTTAGTGTACGCATATGTACACAAGTATATATATATATATCAATAATTTGGCCTAACTGCATTGGTACTGATAACCTTCCACTGCTACACCTGTCATTATAATTGAGGCTTATCAAGATACATTTTGAAACATTTTGGGGCTCTTTTGATCGTCCATTAGCAATTGGAAGATGTAGGGATGAAAGACGAGTAAAATAAAAGGCTCCTCTCTTCCTAACTTAAGAGAGTGCCTCTCACAAAGAAGACGAAAGTTTCTCGCTTTCCTAAGGAAACTTTAATTGCGTGTGTTGTAAGCCCTTACTCACTCGGCTCTGAGTGAACACCGCTCTGATCCCCCCTTAAAATAGCTCCTCAGATGTCTGTCACCCAATGGCTGGCACGCTGTTGTCTTGGATCTTTTCATCGGGCGAGTCACCCGGTTTCTTAATTAATGGAGGTGTGAGCTATCTCAGTTTTTTTCCCAGAGGTCTATGTTTTTTTGCTTTCTTTCTTTCCCTTTATCTGCCTCCACCTCATCTGAACGGGTTGGAGAAGAAACACAGGTACACACACACACACACACACACACACAGTGTCAATGGTGACACACACTCTCAGATCTTCACTATCGTGAGGCGGGGAGGAGGGGGGTCTGCCTGCCTCGGCTAACACAAAACAAACAAACTGCATCACGATTAGGCCGAGCTCTGTGGTCACTGTAAAAGGTGTCATGTTGACTTTTATTCCTGTATATTTTTTTGTCTCACACCCTGATGCTCTGTCCTTCCCTGCTGCTTTGTGTCACTTCTCTGTGCCTTCTGTCACACGGCTGGAGTCGTGGACCCCGCCTGGGCCATACGTTCACACGCTTCCCATTAAGTTTCCATTATTGTGGCCCGTCCACCCACGTCACCCCAGCAAGCCAGTAAGCAAATAAAAACACTTCCTGTGGGTTTTAAGCAGAACCCTAGCTAACAGAACATTCTCAGAATGTTGACTAATGTCCTCTAAAAGTTCTCTCAATGTTATCAAAAAGTTCTTGCAGTAATACTAGTAGAACTTTATATCATTTATATCAAAATGTTGTCCTTAAGTGGTTAGTGGAATATTTTAAAAACGTTACAGAACTGTTTGAATAACGATCTTATAACCAGCCAGTAACATTAATAAAACATCTAAACAACTGGACGTTTTGAACATTTCTAGACACTGGATTCTTCTGCATCGCATAAATGTGTGCTGGCTTGTATTTATGGCTATGTCTGGTTCTGTAAGCACTCCTGTGGTTGTCCTAAATGTGCCACATAGTCACACACACACTGGATGCAGTTACAGTCAACACCAGCTCGCTCTACGGCCCTCTTATTCCTCCTGAAAATTAACACACTTCTGTTCCTCCAGCCTGCCAGGAAATCTTTATTAGAAGAGGCTGTGTCTTTCATTTCTCTCATAGCTGCTGGCTTTGTAGGAATGACTGTTTTCAAATCCATCTTTTTTTCTTTCTGCCAAACTCTAGAATATAGCAGTTTGTCCTCTGGGCTCTGTTGTTCCTGTTTGTTTGTGAATTACTCCATTTTTCTCTCTCTCTGCTCTCTGTGTTGAATCGGCTGCTCAGACGACCCAGCTAACAGGGAACATTTTCAGAATTTTGGCCAATGTTCTCTAATGTTCTAATGTTCTCTAGACTTTCTCTTAAAATAAAAAATCATTCCTGCAGTGATGTTAGTAAAACTTATATTATAATGTTACATATATATCAAAAACATTATTTTTAAGTCGTTCACGGAGCGTTTTAAAAATGTTTGAATAACGTTCGTAACCAAGCAATAACATTAATGCAACAAAGAATTGACATTTTAAATGTTCACAGAGCTTTCAAAACAGCCTCAGAATTTACAGACATTCTGATGGGGTCCTAAACTCCATCTTTTCATGTAATCATGTTACTATGGGACACATCTCCATAGATTAACATCCTGTAATGTTTTGCAGTACATCTTAAAACCTTTCTCATGGTAAATGTAATATTAGGACTTCAGTGGCCACCTCTGCTCAGTCCTCCCCAGCTAACAATTTTATCTTGTAAGAACGTTTCCCTAACATGTACATTATGTAACAGAAATGTTAAAAATGTTACTTTAAATGTTCTTCACATCAGATAGAACATTACAAAACAGTCTACTAACGTTACTGCAAAAACGTTTTTGATAACTTGGAGAGAACTTTTGAGAGAATATTTGCCAATGTTCTTGGAATGTTCCCTGTGCATAACATATTATGCACTCGCTTTAGCGCCTTATTACTAAAAGGGTGGTTTTAAAGGATTGTTTTTTCTTCCACCATTTCAGTCTCTCAGTTCTGTCTATTCCCCCACCCTCCTGTAACCTTTTTTTTCACCCTTCATTTGAAAGACTGCCAAGCTCTGTTTGCCTTGGTAATTAGGACCCAAAGTGTGCAATCACAAGTCCATTATAAAAACAGCCAACGTCTGGGTGGTTTATTGATAAGGCATTATGTGTGTGGAGGTGTGGAAATGTACACAGGGGCTGGTGGCACATCAGATAGATTCTGCCTGGCTTTAAAAACAGGCCTTTATACTGATTAAATGCCATTATGTTCCAACAATGTAATTCCACAGCTCAGATGACAAGAAAGCAAAAACGTATTAATGTAACGTAGATGCTAGTACAGCTGTTCGGTACAGTAGAATATCTGAAACTCTGAGTTTATCATGGTGCATGTGTTCCCGTGGGCATATTTAACTGCATTACAGGATTGTGACAACTGTTTTAATACAACCTCCAACTCGCCTTGGCTTTTATAATACTTTTTAACATAACCGTTTCCATTCCTCTTAATGCATGTTGACTTGTTGTGTGTTGTGAACACATTTCATGTCAGCTTAAAAACAATTACACTCTTAAAAATAAGGGTTCTATAGAGTTCTTCACAGTGATGCCATAGAAGAACCATTTTAGGTTCTCAAAAGAACCTTTCAATCAAAGGTTCTTAAAAGAATGATTTATCTCTTACCTTTTTATTGTCTGTAGAACCTTTCCACCACAAGGAACCATTTCTGCAGCCGAAAGGATCCGGGGATGTTAAAGTTTCTTTTTGGAACCATACAGCTCAAGAACCTTATACGAACCTTTATTTTTAAGTGTTTTGAGAAGCATTTTAATAAGGCAGAATTATACATTAACTTCTGCTGGCTTAATGCTAGAAAATGGACTGCCAAACCAACAGTGAGAGAGGGAGAGAGACAGCATCAGACACAGAAAGAGTGTGAATGATAGACAGAGAAAGAGAGTGAGAGAGAGAGTAATTGTTTGGAGACGGGGGCTGTAGCAGGATTTTAATACGCTTGCTGTCTCCTGCTTCCAATTGGGCCCCTGAGGACATCGTGATATTTAAAAGTGACATGGCTGACCCTGCACATTTGCAATGTGTCATCATGCATCAAGCACATAGGTACGGATTAAAGCTCTCCCTAATGTTGTGTGCTTTGGGATTTATATTTCCAATTAAGTCGGCAAATTATATGATCATCCAGAGCTGTGTGCAAGGGCCATTTTGGAAATGGGTGCCGATAGCTTGCTTGTTTTATCCCCCGCTAATGGTAATGCTGGAAACGCAATCCGCATTGTGGCTGGAATATGAATCCACAGCCGTCCAATTAAATTGCACATTGTGATTCCAGGGAAATACAGAAGTCAGCCATAGCGTGTTGTTTATTGCATTGATCATAAAGTGCAGCACACGCTGACCAAGTTGCATTTCAGGTTGTGGGGTTGGGATGGATAGTGTTTCCTGTTTAATGAGACCAGGTCCTTATCAGTTCTTATCTGGGCAGATCCAGCATGCTAAGCACCGGTTCAGCCATTTAATTGCTAAAGGAATTGATAACAGACACGAGGCCGGGCCGCAGGTCCACCTGATAATCCCACATGTCCATCTGTCACAGCCAGCAGAAACACTCCCCCATATTCTCAACTGTGTAAATTATTGATTTTAACATGACAGCTTCTGGAGACGGTGCGCGAATGCAGGCTGTAGGAGGAAGGGAAGTATTTTGCTACAGCCGACCCATGACTGCAAATTAGGTTTTCAGAAGGAATGAGAGAGAGAACTCACACAGTTGTGAGTCCTATCTGGAGTGTTAAATACAGTTATGTTCACACACAGTTTAGTTAATTTAGCTCTTTATATCTTGTTGCATGCATGACCCAAATGTTCTGCAAACAGTCATCACCGCACCACCAGTGTTTTTAAATTGAATTGCAAAAACAATGACTGTTGTTAAACAGATTTCCCTAATACTACACCCCTCGAACAGCTATTGGTTGCACAAAGAGAAAGTCCCTCCCTAAACTTACGCCATTGGTTAAACCAGCAACAGTATGAACAGAGCAGTTCAGGAGTCACACCGGTTTGTAAATGTGGCAGTCGATACAAAACAATGACTGTGTGAATGTAGCTGGAGAGAGAGAATAAAAGAAGGTGTATTAGAGAGAGTGAGGATAGGAGGGAATGAGGAGAGAGAGACAGAAAGAGATTGTAAGAGGACAGGAGAGAGGAAGAAAGCCCAAGGAGAGAGACAGAGCAAAAGTGAGAATTGAAATCTGATGGCTTGTGTCTCCTTGGGGAACGTTTCGATCTAAACGTATTTGAATGTAAATATAAAAAGCCTGATTTTATTGAGTGCTTTCCGCACGGCACGGCTGATGACTGGTGCTGTCTGACACTCCAGCGAGATCCATCAGAGAGGAAACACTTTCATCTATATGATGTGCCTGCACACTGCTTTCCCTACAATTATAGACAATGTGTACACCTCCCACACCACACCCGTCTGTTTAAAATATATATCTTCTGTTCTCTTCTTTTTCTAGAAACCTCCTGGGTCTAAACTCCTGGAGGCTTGTCCAGGCTCCTAAAGGCTTCATATAGTGAGATCTGCTTAAAAACACCCACAATCCTCGTGTTGGCCAGCCCTGGTGGTAATCTGAGAGCGGAAGACGTCACCTGGACAGTGAGCTTAGAAATGCATAATGAAATGCCTTAAACTTCAGTAGTTTGATAGTTGAAAGACAATTGCAGACTTTGCACATCTTGTCCCTCAATAGGATATAATTCCTTAAAACTTAAAAAATGTGGCAGAATTGTGGCATTATGAAAAGCAGTAGAAGCACAATACAGTTATTTATTGAACATATCTATTTAACACTGCAGTCAGTAACTTTTTAAATAGAGATGTATTTCTTCAAAGTCTCTATAGCTCATTATCAGCAGCTGAACATAAAACAAAGTGTAAATGAGAGGGAAAAAGGGTGAAGAATGTATTATTATTGTTATTATTTGTACCTCAAGATATTATATTCTGGTACTGAAATAAAGGATGAAAAGATTTTCTATCTTAATATAGCTAGTATTATTTAAAGAAACTCCACTATTTCATTTTAGTTTAGCTGTTTTTTTCCCAAAGGCTTTGGGGCGTTTTAATATTCTAAAACACTGTGTTTATTTTTACATTTGTGATTGAACATACGATATACTTCTTTTAATTCACATGCAGAACTAAGTAATGTTGGAGGGCATGTCTATATAATGCAGTTCCTTTGGGAGAGGAACGTTATTTTTTGGATGGCAGTGTTGTTACCTTCTCAGCCAAGCGTCTGTTACCAAATGTATAAAAAGCAGAAAGAACGAGAGATTCAGGAACAACTTGTCATTTGTCCCAAGATAAACCCTCAGGTTTAATGCGCGACCCACGATCCTTTGCAACAGAAGTCAAAATGTAGTTTCTGATGAGTATAGATTACATAACATCCTCAACCTACAGGCACATACGCACATTTTTCCTCTAATTCGATTTATTAGCTGCATTTGTTTGATTCAACTTCTGGCATTTTCAGTTCTACAAGCAGATGCCATCAAATTTCCCATTGCTGAGGAATGTATCTGAGATTTTTTATGAGTAATGGAGAGGACAATTGGTGCTCTTATGATTGTGAACCAAAGCATGTGAACATGTTCCTCAAGTTATATTTTTTTGGATGGATTGTCATTGAAGGTTCTTTGGTTCCTGTAGGTGTTTACGTGAGGAGCTTGTGAAGATCATTCAGCATCAGAAACATCAAGTGGTGACGGTAAGTCATGGTTCTTTGGAAAATAAAATCATTTAGATCCTCCTTAGATCTTCCACCAAAAAGTAAATCATAAGGTCCTCAGCTCCTCAGACTTTGGAAATGAAACAATAGATCAGAGATCTTTGAAACCAAAGGTCAGAGATCTACTCTGCATAATTCTGCACTCTTTATTGGGCCTAAACCAATGGACTTTTCATTTGGAGCTTATTATGGCCAGAAATGCTTTATAAATTCACAGCTGAAACTTTATTATTGATTCTATTATTGAGTTCAAATATTTGAACTGCTGATTTGAGTCAAGCGAGTTGGGGTCCTGTCAAAGATAAGATTGCACCTCATTTAAATCAAGACATATGCAGATATGGGAAAGGAATGATCGATGTAAAACAGCCAAGATGGGAGAGGGAAGGAGGCAGTGATGAGGAGCGATGCTGAGATATGATAAAACTCAATCAGGTTGGGGGGTAATGGGAGGCCAGTGAAGTCTTGATAGCTTCCATTTTATGGTTTAAGAGGAATGTGAGAATTTATCCCAGTGGCCGACAGATCGGCGCAAACTGTTGTCTCCCCATCTCTGATTCAAATCGTCTGTGGAGAAAAACAGTTGCCCTTACCGCTATAACACTCAGAGCTAGATAACGCTTGGGAAAAAATAATAGCTTTCTCTGCAGTAAATTTCATGCATTAGCTCTGTGATAGAGGATTATCATCACCAGATGTCAAAGATTTTACTTCCTTTTCTACACGGGAACCAATTTTTCCCCTTTTCCCCTTGACTTTAATCTGCCTTCATCTGTCATGCGACAAAGTAAAATACAAAACCTCTAAATTACATTCAGGATTAGTACCGTGTTTAAATTTTTAACTCATTGAATATTTAAAGCTGTAATTCTGTAATCTGTAACTTCTATGGGTTAAAATAAACACAAATCAGTTATTGACTGAGTACATAACAGATCATTTTTCGAAGCGTTGTCCTTATCTTACCCTCGATTCCCAATGGTAAGTTTATAATAATGATTGATCATTTGAGCTGTCGGGTCCGGTTTTGCAGGAAATGGCAACATACATAATGTGTGGGTGGGCACGGAAGTGTGAACAGCAGCATCTCACGTTTAATCGTGACGCGGCAGATCGTGGAATGATTGTCCCGTCAACAGAGTGCAGAGATCGGACAGTGTTAAGTGTCCCTCCGCCTCTCTGTCTGCCTTCATTTCTCCCTTAGCATCCTCTGTCTAATTAAACGTGTCCTCCAGCTGAAAGTGTCCACTTAACACCTTCAGTTAAGAAGGCACGGCTCCATCTGTATGATAAGTGAGAAAGTGATATGAGATGATAACCCAGCTAACAGGGAACCCTCTCAGAACGATGGCTAACAGTCTCTGAAAGTTCTCTGAAGGTTATCAAAAATATTTTTACAGGAACGTTAGTAGAACGTGTTTTTAACTTTATATCAGATCATATTTGTCAAAATAGCTATTCTTAGGTTGTTAGTGAATGTTTTAAAATGTTACAGAATTGAGAAAATGTTTAAATAACGTTCTCATAACTAAGCAATAATGTTAATGCACTGTCTATAAACTGAACGTTTTGAACGCTCTAGAACATTCATAATTATTCATATTCAAGATTTTTTTTTAATGGAAATGTTAGGGAAACAACCATAAAATTGTTAGCTGGGAAGGCTGGTGTGTGTGTGTGTAAGTGAGAGGCAGAACAAATCGTATACGTGTGTGTGTGTTTGTGTGATGGAGTTATGGTAATACACTGCAGATCTCTGAAAGTCTTGTGAATAATTGACAGGTCATTATTTATTATCAGAGGACCGCCGCTGTGCTGCTGTATATGGTCTTGCTTCGTTAAGTCAAAGTAAATGAGTGAATTCATGCTCCAGTTACTCTCTGGTGTATTCCCTCTCCCGGGCCGTTCTGCTGGAGGAAACTAACGCTGCAGCTGCAGCAGAAATTTTCAACACACTTATTTACCATTATCATCATTTAGTGAATCCATTTTGCCCCTCGTAAATGAATTCACGAGGAAATAGATTCGCTGCTTCTTTTTCAGTCCTCTCCCGTAAATGCTGGAAATTCGAGAGTTCAGGAAAAAAAAGACAGTATTTAAGTTTCGATGAAAACCGCTAGTCTTGCTTTTTGTTGTAGCCTTTCAGTGTTTTGAGCTAAAGGAACAAAATTAAAGGTGTTACTGTAATGTAAGCTTGCCAAGCAGTTTAGTTGATTTTGTCACTGTACTTGCTAATCAATTTGTGCATCAACTGATTATCCAGCTAACAATTTTAGGTTAAAAGAACGTTTCCCAGCCGTTTCCATTAAGTAATAAAACATTCAAATGTTCCTAAAATCAAGGAACGTTCAAAAAGTCTATTTTTTAAAAAAATAGTCTTAGACTAGAAAAAAAAACTTAGACTAGAAAAAGTCTAAGTTTTAAGAGAACTTAAAGAGAACTTTTAGAGAACATTAGACAGCGTTCTGAGGTGCTTTAATTTGTGTGCTGACAGCATGTTTTACTGTAGCTGTTAGACAGTCTGGTACATTACATGTACATTGCGTCGTACAGTTACTCCACTTCATTCAGCTTTCATCTCATCTGCAGGGTCTTGTTGCCTGTTCCTGATCGAGAGACGGATTTCTGGCAGGCATTCACAGTCTGTTACATCTTGGCAACGGTGGACCTGAGGATGCAGTGTCAACCCTTCTGCACACACTTTTGTCTGTCTAATTAACACCTGTGTGTCTCTGGCTTCCAGGGGCCCAGACACCTGTCCCGCTGTTCCCAGAACTGCTGTAAGCCCATGCGTGTATATATATGAGAGTGTCTGTGTGGGCGGCTGGTCATCTGGTCATCACATCTGGGTCTATACAATTCTTGTGAGGTTTCGTAGCTTGAAGGTGCATGACTGAGAAAGAAAGTTACTGTAGGTGTGTGAGGGTAGTGGAGGTGGTTGCCGGAGCGCATGAAGCTCCTCTTTGTTTTCTGTGGTTTGCTCTGTGGTGCTGTTTACCGTGTCTGAACAGGAGTGATAAACAGAAATACTGAGCGCAGGAGGTGAGGAGAAACTGGAGAAGCACACATCACATGTCTGCCTTGGGGGGGGGGGGGGGGGATTGAATGAAAACATTTTTGTTTTATTCATGAGTTACTTTCTCTCTTGTATTCTTGCCCATTTATTTGCCTTTTTTAGCCATTTTTACTTTCATGCCCACCTGGTCTTTCAAAGACTTTCGAGGACCTGGCAAAATGTGCCATGCCCTGCGGTGCAGAGAATATTTCCATCTTGGATCCTTTTCGCTTTATGTGTTAAAGCTCGTTTCTGCACACCAAAAAACTGAGGTCTGTCCAACTAAACAATAAATTAAAAGTTTGGTGGCTGGTTGCATCTGAATTTCTAATTGGGCTTAATAAATGAATACACTGGAGTTGGATGTCAGCGCTGTTTCGTGGGCTTGTAAATAAACAGATAATTGTATTTCTGCATCTTTAAACAGATTTTGGATGTTGCACAGTGGTGTAATATATACATTTATCTGTTATGCAGATAATTATCCAAAGCAACTTACAGCTAAGTTATGCTTGGCTTTGCTAAAGAGTGTAATAGCAGATTTAACATGTCCACTGTTGCCTTGAAATATAGATTTTTGTGCAGAATATATCAACTCAGCACAGTACTTACAAAGTAAATTTAACCTTTTCAGATAAATGACAAACAATTACATTATGATGCATGCTTTTATATTTTGGTTTTTCATACCTTATGTATATTCTGCCAACATTTATTTTCTTTTTCTTAAGTTTTTTGTTTGGTTTTGTTTTGCAATGTACAGTTTGTAACCCATTTCATAATCTCACGAGTTTGTAAAACTTTCTTTGCTCTGTCTTACCTTTAGCTCACCTGCCTACACACATGTACCCAATGCCCACCCGGCAACCCTTGCATTTCCAGCATCTAGCTAGCTCCTCCATTTCTCCTCCACTCCCATTTACTTCGGTTTGTTTTCCTCTAGTCAACAATCCAGTTGTTGCTAAGGCAGGATGGCACAGAATGAATAATTTGATTGAGGGGATGATGCTAAAAGCGCATTAGGATGAACACTGGAGAGAAAAACTTTTCTCAAATTTTTTTTGATGTCAATTTGTAATGTTTTTTTTGCCTTTTTATGGGTGGGATAATGACAAAAAGATATGACTTGAGTTGGATCTAAGGTAGTGAAGTGCGTATGCTAACCAGTAGGTCACAGCTTCCAAAACTTCAATTATTTTGAAGAGATTAAGGCTAAACTTTGACTTTAAACTTTTATTTAGGGATGCAGGGGTGATGTTTGTGTAAACAGTGTTAGTCCTGCTGATTAAACAGCACAGCAGCCCTCAGTATACAGCAGCCTAAAGCACATAGGTCTCACTTCAAAATACTGATATGATTTTAAAGCAATTTTTGCAATTACTTTTTAACTGATTCGTTCCATGGTCATTCTTAGTACAAGTTTAGGATGAGTTACTGTGTTACTGAACTGTTTTGGATTGTCTGTTAGTCCCAGGGCATGTGTCCCACCCAGCTACTAACATTTGCAAAACATTCCCTCAAAGTTATTAAAGAAACGCTCTTGTTGTAACTTAGTAGAACTTTTTTAATGTTATGTATCATATATATATCTAAAACGTTACTCTTAAGTTATTAGTGAAACATTTTACAAATTTTACATTTAACATTTTTTGAATGACATTCTTATAACCAAGCGATAACGTTAATACAACTTCCAAAAAACTTAACATTTGCAATAGTCCAATAACATTCAAAATAACATTTTTTACATTTTTACAAAAATGTTCTTGCAACGTAAAATTGTTAGCTTACCAGACTGTGCCGTCATGTAAATTTGCAGAAGGAAGGAAAGATATGGAGGAAGAGACAAAGAGAGAGAAGAAGGAAGTGAGATGCAACGAGAGAGAGAGAGAGAGAGAGAGAGAGAGAGAGGAGTGAGAGAGAAAGAGAGAGAGAGAGGAGTGAGAGAGAAAGAGAGAGGAGTGAGAGAGAGAGAGAGAGGAGTGAGAGAGAGAGAAAGAGAGAGAGGAGTGAGAGAGAGAGAGAAAGAGAGAGAGAGAGAGAGAGAGAGGGTGTGAAGGTGAGGTGTGCTATCTCTAATGAAACACTGCACTGAGTCTGAGGAGTGTAAGACTGTCCGTGTGCTGACATTCCACATCCCCCTCTGTGACCTCACCCTGTCAGAAAGAAAGACTCCAGCAGGAGAGGGCAGGAGCACACACCATGTTCATCCACAAACTGAGAGGCAGACAAACAAAGACAAACATGGGGAACAGGCAGTAAACGGGAGTCACCTTCCTGCTCCTCTGGCTGCCTTACATTTAAAGGTATTTAAAGGTTCACGCCCCCAAAAAACTGTTTAGATAAAGCTGTTGGTTTACTTGGAATATGACGTGTGAGTTTTATGGGCCACTCTTGTGGTGCTTTATCTGCCATTTCTAAGTCCCCATGTTATTTTGAATGTTCTAGGAACGTTCAAACTTTGTTGTTGTTTTTTAGATGTTGTATTAACATTATCGCTTGGGTATAGGAACGTCATTCAGACTTAAAAATGTTTTAAAAATGTTCCAGTAACAACTTTTAGATAACATTTTAGATATGATATATAATGTTAAAGTTCTACTAATATTGCTGCAAAAACATTCTGATAACAGAGAGAGAACTTCTGGAGAAGTTTCACAGATGTGGAACAAGACTGATAGTCAGTCAATGTGAGCAGAATTCGTATTTTTGATTGAACTGTTCCTTTAAATTCAAGACTTGTTGGACCGTCTGTGGATCCTTGAAAAGGTGGTAGAACTGATGATAACAGTTTGTTCATTTGCTCCGCCAAGCCTGATGTTCCTGACAGATTTCACCGACACAGTTGTTTTGTTTTTAAGCACTGATGGAAAAATCTGGCAGACACTCCAAACAGACCTGTTGTTAGTCAGAGATGTCACACAACGAGAGCCCCGCATTCTGTCCTCCAGGGCTTCTCATTTCCTCTTCAAGCGACGCTTGTTCAGTGTGGGCATCGGCCGTGTGTGCATGCGCCTGCGAAAGGAAGCCTGAGGGACGCGAGTCGGCGCGGCTCTCAGAGTAATTGAAAATGTGACCTGGAAAATGTTTGCCCAACAGAGCATGAAAGTTACCTCCGGAGCTCGGGCTGAAGCTCACCTGAGGTGCGGACCAGGAGGGCCGGGAATGCTGGGATATCAGGCTGAGAGCCACTTAATCCCCGCAGAGCCGTGCACACAGACGTCTCATGCATTATTCACAGGCTCTAAATAAGCACAGATCAGACCACTAAACCCCAACCTGCTGGCCCTTTCCTGAGGAGTAGCTCTCTCACTGTTGACCTCTACAAGGGCATCGCAGATCTGTGAGTGGAGGTGTGTGTGAAAGAGAGAGAAACAGGAGGGATCGGCACCCGGGTGAAAAACGTATGCTTGAAATACTGATTTCAATTACTGTGTTCTTCAGACACAATTATTGGAACGTTATTCAGGGTTCCCACAGCTTCCTCAAAGTTATCAAAACAGTTCTTGCATTAACATTAACAGAACATTTTATTAATGTTATTTATCATGTATCAAAAATTTTATTCTTAAATTATGGAATAGTGGAATGTTTTATAAACATTACAGAATTAAAAAGTGTTTGTATAACCAAGCAGTACTGTTAATACAATGTCTGAAAAACCGGACGTTTCAAACATTCCTAGAACATTCAAAATATAACTTTTAACGTTTTTGTTACTAATGGAAACATTAAGGAAATGCTCATGATCTAAAATTGTTAGCTGGGTAGTTTTAACACATGGAGAGCGTCAGCTGGGTGACATTCTGACCTCACACGTGGTGCACCTCACTTTATTGATTCAGCTAAATAATCAGACCTGAGATTGATTTATGTGCACGCTCTTTAACTAGCATGCAAATCAGACATCGAAAGAAATTCTAGCAGTCGCCCTCTGATTATACAGAACTGAGGTGAAAATCTGTAAAACCAAGAGGAGAGTGAGAAATTAAACCACGGCCGGCCGCATCAGCAGATCTGACTGCAGTTAATGGTGGAGATGAATGCAATTGCCTCATCTCAGATGACCAAGGTCCTCTGGGTCATTTTCATTACCCACTATAATTATTTCAAGAAATCTAATTAGCAGAGGGGACATTTGCACATTTTATTGAGAAAGACAAAGCAATGTTAAATCACAGATATCTGAGCAGCCTGGTCTTCAGATGGTCATCGGAGTGGGTGGGGCCAAGCTCACAGTGGACTTCCTGTGTTTGTGTTGTAATATGTGTCTCTCACTTTTCAGTGTTTGCTTGAGCTTCTCTGTGCCTGTTTCTTCAGGCGGGAAACATCTGAAGTCGTGTTTTTGGAAGTCTGAATCCGAATTCTTTTGAAGTGCTGCTGTCTGTGTTGGATGCAGTCTTTATTCCCAATCTCACGGCCGGCAGTCAGGTTGAGTCCTCTGTGATGAATTGGATGGCTGCTCTCTCTCTCTCTCTCTCTCTCTACTTGCTCAGTGTTTCTGTCTGTCTCTCTTTGTTTCTTTCTTCCTTGCACTTGATCTCTGAAGTGGAGACTCTCTACAGTGGAATCTGTCTCTCTCTCTGTCTCTCTCTCTCTCTCACAGACAGCACACTCACACAGATATCATGAATATGAAGGTGGTGATGGGGGAGTCTGGAGCTATGCCTGGTCCAGGAGGAAAATGCCAGTGGTGTCTTTCTCCTCTGTCATGTGGGGCACGCTGGAGGGAGAAGACAAAGCCTGCTGGGTGAAACAGTGGGGAGATGCACTACACTGTTGCGCTACTTTAGCACACTGTGTTTCAGCACATAAACATTTAACCAGCCAGTTAATGTGCTGATATATCCCTGTGCCGTACATAATCACGTCTTTATATTAATTCAATTAAGAACTAACACTGATGTTGTGTCTGTACTTCAATGACCCACTAAATATTTGTATTGCATCTGCCTCCAGCACAGACAGAAACTGGCTTTTTGCACAAACCCAATATTTAGCAGTCTTCATATAGTTTTACGATCATAATATTTTTGCAGTTCCTGGTCTGCTCATTTTATGCACTGCTCTTGTTTATTCTTATTCCTCTATATCTCTATATCATTACACATACACATATATTTCTTATTTCTTTTATAAACTTGTTTTGATGTAAACATTTTTGTTTAATAAACCTTTCTTTGTAAACTTTTTTACATCTCCTGTCATGTTCCACGAAAGAAAGAAAGAAACTCATGCAGGTTTGAGGGTGAGTAAATTATTTTAATTTTTTGGTGTACTGTCACTTTAATATTGTGGGCACCTTATTTGCACTTTTCAGCCAATCACCCTATAAACGACTTATAGTGGACTTTAAACTGGGATAGAAGTATTTTAACATAGAATAAGAAAAGATTCAAGTAAACATCCAACAGTATACATATATATATATATTTCTCAGAAAGTGAACCGCTACGGAAATCCAGGCATCGTTTAGTACGTCTCATTGGTCTCGTTTGTTGGGAAGTTGGATTGGAAAAAGCATCCGCCAAATGATTGAATAAATTTAAACGTAAATGTGTTATTAAATATCACGTATGGCTTGGGAGTTTCAGAATCCTCTGATGGTAACTTTAGTCTTACTAAATGTAGGGCTACACCAAAGCTTTGTCATTAGGACTCTGGAGCTGTAACTGGTCACTGAATCTGTGTTTGTCACTCCAGGAGTCTATCTGCATAGGTCAAGATATTTTGTGATGAACACACATCATCTCAGTCACCTTATTCATGTATCGGTATGTCTCACCGGAGTCTCTCTTTAGTTTAGCCGATCATTCCATGACCCTACTCATTTGCAAGACTTACATTAAACGCTCTTCACACACCACTGACCTTCTGGGCACAGGTGGGGATGAAGAACAATAATGTTTAGCGGAGGGTAAAACCATCACAGAAGCAGATTATGATCGAGTGAACCTCAGCCGTGCTCTCCAGACTGTGGGGCGTGTGAGACTTCAGCATGAGAAGACACACCATTTAAATTCCAGTTCTCCAACGAACATCTGAGATGAGGTATCGACAGCCTCTCACATCTGAGATTCATTGTGAGTCCTTCAGAGAATGAATGCGAACTCTGATAACTTCGTTACCTCAGACTGAATAGAAAGAAATGACATTCAGTTTCACCTATATAACATATTTGATATAATACTTCAGGTATATGAGAGAGGGATGGGGAAGGATATGCATGTTTAGCTTGAACATTAGATGTGCAAAATCAAAATGTTTTGCATGAAGGATATTTGTGTTTCACAACAAAAAATACATTTTCTCCCTTTACCATTTTATGCACCTATACAATATACATAAAATACAATACAAAATATTGTAAAGCTATTAAAATATGCTTCATTTTTCTAAAGCAAAATATAATTTCCCTTTCGGCTGTCTGTGGGATGGCAGGATTTACAAGATTCCCAAACTATGATGAAGCCTGGAAAAAAATGACTGCATAATTAATGTATCTCCACAGATTTCATATCGTTCTGCACTATTTATTCTGTGTAACGTAATTTTTTGTATCTTCATATACGTCACTCTTTCTCCAGCCTCTTCAGCCACTCCTCCGGCCTCTGTTGGGGTCCGTGATGGCTCATCTCTCATTATTCTCCTCTTTCATTGAATCAGAGACTGAATTTTATTTGCCGATTTGTGCAGAATTCCTTTGAGCTTCTTCAGATCAGAACTGAGGCACAATGGCAAACCGACGCTGGTGAAACTCCTCCGAGTGGCTCGCTTTTCACTTCCTTTTTAATTAGTGCATTAGCATCTCATTTTCATGAAGTTGATGTATGCTTCAGCAAATGACCACTGAGAAGTGGGCGGGGGGTGCAGCGGGTGTGCATTTTTAGTGCTGTTTAGCCCCTTGACTTGCCACCAGGGTTATCCATCACCGGGGGGGTTGGTCTTCATTATAGAGCTAATATCAACATCACCAATACTGTATATGCCTGTACTGTATAAAACCCTGCCTCACCATGTCTTGTTTGAACATGGTTTGGACATCAAAACGATCTAATGATGCAAAACGGCTAAACAAAATGCATTTAATGAATTAATCAAAGAATTAATCTATGAAGTAGTGCAGATTATCTGATTATTATCTGCTCTAGGTTATTGTTAGAAGAATTCCCAGATGACCTTTTTTGCAAAATCAATGTTTAGATGTTTAAATGTAGATGTTTTGTGAGCTTCTGTACATCTGACCTTTTTCTCCTTTGGAGTACTGTTGATCAGGCCCATTTAATGATAGTCATGTGTAATTTGCACCCTGTATCTGCATATTATCTTAATATTGAGATTAACTTGTAGAATAATCAATGCATGTTTTAAACCTGTTTTTTATTGTACGTAATGAAGAATTATATTCAGCAATTCTTATTTGTATGCACAAGATTAATAATACAAATCAAAGTGTACATGTTTTTAACAAAACATTACGTGAATTTTGTTGAGTGATGATGTTAACAGATCAGAGTTTTAAAACGGATGGTATCAAACAAATAAAACTTAACAATTCAATGTTGTTGTTGTTCCAATGACATGGTCTTTAGGAAACTTAATGACCCTTTAAAGTCCTGTTAAAAATCACGCTATATGCACAATGTTGCTTAATTGTATATCTCCAGCAGAAATCATTGTGCATACCATAGTCATGAATGTTCAAATGATCACCATGGTTACCAGTTACAGGTTGAACATACCCTACAGGGAACTACAGGGAAGTGAATATGGATTTAACATAGAAAATATTGTTGGGTTTAATAGAATTTTATGACGGTACACTGGTTATCTGCTTCACAGCAGATGTACCGGCGCATGGACGCTTGATGATGGATGCTTGATGATCACTTGAAAGGGAAGTCAGCCTCAGAAGTGTGTTCTGCTGTAGCCTCGGATGAGCGACTTCAAAGACGACGCTACGCAACGTGACGGGCAGCGAGCGCCAAAACTTTTGAGTCCAATTCCAGTTTAGGGAGAAAATGTAGTGTCTATTTTAATATTATTTCTTTTTATCATCAGAGATTTTCTTTTACTGTACATCTTTGCTGCTGTTGCCGGAGAGTCTGATGTGTTTATACTAAAGTCGATTTTTATGCTATTTGGGCAGCTGTGGATATGAAACACTTTGATTCCTGAGGAGTTCTGAAGGAATGCCGACCATAAGCCCTGAAGGCAGAAGCTGTTTATGTGGTAAGATATATATTAATCTAATCCATTTACAGCCAGTGCAGAATTCAAATAAATTCAGGCTGGACGGAGAGCCTGTTTTTGCCCTAAAATAAAATGAAAGCGATCACAGCTACCAGTTGAGCTGTTTACATTCAACAGTGGCATGCGTGTCCTCAGTGGAGATCAGATTGCTGGGTTAATAAAGACCTTTCAAACACGGTGAAAAACTAGATCATCCATGGCTAATAAAACAAAGGCTTCAGAAATGTAAGCTTTCTTTAGATGCTTGTTTTATCTCCACTGGAGCTGTTTGCTCACTTGCTAGCATTTCTGAAAAGGCCAGATTGCAGATCAGGATCATAGTGAATCCACACACGGCAAAGAAATCAGGAACTGAAGCGTTTCCTGTTGCTGAGTCATGGACTTTGTTCTTGGGAAGCAGATCAGAGAGCTCGGTGAGTTTGTCCGTGTGTGAATGCCTAGGGTGCACCCCAGCTAACAGGGCACGTTCTCAGCTAACAACCTAGTGTTCTTGCTGTCACAGTAGTAGAATGTGATATTATATATCACATATAATAAAAATGTTAATCTTAAGTTGTTGGTGAAACCTTTTAAAAAGATTCCAGAGTTTAAAAATCTTGAATAACGTTCTTATGACCAAACAGAAATGTTAATACCACGTTTAAAAACTGGACATTTTGAACATTGTTCAAACCTTCAAAACAACATTTTTATTACTAAATGGAAATGTTACGGAAACATTTTTATGACCTAAAATTGTTAGCTGGGATGTGTATGTATTGTGTGTGTGCAGAGGGCGTGTGTATTTGTAGTGTCACCTCATCATCAAATATGACTTATTCAAATAAAATTACTCAGCTCTCTGACCCATGACAAGCAGCACAAGCTGCAATTTGTCTAACAGTTGAACTGTGAACAAATTCTGATTGGCAATAATTTGGCTTTACAGTTGTTATACCCCGTGCCGCCACATCCTCAGAGTAACCGTCATCTGTGCCATCCCTGATGTGTGTTTGCGCTCACACGGAGGAGAAACATGGCAGATAGGAGCTGTGGTCACTGAGCCCAGCTGCGTCCGATGATGCTGAGTCTCACGGGGCTGATGGGAAATGTAAATGGTGACGGTTCTTCTCTGATGATGGCTGGGAGAGGGTGAGAAGAGGAAGATGGTAATGAAGGATGTTTGTGTGTGTTGGGATGGAGGTGGTGATCAGTGAGGCACAACAATTCCACAGGGCTGTGTTTTCACTGTCGACAGCCACCTGCCATCCCATTCTTACTCTCACACACACTCCTAACTATCACATTGCTCTGTTTCACTGATTAAGGGCCCCGGCTCCTTAAGTCTCTGTGCTGGTAAGTAAAATTGTCTTGTTGTCTAGTTTGTAACTTTAGACATGTTGGAGGCAATTAAGTAAAATCTATTTTCAACTACATTCGGGTTAAAACAACACACATCAGCAGCTCTGAAATACATCATAGCACACAACATGGTCACTGCCTACTGACACCACTGCAGACTTTGGATTAAATTTAACAATTCAATCTTATTTTAGTGTAAGTATTTGACCTGTATTATTATTATTGTATTTTATTATTGTAATATTTAATTATTTTAATGATCAACATAGCCATAACTAATATAAAACGTCCTACTTCCCCTCACAATCTACTGGTTTGTTTTGCCGACACTCTCACTTGCATTTACAGTCATAATGATGATTGTGAAAAAATATGAACATGTTGTCACTGTAGAGAAGATGCACAGATGACTGAGGCACAGGAAGTGAAGGAGGAAGTGTTGAGAGGGTGAGGAACAATGACTGAGGCACAGGAAGTGAAGGAGGAAGTGTTGAGAGGGTGAGGAACAATGACTGAGGCACAGGAAGTGAAGGAGGAAGTGTTGAGAGGGTGAGGAACAATGACTGAGGCACAGGAAGTGAAGGAGGAAGTGTTGAGAGGGTGAGGAACAATGACTGAGGCACAGGAAGTGAAGGAGGAAGTGTTGAGAGGATGAGGAACAATGACTGAGGCACAGGAAGTGAAGGAGGAAGTGTTGAGAGGGTGAGGAACAATGACTGAGGCACAGGAAGTGAAGGAGGAAGTGTTGAGAGGGTGAGGAACAATGACTGAGGCACAGGAAGTGAAGGAGGAAGTGTTGAGAGGATGAGGAACAATGACTGAGGCACAGGAAGTGAAGGAGGAAGTGTTGAGAGGGTGAGGAACAATGACTGAGGCACAGGAAGTGAAGGAGGAAGTGTTGAGAGGGTGAGGAACAATGACTGAGGCACAGGAAGTGAAGGAGGAAGTGTTGAGAGGATGAGGAACAATGACTGAGGCACAGGAAGTGAAGGAGGAAGTGTTGAGAGGGTGAGGAACAATGACTGAGGCACAGGAAGTGAAGGAGGAAGTGTTGAGAGGGTGAGGAACAATGACTGAGGCACAGGAAGTGAAGGAGGAAGTGTTGAGAGGATGAGGAACAATGACTGAGGCACAGGAAGTGAAGGAGGAAGTGTTGAGAGGATGAGGAACAATGACTGAGGCACAGGAAGTGAAGGAGGAAGTGTTGAGAGGATGAGGAACAATGACTGAGGCACAGGAAGTGAAGGAGGAAGTGTTGAGAGGATGAGGAATAATGATTGAGGCACAGGAAGTGAAGGAGGAAGTGTTGAGAGGGTGAGAAAGCAACGGTGGGCTTGTAGCAGCTCCAGACAGGTTGATGTAGCTCCTGCAATGAACATCTCATAAAAGTGCTATCCTAGGGCCTTAAGAAGATTCTATCTCTTCCTGCTAATGGCAAGACCTAAAATCACCCTCTCCATCAACGTCAGCCCTCCTGGTTCACTGCCGTTCATAAAGGAAAACACTCTTGTGTCTCCGCTGAAAGGTGCAGCACACATCAATGAAGCTTTCATTGTTGGAGCAGAAAAAGTTGGAGCAGAAAAGCAGGAGGTTTAAAGGTTTAAGAAAAATATTTTCTTTTATCTTAAGATGTAATCTATTTTGCCTCAGAAGAAGCAACATTTTGTCTTTAAATTGTCTCGGATGTTTTCGGATTGTCAGATGTAAATTCTGCCACGTTGTTAACATGCATAGTAGTGCCATGCTACAACTCTCAGCTGCTCTGACACCAACGCTTTGATTCCTAAAGAACCCAAATACTAAAAACATGTTGAATGTACGTTGTTTTGCATTCAGGGAACGTTTTCTAAAAGTTCTCTCAAAGTTATCAAAAAGTTTTTGACATTTTTGACGTTTGTTACTCAATGGAAACGTTCTTACAGCTTAGCATTGTTAGCTGGGTAAAAGCATCTGCCAGATGCTTTAATGTAACATCAGATTCTCTATGACAAATCCTCTGATTTATGCTGTATAAAGGCGAATCAGTGACATTATGAGTCTCCGCTCGGCAAGCACCTAAAGAAACTTCAGCTGGAGTTTTCTGATGTTAGCATCCATTAGCGCAGTGCATGAAGGTATTTTATTAGCCAGCTGTAAACCGTTGGGAACGCCGGAGTCTGTGCTGTTGCTCCAGGGAATATCAGCAGTGAGTCAACCCTGGAGGAGCTCAGAGTGACGAATCTGATGAAATGCTGGGATGTTGAAAACCGTATTCAGCCCGAGCAGAACAGATCGTGAGTCGACACACAGTCTTTCTGTGCAGGAGCTTCTGCTGCTTCCTGTATGTGGGCGAGTCCTTCACCTTTTCTTTTTGTCATGCCATCAAACCCCCAGAGACCTCTGTCTGAACCCGTCTGTTCTCTCCAGAGAACTGACTTCTGCTCACAGCATCTGAACAACCCTCTCAACATTTGTCCTGGGAATATGAACTGTGCCTACCCAGCTAACAATTTTAGGTTGTAAGAACGTTTCCTTAACTTTTTCATTAAGTAACGAAAATGTTAAAAATGTTCATTTGAATGTTCTAGGAATGTTCAAAATGTCTAACTTTTTAGACATTGTATTAAAGTTATTGCTTGGTTTTAAGAGCGTTATTTAAACATTTTTTAACAGTTTTCTGAAAATGTTCCCTGTTCGCTGGATGTATATGTGGTGTGTGTGTGTGTGTGAATGGCCACATACACTTAACAATGTTTAATTTACATTAACTGTAAACGTATCCCTCAAATCTGATTGGTTAATTGGAATGTTGTCCCAAGGTGAACAACGATGTTGACCCAGAAACATCTTTCATTTGGCAAAATCAGGCCTTATCATGAGCTAGCATATCAGGCCCTGCATCAGCACCTGTATCAGTCTTCCGCTCTGTGTCTCTCTGGCTATGTAGACAACAGGCTTGTATGCAGAATCCCTATGTAAAGTAATTAAATCCATTAGTGTGTGATTAAGGCCTGTCGGGTGCGGCTCGGATGATAAGAGTGCCACTGTTAATAGACTGAAGCTCAGAGGAGGAGCCCCAGATAACGGCCCGATCCGTCTTTATATCCACCTGGTGTCTTTTCCAATTACTCTTTAACTTCTGTTTGTGATTCCCCCACACTCATCCACAGAGAACAGCATACAAAACTACAAAAAAACATAGTAAACGGCATCTTATTTGGGCTACATTATTATTAGTATTATTATATAGTGCTCAGTAGTTCCACAGGTCCACTTTGAGCTCTATGTATATATCCATGAGACATGGCTACCTTTTATCTGCTGAATAATGACTGTGATGGCACTCATGTGCCAGGAGGACATCTCTTCTCCAGGGGAGGGCCCAGGCCACAGAGGAGAAACAGATGAGAGCTTTCTGAGTTGCTTCCATGTCTCAGGGGGAGAAGGCAGGAGAAAGAAATCTTGATCAGCTGCTCCTGAGCTGATACGTGGAGCACTTTACTCAAGATAAAGTCTAATCTGTCTCACAGAAAAAATGCACTTATTTATTTATATATTCTGATATCTTCTTCTTCAAGGTTACAGTGCTGAGGTGGGTCGGCGTGCCGAGTTTCTCCTGTCGTATCTCTGTTTTTAATCTTCTGCTTCATTTTCTTTAGTTTTTCATATTGGGTGTCTTTTTATGCCAGTAACAGATTTGTGTGAGTGTATGCTTAGTAGAGATGAAAATTTTTAGTTTACATTATATACATTATATGGAGTAACAGCTTAATGTAAACACAATTTCAGTTTTGCTCTTTAGACATTTCCCCGTGCTCCACCACATATTCAGACTTTTGACCCACAATGCATTGCAAAAAAGGTCAAGCTGACAGATGTCATTTCATCATATGGGCTCCAGAGTGGTTGGGGGTGAGTCGGGAGGCCCATCCCTCAGCACGGCCACGCCTGACCTTCATGGTCGCCTTATCAGTGAGAAAGGTTAGAGCAGGGCTCCGGAACCTGGGATCGATCTGAGGGCCCTGCATGCAGCTTTTTCTACTTTAATTACCTTGGTGGACATGTTGCTTGTGTTTTCAGGGTAATGGTAAGAGTCAGATAAGGATCTATTGTTGCTGCAGATCTTTCCACATCATGCCCTTCTAGCCCTCACAGAAGACCCTGGATTTGGGCCAGGCACTCTCTCTCTCTCTCTCTCTAGAGAAAAGTGGGATGCTGAGAAACAAAGTTCAGAGGTCACAGCTAGATTTCCAGATGAGCTAATGATAAAGGTCAGTTTTAGTGTATCATACACTGATCTTGGCCTTTTCAGATCACAAAACAATTACAAGACAGAGCATTCATGAGGACGGTGTGTCACAAAGGGCCCACGTGTAGTGATTTATTTTATTTATTTATTTATTTTTTCCTTTTCTGATGCAAGAGACTTTAAAAGTTACTGTACATGACACAATTAAAAGTATTTCATAAACTGCAAAATCCAGAAACATGTCCTTTCTATTTCCCTTTGGTAGCTACATCAGATATAACCTGTATATTGAATAGCATGCTCATCACACATATGTCAACATGCAGTTTCATATGCTCTCCAGGAAACCACAATCAAATATTTCACAATCACACAGTCATCATAAACAATTAGCCCGACACTTTTCCAGCTTTTATCTCCTAAACCAGAGTCCTCATCTGTTATTTATACATTATGGGCCTTGCTTATGAATTATTCAACGTGAGAGGAAAATTTACTGCTGCCGTCTTTCTACAGCCGGGCTGTAAATCCACAGACGGAGAGAAAGAGAGAGAGAGAGAGAGAGAGAGAGAGAGAGAGAGAGGGAGGGAGGGTAAGGACGAGAAAGGCTGGAGGCAAGTGGCCCCTGGAGGGTCGTAGGCTCACAAAGGCGACATCATAAAGTTACCATTAGAATGCTGTATTTATATCAGTCAGCTGGCACTTACTGTGCACCAGAAGAACAGAGACCAAACCACCTCCTTCCCATTTTAATTCTGCACCACAATCTTCAAACATAAAGGTTCTTCAGTGGTTCTTGTGCAACACCTCAGTTTCAGCAGTACACCATCTTTATCCAGAACCATTCTTCACTGCACGGGGTTTTAAAACAATTCTTGGATTGGTTTGGTTACCATATAGCACTTTGGTACAATGTGCCTCTAACAATGAACAGTTTTACAAGTACATAAATCACTGTTCAACACAATCTCCTCACCACACCCCCAAAAAAAAACCCCCCCCACATATATTTTTTTTTTTTTTAAAAAAAAAAAATTTTTTTTTTTTTTTTTTTTTAAATAAAAAAAAAAAAAAAAAAAAAAAAAAAAAAAATAAAAAAAAAAAAAAAAAAAAAAAAAAAAAAAAAAAAAAAAAAAATTATTTTTTTTTTTTTTTTTTAAAGTTTAAATATATGACACGTCATATGGACATTTAATATTGTCTTAATTTTTGTCTTTTTTAATAGCTCAACGACCCTTGGACACAATCCACTTTTAGGGCCTAAAAAAGACCAGCTCAGAGACTTTGTACACCACAGAAGAAAAAATTGGGGTGAGTAAATAATGACATCATTTTTGGTTAAACTATTACTTTAACTAACAAAAATTACAGCGCATATAAAAGGTTATCACCTGTATACTGCAAAACATATTGGTTACATTAGACAAACTCTACAGCATTCTGCTTTCAGTCTTGTCTAGGTTTAACTTTAAGGTGTCTGGCGACCAAAACTTTAATGAGGTATCTCACAAGCTCTCAGAACACCATCCAGCAGTGAGTCAGTCTTACTGTACCAGCATCTTCTGCCCGGGCAGCTGGAGAGAAACTCGAGGCTCTTTAATGTTGCTCCTGTCTGAGCGAGGCATTCAGCGTGAGACCGTGGTCAAAGAATATCAATGGAGTAATGAGCCGGCGACTTTTCCCGAGGCACAGCTGATTCGACTTTCCACCAGAAAATGCAAGAATTCATACGGTGCAGTTTACAGCCTTGCCTCCACTGCCTCTGTTTCTCTGGGTGATGCAGAAGACTCCAGGAAGAATAACTGTAATCAGACTCTCACGGCTTCAAACAAACATCAGATTTCGCAGCATTTGGTCATTTCTGTGTGACAAATGAATTTGGTTTAATTCGGCTCATTCAATTGATTTTTGTGAGGAATAGCAACAGCATCTGAGTATAAAAGTTTGGGGGGTTTATTAAGGATAAATTGTACTGGCTGATAATGTTGTTTATTGGTATGTACTGAGTGCATTATTTAGGCAATAATGTGGGAATAATACGGAATAATACTAAAGCAATCATGAACAGTAAATATATACATATGCACACATATAGCATAATTTATATTATACATATAGCATCCTGTATATAATATATACAGCAGCAAAGGCTACATCCTGTTCATATATGTTTTTGAACATGCAATGCATCTACAAACTGTTTACTTTCCTTCCACGTGGCTTGCTTTTGCTATTGTTTTGTAAGCACTTCTAAAATATGACTCAGTTTTTTTCATTTTTTGTTTGTAGATCTCTGATCCACTTCAGTGGGTTGTAAACTGTGCAGTGGGATCAAGCGTCGGCTGGAAGAAGTTTGTGCTGCGATATTGTGTCTGATTTTTAAATGTTTACCTGTGACTGACAGTTTTGATCTGGACGGGTAGCATATGATTGCCCGGTAAGCGCTCATCCCATGGAGACTGGCGTGTGTTGTGCCCTTTTATCTCCTGGTGACAACAGTGACAAAATCAATAGCTGGTCATAACTGAAGCCTGTTGGACGTGATTGCTAAATGATCACAATGCCAATACAGTGTTGAAACTACATACAGAGGCAGTTTTATGTATTAATACATGTGAATACTTCATGTCTGTAGAAAGCTGTTCTATTGCTTGATCTTTGCTGATCTAGAATCAGACTTCTGTTCTTTACACTTATTTTGCTGGCATTTTCCCAACTTTGGGGGCAGTTGTGGCCTACTGGTTTGAGAGTGGGACTTGTAACCAAAAGGTTGCTGGTTTGATTCCCAATGCTGGCTGGAAGCAACTGAAGTGCCCTTGAGCAAGGCTCCTTACCCTCAATTGCTCCCCGGGTATTGCAGTGCTGGCCACTGCTCTGTGTGTTCACGGTTTGCTGTGTGTGTGTGTGTTCACAGATCACTCCAGAGTGTGTGTGTGACCTTGGTTCACCCAGATGCTGACTGGTCAGAGCGACTCCAGCATCAAACATCTATTCATAATAGACTTCTATAAGTGTAGTTCTCTGATATAACAGTCATGTTGACTAAAGTGGCTAGAGTTTTAGACTTTGTTATAATATCAAAGAGCTAAACTAAAAGAACCGCCCAACACTGGAACTTTGTACACCATCACTAAACCAGACATGCAACTATAGATTGTCATGTATAATTTCCCCTCGCATTTCAAAAATCGCATTTCAGTGACAAAGCGCATGTCGCAGTTCGGTGCGTGTTTGACAGTAATATGATTTTATCAGCTTTTCTCTGCGTCTTCGGCATTAGTATTGCGAATTTGTTATTTTCTCTTGAGCAAACCGTGTTTTCCTCTGCAAATGTCAAAGGCATTAGTTTAACATATTACCTACCATTAAAGCTAATTAAAATGTATTATTATTTAAACAGTTTACTGTGTGTTGAAGCTATCCTCAAGAGCCTTTTAAATCAAGAATATATTCTCAGTAGCTGATCTCCATTAATGTTGAGGAAGCAGCATTAAAATGAATTTATGTAGTTGAGATGTTTTCGCTCAGAGCATCAGGGCTGATTCTCTCCCTCTCTTACACATTGTAAATCATACAGAACATCGACATAGATATTTCAGTTGTATGTGCAACACACGATTACAAAATGTGATGTATTTTCCTATGTAAAAATAATTGGTTTACTCACAGTGGCAAAAGTTCAGAGTAAATTAGACAATTAATGAGTTCAGAAAATATGCACACACACACACAAACACACACACACACACACACACACACACACACACACGTGTGTGTCTGAGTCTGAGTCTTGCTGTTTTAACTCTAGGTTTGTGCAGAGGTGTCATGCTGTGCAATGACAGCTTATCTTCCCTGTTGTTATAGTGTTATTGTGATTGAAATGTAATAATGTGTCACTGTTGTGTGTTTTGATGGGTAATGTTGTTCTTCAGCTACGCTAGATTTTATACATGTGATGTTTTCGTATATTCTGATGTTTACTGCAGGTACAGTGCAAAACAGTGCATCAATATGTCTGTGTCAGTTGATTTGGAGGCATCAGTGATTTTGCAGATGCGTACATGTCACACAACGTCAGATTTGCTGGTATAGTTGTTTGTTTGTAAGAGACAATTCATCTGAATCTGAATTCACATTTCTTTGCATTTACCGTGATTTGTTAGTATGTGGTGATAGACTGTATTACCAGGCCATCATTGCATTTGCAACCTAAATTGATTTATAGCACTTCCATCACGGTTTTAACTTTAGTTTAGTTTTTACATCCGTATTCTCCTGAATAACACAGTCAAACTCAGAAGGCTCATGCACCTATTTTATTTGAAGGACCACTGTTGGCAGCCCTGCCTCAAAAAAAAACCTGACGTGTTTAAAGAGTGGGTTGATACTGAGACTTCATTTAAAGCGACAAAATCTGACATGTACGTTTCTGACACATTTTGGCAAATTATGTACCTGTAGCTCAACTGGAACAGCATTGCATTAGCAGCGCAAAGGCTGTAGGTTCGATTCAAAGAAAACAAACATACTGATCAAATGCACAGCTTGAATTCAAGTCACTTTGGATGCCAAATGCATGAATGAAAATTCAGTTTTTTATCTACAGTTATTAAACTTATTGTAATTTTATAAGGCAATTAGTGGGCGTGATGGTTCTACTAAAGCCTGATGAAGTTTATTTAAGGAATAAGGTTCATGGAAACGTTCAAGAACTTTAAGACATTTCTAATCAAGACAGAACCGCGCCTTGTCTGAGGGGGTGTGACAATTTGCCGAAGGCAGTTGAGAGCTGTCAAGAGTGGGTTAACTCTGTTATAGTGGTTAGGACGTGTATCTTGAGTCTACGAGCTTCACTCAGAAACTGTGAGCACATGAGGAGAGAAAACAGAAGGAGTACTGAAATTCATTTCATAGCTCCTCAAACTCATGCCCTCAATCGCTGAACCCCTAAAAAAAGCCTCTCCTCCAATGAATGACTTGATCCTTTGGTGCTGTTCTTCTGACCGGCTCTTCAGAAAACTATTCCCTTCTGGAAAGAGCCAAGTGACACGAGGGGCTCTCTGTATGCAGGCTCAGAGTTGTTCCTTCAATTATGAGATTCATGAATTTCAGGCAATTTTCTGGAATCATGGATGTTTTTGCAAATGCATAGAGATTGAGAATTTTGCTGAACCATGAAATTTCCTGAAAATTACCCAGACTCCGGAGATTCCTTTTAATAGCTGTGGAGTTTCTTTTGAAATGTTGAATCTTCACTTTGTCAGACGTTGAAAAGTCTTACATGAGACATTAATGTCGCAACCATGACAGGGTTGCTACAAGGTGAAGATTTCAGTTCTCTTAGACTGTTAGCCATTTGATTTGATATTATTTATAAGGATATAAGGATATAAGGACATGAGAGATTAAACTGGGTGTGATGGAGTGAAGATGTGGACAGGGGACATTACCCATAATTCTTTGCACATCACCTCAGTACTGCACATTTATGCACATTTACATCATTTTCAGTCATTTTTTTTCTTTTCAGGTTAATTCACCTCAGGTGTGGTTACACATTATACATATGTATACACACACACACACACACACATATATATATATATATATAAAGTATGTTAATGTATAATACATTTACACTTCTTTACTTTGTATTACTCCTGTCTCTCTAGTTCTTTGTACATTCTCAACAGATATGGCCTGCCTGCTTCCGACACATTAAGAGTCAACCCCTCACACAGAGAGAGAGAGGACAAACTCCCTTAGATAAATTATACAGCATGCATCAGCTTTCAGTGGACCGGCTGTCTGAAGTTCCCAAAGATCCTGATCATTTAAATTCTACCTATACTCCTAATCAATCATTTATGGTATTATTAGATGTCATTTTTCCACCCTATGTCTCCATGTCACGATGTCTCAAGTCAGGCGGACTAAGTGTCACCTTTGTCTTTTAAAGTTTCTCCAGCTTTTTACCTGTGTGAGGCAGAGGTTCAGAACTCCTTCTAACCCTGTTGGATTCATGCAGCACAAAGTGGACATGTTTGGTATGACATGCACTTCCTCCCCTTATAATTCATTTAGCCGCTCTGGGATTTATAGTAAGAGATAATTGTTACCCAGCTAACAGGGAACACTCTCTCTAAGAGTGTTAGCAATGGTAACATTCTCTAAAAGTTATTAAAAAGTTATGAAAAAATTTTCTTGCATTAACATTATTCTTAAGTTGTTAGTGAAACGTTGTAAAAATGTTACAGAGCTAAAACAAAGTTTGAATTACATTCTAGTGTTAATACAGCGTCTAAAAAATGTTGAACATTTCTAGAACTTTGAAAATATTATTTTTAACTTTTTTGTTACTTTATGGAAACATTTGGGAAACGTTGGGGTAAGCAACAGTGAGCAGACCGGACCGGACAGGCCTGTATATAGAGACTTCTTCTCCACTTACAAGCCATTGCTGTGTGTGGGTAGGATTGCAGGGTTTTTTGCACATGCATGATGCCTCTGTGCCAGTTTGTGCAGTGAATATAGCTGTGGAGTAAGACTCATGCTTGTTAATTGAGTATACTTGACATAAGCATTGCATTGCATACCCTTTAGGAGTACACAGAGAGTCTAAACATCCATTACAAAACTGTTGTACGACCTCTGGGGTACAAGCTACTCCAGTAGCTCATCAACAGCTGATTATTCACCTAAGCGCTCAATCAGAAATTTGGGGTCGCAGTTATGTAGTGTGACTGTTCATATGACACAACAGTTGGTGACTTAAGGGTGTGTGTGTTAAACACGTTTTTCTAATGTGTCTACTGATTACGATATGCAACATAAGTATCTCATTATTTAATATTCACCTACAACTCAGAAATATAGTCCCACACCACAACTGATTAAATCTGATTCAGATCTGTAGTTCAGATGTTTCAAAACCTCCTTGACTTCATAATATTTAGATCTTGCAGTGTTAACCCAGTAAGGAAGAACAGGGCCAATTGTAGCTGTAATTTGCACACAATTACAAATCTACCTGTCATCTTTTGGTATAGGAAACATTTAAATGTGCCAAAAGTAACTGTACCATTAATGGACTTATAATAAGAAAGACTAGATCATAATATCACATTTAGTACAAATCACAGTGTTTAAGCTGTGCCCCTTGTAGGGTAAGCTGTGCCCACAGTGGTTGGGGGGCCGTTGTTGGGGGCCACCACAAAGCATATTATCATTGTGTTAATGTTTAATATTACAGAATAGTTTTCACTGTTATACTGGTACTGGAATAATTTTTGATGAAACACACACACATACAGTAGGCTACAGTCACACAAAGCATACTGTAATAATACTGCATATATTGTACAATATTATAGTATAATAAAGTCATCATGAAATCAAAAGATTCTTTTATTGTTTATTTAAGGCAATATTGCAGTATTTATTATAAATAATTTATGAATGGCATTTATCATGCCATTATTTTTTTCTTTTAATTCATTTAATTCAAAATCTGAATATGTACCCCCCCTCTCTGAAACAGCAGACTTTCTCTGATGATGTCAGGCTGACAGCTTGGGCGGGGCCAGCTGTCATTCCCCTCCAATGGTCAGACTGCTGCAAACTTTGAAACGCCTACTTTTCCAGATACAATCTGTATTCCAAGTGGAACAATCAAGCCAGCTAGACATTTTTGACTTATAAGCCCCACAAATGTCAAAATACATTTTACTTAACAAATTTGTAAACATTTATCTTAAGAAAATGTGTATTCATGTTTTGTATTCAGGCCATTGTCTGTATAAAACGCATGCTTGTGCATTTATGAGCAACTTGAAAGAAATGAAGCATCACTGAGACATTTTCTCAGACGTTCTGCTCGTGCTGTAGCGCTGTCATAATGTTGTGATGTCAGAGCTGATTCTTTCCCTCCAGTAACGGCAGGAAAGGAAGCTAATCGGCCACACTGCGCTCCTGCACCACAGATGTTTGAACATATTTCACAGCAGCGCCCCTCATCAGGTTTCTGAGCTCTTCATGTTGCTTTATTGTTTCATTGTCTCATTAATTCAAATTTGCAATCTAAAATCCATTCCCTCTTTTCATCTGTGGTCTTCAGCTTTCTTCTTCTCTCTCTCTCCCTCAGCTGGTTGTGATGGGTTTCATTACTGCCCTCCATTTTGGGCACGGACAGCTTCTCCCTTGTGCGGTGCGCCTTCATATAATGCTTTTAATTAAAGGGCCTGCTCCTCACCCTGGCTGCCCCCGCCACACGCTTCTAAGCTCCATCCTTTTGTTCTTTTGACGCTCACTCGTTCATTTTGTCAAGCCATGCTCCTGCCATTTGAAAGAAGGTGGCTTCGCCTTTGTCTCTCCTCTTTTATTTGGCTTTAATCTCTGCACCAATATTGCCAGCGAGCGTATGGGTGTGTGTGGCTGTCTTTCGTGCGCCCATGTGTGTTTGCAGTGGGCTAGCCATTGATCCAGCTCAGGGCTCATCAGAGTTAAATGCGATCAGGGATTTAAAACACTCTTGATAGTGTGTGATTGGAACGTTGGATAAGAGCACACAGGAAGAGCCGGCCATTTTTCGAAACATGCTTTAGTGGAGCACATTGATTTAGCTTTATATGTCGAACAAAATCCACAGTGAATTGATCTCTGATGCTGTGTTGTAAAACGGAAAGAAAGCTCCTAAAAGTAGAAAGAAATAATGGAGGTCGAATGAAATTGAATACCCGTTCATTGTCCATTTCTCTGTTTTCCATCGCTCTCTCTCTCTCATGCCATCATGCATTCTTCACATGAAGTCTCTGTTGTTTGCTCAATCTTTGGTCCAATTGGGAGCCAGCTGCGTGTCCAAACAGATTCCCCACGCTGGCCGATTGATACAATACTGTTGAACCCGTGCATCCCTGCCCTGTTCACTGTTCATTTGGGTTTTAAAGTCACATTGGTCTGTCTGGAATTCAGTTTTGAATAGATAGATAAATAGATAGACAGACAGACAAATAGATGTTGTCACGTTGTATTCATCCTCATACACATCTGACAAAACCTCAACTTACCAAACTTTACATTTGTAACCTTGCTCACAGAACAGGGAGAAATTGCTCACAGAACAGGGAGAAACTGTGACTGAAGGACAGATCCAACTGCAGGTTTAAACTCTGACTAGTCTTCATATGGACAGCTGTACTGGCGGGAGAAGATGGAGGGTTTACAGATGCATGAATTGAGGGGGTTACTGGTTTGGATAGAGGTCTGACCTTCAACTGCATTCACAAATCATTGGGATGACTTAGTCACACATTGTGTTCTGATCGATTGAGGAGACAATGGGTTATTCAACACTGCCACAGCGGGTCACTTTTGTCTCCCACACACTTCACAATGACAGATCTCCTACAATGACGATGACCAGATGAGACACATCCAGCCATTAGGGTCATCGAAAACAACCAATTAATATGATGTTGGCACAGTCTCAGGACAAAACTGTGAAAAAGGAGACACAGTGATTACATTTTCTGCTTTAAGATGACTGTTTGATTTGCTGTAGATGCTGTAGTTTGATTGCTCTCAGGAGACGAGGGGTTAAGTTTCCAGGGTTTCTCATCATCTTTTATCTGCAGTTCTTATATTGCTGATGTTGGCTGTGTTTAAGGAAGTGAGGCAAAACTAGTGCCCTTCTCCTGGACCACAGACATATAGATGGACGACTACTAGAATAAAAACTAATCAAATACAACAAGAAGGCTTACTGAAAAGAAGAAAGCGGAGAGATATAGGGATGGGAAGAGGTAGTGAGGGAGGAGGATAAGAGAAAGAGATTTGGACAGAGATGAAATGGTTTTTCCACATATATTTTCTTTCCTTTTCTCTCAGTTTTTTGGCCTTTTTACAGCAGGCTATGTAAATGGCTCAAGCTTCAAAGGGCCCTTTAAAATTCCACATCGACCAATAGGCATTTGGCTGTGTATATATTACAGCTGAGTGTCTATTGTAAGTGAAGGGTGTTTGTATATAGCTTCTATAAATCAAAGACCTTTGGGTTGTTTGCGTTCATGTATGTTAGACCTTATTCAGCTGGAGAGATGGATGGAACACGCAGTTTTCTGCAATTTGAGAGGCTTGAATCACAGGGAGAAGATGAGTAGGGTTGAAGATGAGAAATGTTCGGTTAAATGAAAATTAACCATGGTTTTATTATAGTAAAAGTGTAGAAACGTTTTGGTGCATTGACTACTGTTTATATAACTACAGTTTTACTAGAAATACCATGGTTAAACTATGGTTGCTGTAGCAAAACCATGGTTAATTTGTGGTTACCATGGTTTAACTACAGTAACCATGTTTTTATTTGGTGTCAGCTGTAGTAAAGCTATGGTTAATTTTCGTAAGGGAGGGCTGTCAGTTTAAAGCTTTAACATAGTGGCATTTATTATTAAAATAACTGCAATAAAATGTTTGTTAGTCTACACATGTACATAAATGAGCAGTTATAAATAACGCAGATGAAATACAGAAACGCGTACAGTATAAATGGCCTGGAAGTCTACCTCAGACCGACTAACAAATTAAATTGCAAAATAGTTGCAATTGAAAAAAAACTTGGGGTGCAACTCGTCTACCATAATAAGTAAACGTCTTTATATCTTCAGTTTGGGGCTTTTCTCAGCAAAATATGATATTTGTGATTAATTCGACATTTTAATCAGCCTATTGGTAATATTTTTAATTCAGATTTCAAATCATTTTACAGCCCTAATTCATAGATGAATAATCAGATTTTGGAGCGATTATTTTAATTCTTACGCTGGAAGCAAATTTGTTTTTATCATCAATTTCTGCCCTTTACAGCTCAGATTGTAATACTGATTGTAAGACATTGATCTTAATAATGGTCGGTTTATGACCAAATTGCACCACTAATTGATTCAATTTGGTCATTTTTATTGTAGCACTGAATTTCTAAGCACGCTGTGCATATGTTTGAAACCCGGGGGACAGGTGCTTTCTAATTTATAGAAATGTCATGAATATTTCAGCCTTCACAAAATGTCTCAGACAGATGATGCATTATTCAAGATGCAGGGTGCATGTGCTTGCATTCAATTATAGGTCTGACAAATAAGCGCTGTGAGTAAATGTAATATGTATGTTATTTATCTGTGTGCTTAACACTGGTTTGATATGAGCCATTAATGTTTCATGCATTTAATGCAGGCAAACTGCAGATGTTGTACAGACTGTGCAAGACACAATTAACTGCAGGGAAAAGAGCAGCATGTATCTTAATCAGGTATTACTACACACTGCCCCACCCTCTCATTCTTTATTGTTACTATTTTTCACGTTTTAGAATAATTGTGATGTCATTCATCAGTATTACCTAGTTTCACACATTTACTGTACTGTAAACCTTTAAAGATTTTTGAGATGATAAAACTTTTGTCAGATGTGTACATGCCATAAACATGCAGAGGAATGCAGCGAAGCATTGTTGTGGGGTGCAGGGCCGCGCGTTAGGAGGGGATGTGTTGATGAAGCCGGTGTGATGGGATCATGTGGAACTGAACGCTCAGGTGAGACCGCTGTGGATAGCATAGTACTATTGTATGCCTTCACAAATGAGACAAACCTGATGAGTCCCTATCACCTGCTGAGAGACAGCCAACACAAACAGCACTGCTGGTCGTCCCCTAATTGGACTCAGCTGGGACTTATTTTTCATAACCATGGGTGTTTCAAGAACTTGTTACGCTCCAAGCTCTCACAAAGACGTTATAACTGGTCAGGAAGTGAGAAGTTAGTATGTTATTTCAAGTTATTTCAACCCCCATTTTCTTTGGTATAATCCTTATGATTTAAAGTTTAAAAGTTCAGAATTCTCATAAGGTTAAAGTTATATGAGTTATATATCACATATATATATATACTTGAGATTTCATCTTACACTTGTAACCATCAACAAACAAACAATACAATAACATTTTAGTTTATATTAATAATTATTAAAACCATCAGCAAATACAGTAACATCAAATCTATATTTTTGTTCTGTCTATTATTTTCTAATCCAAGTTGTTTTGAAGATGCATTGCCTGTTTTGTTAAACAATGTCCCTAATTACAGTGTCCTACCAGCTGAGATCTGGAAAGCTGCTGGTTGTCGATGGAGATCCAAGGAGCTCAGTAATGCACCAGCTCTCCTGAGTCCAGCCTCAGAACACATGCATGAGCACTAATTGATTTAATCCATGTTACTGGCCTACAGGTACCACAGTTTCAATAATTTGAGAGTTAATAGGCCAAACCCAGTGACAGATTAAATAACCTAACAAGTAAACCAAACTGAAGTCTTTCAGGGGAAGGAATTTACCCTGGAATTAATTGGACTTCAGAAATGGCCAGGTACCCAACAGGGAACATTCTCAGAACATTCGCTAATGTCCTCTGAAAGGTCTCACAAAGAATGTTCTCGCTGTAACTTTAATCAAACATTTTTCTAATGTTATAAATCATATATCAAAAACGTTATTCTTGAGTAGTTTAAATGTTTTAAAAATGTTTTAAAAATTTCTAAAAAATGTTTGAATATGGTTCTTATAATCAAGTCTAAAAAAGCTGGACATTTTGAAAACGTAAATAAAGGGTTTTAACATTTTACGTTACAGAAACATTCTTACAACCTAAATTTGTTAGCTGGGTAATGACACTTTCTCTTGGGGAAAAGTTGATTTCTCTCCAACTATGAGAGGTAAACATTTGCTGATAGGCGGGTAAAAAAATAAAGATACAAATAAAGATACACGCAAAGTACACATTAGTGTGCCGTGAAGATTTTCATGAAATATGCAGCCTGCCAGCTTTAGCTAATTAGTACTGAACTGCAGAAATATGATTTGTATAAAATGCATTAGCAGCCGCGGCATCATTTCTGATATGACAGACTGTGCAACTTTAAGACCTTCCTTGTGGGACACAGTTTTAAATAAATGAATTTCATGTTTGCATAAATTATTGTTTTAAACAGAAGCACATCCATGATGACGATGATTAGCATTAAAACACGCTCATTAGCAAGTTCTCACAGCTGTCAGAAACCTTCTGTCACCCGGTGCCAGAGACTGCATTCTGCCCACTACAATTTCACACCAGGGACAGAGAGAGAGAGAGAGAGTGTCACCCTACCCAAAGCAGCATCAACAAACAGGTAATTGAATGAACCTGCTGGCCGGCCTGGAGAAATCAATATATTGTCACTTAGTGTTTAAAGGAAACTGTTGCATTGCTAAGTTGCTAAGTGCAGTAGAGAGTGCGATCCAAGGACAGATGGGCGGCCTCCTGCAGTCTCACGGCAAGTGTTGAGTCTGATAATGTGTGGCGGTCTGCCACTTCTGTCCTCCCCTCCAGAAATATATATTTATATATGGACGGATTGACTGTCTGTCATCAACACGCGGTCCGCAGACACAAGATAAAAACAACTGCAAGATGGAGACGAACATGATGATGACCTTGTGTCGCAATTCAAACTTTCCATTTGTTTGCGTCGTGGACCTGAATGCGTGTGCAGTTTACCGAGCCATCGTTTCTATCGAGGACATGCGTGTCACCGTGCAAACTGTTTTTGACAGATGTCTTCTTTCACAATGAAAGTAAACGTTCTCAGTAAACATTTTCTTAATGTTGTCAAAAATTCTTGCAGTAATGTTAGTGTAACATTATTCTAACATTTTATTCTAACATTATATTTTTCGAACATATGTCAAAAACGTTATTCTTAAGTTGTTAGTGGAACATTTTAAAAACAGTACAGAATTTAAAAAGTTTGTTCTTATACAGAAATACAATGTTCCTAAACTTTCAAAATAATGTTTTTAACATTACTTAATGGAAACATTAGGGAAACATTCTTACAACCAAAAATGTTTAGCTGGGGGCCATGTGTAAATAATATGGTTGCATTGCTGGATTGTTTGCTAGTTTTATTTACACTGTCACCATTACAACATGTTGTATACAAATACACCCCATTTTTAACATACATTGAGGAATAAGGATAAAAGATTAAAAAAAACAGTCATCCCTGCCTGTGCTGACTGAATATACAACAAGGGGCAGAAAAACAGCTGGCGTTTCCTTCCCACATGACATCCTGTAGTTTGTGTGGTGGAGGCGTCTTGATTTATTGACTGTAATGATGCATTTGGGCTGACATCACGAGCCGTGTGTGCGGGGGTGGATTAGAGAAGCGGGGTGTGAGTTGCAGATACGAGGTGAACAGGTTTAGAAGTGTGGAGAACCACACGAGTGCAGAGTCAATGGAGGGTCAACCCTCCTATTGTGGCGAGGCATGGAGGAGCGATCCTCACGGCTTCCAGCTTTTGTTTTCCATCAGCATGCCAAGAAACAGCTGTGCTCTCTGTGTAAAGCAAAGTGCGTCATGCTTAAAGAAATCACAGTAATCTCTCCCCACATCCTGACAGAGGCTGGTGGCGCTTGCGAGGTAGAATTATCTTGTCAAGTGGCCCTTTTTGAACACTTGTTAATATGTTGAGAAAAGGAAGATTCTTTGGAGGGGAAGAGGAAAATAGTGCTTGAAATGGGTAAAATGCTACACTTGAGGCTCTCTGGGTGTGCCAAGATAATGATCAGTTTTCTCCGAGCCCTCTCTGCTGATGTCCTCACGTCGGCGGAGGATTTTGTTTGTGGCTTGATGGCAATGAGTAGATCTGATCTGAGTAGATTAGATCTGCCGAGATATTCAGTTGTGGTGGCTGTTGTATCACTGGCTGTCTTGTTCTGACAGGAAGGACTTTTAAAAAAAAACTGGAAGCCTGTTCTGGTTGATTACACATTGGCTGAAAAGGTTAACTTGATGAATATAAATAATGAGTGAAGGTTTTCATTAACTTGCATTCAGTTACATAATCATCTGTTCGTTTTCAGGTACAAGGGGCCTTTCTGGCTACAGAAATGGCATTTAAAAAGTCAGATCCATTAGAGAGGTAATCTCCACATATATTTCACAGCAACTGCAACATGACACAACATGCTTTTATTTCTTGTTTAATTATAGAGATATTAGTTTGGGATGACTGCCTGTGAAATGTCGCAGCATTATTTTTGGCATGTTTATTTCCTCTATTTATCCTCATCCCGATACTGTTCATGGTTAATTTAAGACAAAATCTGTCTCAAAATCTCCATCTTTGCTTCCATTCATCATTCATTCTAAATGAATGCGATTAGACCGTCTGTTGTTTTGGCTGTCTGAAACACCATCGCTACAAAACGGTCAGCTACAACGAGAGAATTTCAGCATTTTAAAAAACATGCGTATTTTATGACCAATGAACAAGTTCCATGTTCCCGGTCTGATGTCTCTTATTGCTTCTCTGTCCAGCAGCCCATGCTAGATCATTGTTTGTGGACGAGTTCAACACAAAGCAGCAGAGTCTGTAACTAACTTGAAAACATGGTAAGGAAGGAGAGATAAACGGAAATGTGAGTTGCTGAGCAGGGTCTTTGGGAACTGTATTAACAGGGGATGAGGGTGCTAATAAAACACCAGAGCAGCGTAGGTCATGGGGTCACATGCTTGTGTAATGAATGGAGAAATTTAACTCATCCAATTATAGGAAAGACCGGGTCTGAATGCAAAACTAATAATGTCAACAAAGCTCTTAAGTCTGAGAGAGAGAGAGAGAACAGAGAAATGTATGTGCATTGGTTATGCATGCATGCCTAAATGTGTATGTGTGTGTATTTTTGATGCTCAGATTGCTTGTTTGTCTGATCTGTCTGCTGTTGTCTTTAGCGGCTCTGTAATACGCTTTCACAGAGAACTGCCGTTCACAGAGCCACTTAGATAAAGGCCTGGTCTCTTTCTCTGTGGCTTACTGCATACTAAAATAAAAAAGGTCAATAACACTGAACTGTAATAACAGGTGATGTCCCTGTGAAGCCAATTTGGCCCCATTTTGAAAGAGTCTGCTCATGAAATGTGGCCCTAATAGACAAGTTTATGTTAAGCCAGGCATTTGTCGACCACTATATGCAGGAGCCTGTGCTTTCAAAAGGTGATGAAGAGAAAACAAGCATTCTGGCCTTGTACCACATGGCCTCTGTCTGCATCAGACAGTATAGATTTATTCTGATACAGCAAGTCAGGCAGTGTTTCAGTCTGAACCACAGACGCAGTGCAGACCCGCTCTGCTATAACACATGCAGTATTTCATAAATAAACGCCGCGCTCTTGCTGCCATCAGACAATCGCAAAAACACGTGAATGCACAAACACATGGCGCTTCCATCAATCACCTCTCTCATCTCTAAAAGAAACTCCATTATTTGTGAAAGCAAGCCGCTGTAGGAAAGTTTTAATTAAACCCCTTTATTTATATGTCAAGTGAAAATGGGGAAAATCTAAATCAAATTCTTTTTCCAATTTTTTACTGTGCAAGCTGTAACCCTCGGAGGCAAGTCATTAGGTCTTATACATAACCACCACGCCACATTAAAATCACATTACACAACAATGATAATCATCACGTTCAATTACATGCGGTTATAAATGCCTGTGCAGTCTTCGCAAAATCTGTTAGTGTGTCATGGAAGAGAGAGAGCAAAAGACACAAAGAAAGCTGTGGTCTTATTTCATTCATTAGTGACACAAGTAAACCCACCTGTTGCACGGTGGAGTTGTACTGAAAACAGGCTGGTAGCTGATTGGTCTTTATCTGTTAGCTCCCGCACCTCTTGCAGGTTTGAGGTTCGACTGCGACGCTGCCGCTGCTGTGGGTGGTGAGGGTATCAGTTCAGACCCAAACGCTTCAGGTTACAGTCACGCTCGGCACAGCAGGACACAGCATAACATTAAGTGGAGCACTTACCGCTACTTGCATCAGTAAATATGCAGCTGTATAAACTGTTTAAATTAATAATATGTAACCGATAAAGACGTGCTTTGCACTTTCTGGTAACATAAATGCTATTAGGCTCCCATCAGTGTAGGAGGCTGAAATGCTTATGCTATGAAACAGGCAGTTTACTCTGTGGCCTCGAGCCGTAAGCTTATATATCATGTCCAGATGATAACATTTAAACCTCTGACACGCTATTAAAGTTGATGCCCGGCCATTCCTGAGCATTACCGCTTTTGTTATCCAGATTTAAATGTTTTATCACGGTACATTTCCTTGAGCCTGGTTGGCTGCTGTTTCTCAGGCAGAAAGTGTCTTAATGTTTAGATGTTTTTACATAGAATTGCTAGAAAGGAGGTCTGTAATACCCGAATAAAGTTATTTGTTAGTATTTCCATTTATTTTCATGCTGCCATTACTGCTCATGTCCTTATAGCCAATCACCTGAGCCAAAAATGAAGTTGTAAGCCACTTTTAAGGACCCTTAAAGGCCTGTTATAACTGAATGACGTGATTTATACGTTGCTTGCTAAAAATGTATGCAGTCAGAATAGTCTGCCACTTTTGTAATGGCCGCCAACACAGAAACAAGACTTCTGCCAGCAAAATGGTGTATTTTCTGCAGTATAACAGCAGGGATCAATAGCCAGATCTTGCCCCTGTAGTTGTTAGAAACATTTACCTTTATCTTGAGGGACATTTTGTTCTCTGAAGTTAACGAAAGATGCGTTTCAAAGCTATTTTCCCATCAGCTTCTGAAACAGTTTGCTCTCCATTTTCCTCTTCTTGTATATTATTTCTCTGTCGTGCTTATCTCCGCCTCTTATTTTCCTCCTCTTTTCTCAAAATGTGAGCTGTAATTAACAGTGATTTGGGACTGATTGCAGATGGTTTACGTAGACTAGCTGCATTATGGAGTCCTTTCAAAGTAGGATTCCAGCCCTGCCAATACACTGAGTTTATTTTAGCACAGGATCAATAGGGAACGTATTAAAAGCTTTATTTGGACTTTGTTGGCTCTGGCCTGCTGTTGCTCCTCTGTGCCAGTGGCTGAGTCTCTGCCTACACCCTGACTTCACCTTTTGACTCAGTCTGGAAGTGCGTCTGAGGTGAGGCTCTGGCCTCAGTCTCACATGAAATGTGCATTAGGGTGAGCACTGGCTTCTACTGCAGAAGCAGTGTTCGGTGTATCACACATTGATCCAAATTCAATCAATGAAAGCAAATCAAATCAGATTTATTTGCAAATCTTGCGCAAATGGTACAAGACGAAGCGCTTAGTGAGAATTTTTAGTTTAAATGCATGCATTTGGCAGACACTTTTATCCTAAGTAAGGTACACCTGGGTATACATTATACATTATTACATCACTTCATGTATTCCGTTCACTTTATCCAAATATTCAAACATGTCACCAGGTTTGGTTTATTATCCATTCACTGGAATCAGCTGCACAAAAAGGAACAATACTTTCAGCTCGACTTAAGAAATCTCTCCAAACCGATTAAAGTCTTTTGAACAAGCCACTTCTGTCAGGTACACACAACTAAAGTAGCATCTTGTCTGCTCAGCCAAGTAGTTCAGAAATTACATTCACTTCTCGAGCCTCTTCAGACGTTTCATAGAAGCATTTCTTCAAAGTTTCTCTGCGTCTTCAAGTGTTTGGTTGATGGCCTTCATAATCTCATGCTGTCAAAAACAAGAATGTCATTTTGTCAAGCTGAAACCACAGACCTGAAAAACTTCAAGCTTTTATAAGCCTTTAGAATCAGCGTTAACACATTTGCAATTTAACTTGTGCAATATGTGACATTTCCAAGCAAAACAGGATATTCGGCTAGAAGAAATGTAGGGTGGAGTTCGTATTCAGCTGTAACTGATTGGATGGTATGTGACAGGTGGTTGAACGGATTGCCCGGCTAACAGTTTATGTTGTAAGAATGTTTACCTAATGTTTCCATTTAGTAACAAAAATGTAAAAAAATGTTTTGAAAATTTTAGGAACATTCAGAGTACCCCTTTTTCATAGACGCTGTATTAACATTATTGCTTGGTTATAAATTTGTGGTTTTAAATTCTGTAACATTTTTAAAACTTTCCACTAACAACGTTTATAACCAAGACTATATACAACTAAGAATAACGTTTTTGATATGTTATATAATTCCCAGGGAGTACATGTACTAAGAAAATGTATAACTTCAATGCACTGTAAGTCGCTTTGGATAAAAGCGTCTGCCAAATGCATAAATGTAAATATAAATGTAAATATAATGTTGACAAAGTTCTACTAACAGTACTGCAAGAATGTTTTTGAGAACTTTGACAGAACTTTCAGAGAACTTTAACAGAATGTGAACTAACGTTACATGTCAGCTGGGCAGGTGAAAAAGAGAAGGACTTTAGTGATGTCAGTGGAGAAGTCATTTCAGAGGCAGAGCAAGTTATTATCATCATATTTTTAGTGTTTTTTAATCATGCGCCCATAAATCATTCTCAACAATGTTTAATAAGAAAGTTAACAGAATGTTTCAGAGTGTAGCCTTCTTCTCAAAACTGCATAATTTTGATGAATCAAACTTGTGGTTATGTATAAAAAATTACACATACACTTTTCAGTCTGAGGAAAACATCCAGCTGCGATTCTGTGCAACATGATGAAAGTATAATGAGACTGGATTCTCATCAACAAACTGAGTGTTCTTCATTTTCTCCAGCTCACACACACAGTCACACACTGGCTGTCTCTCTGATGAGATATCATTGTCATTTAGCATGCTGGTGCAACAAGATGTATATCCCCACTAACACATCAGTGACAGCAGTTGTCAGACCTCTTGCACAAACTTTGTGTGTGTGCAGTCAGGCGACTTTTCAGCACCCCGCCGCTGTATTTATATCGCACCCGTCTAGACTCATGCGACAGAGTGTTGCTCAGAAGAAAACAGTGTCTATACATCATGTTTAATCGGGTGTAATCACACACAGAGAGCTGATTAAAGAGCGATTCAGATGCTGCTGCAGGTGTAAGCCCGCGGCTGAACACCCAGACTCACTGTCTCTTCACTCACACCTGATGAATTCCTATGGTCACATCCACATCAGCCATCGGAAAGTCCTTGGACGCTTAAAAGTTGCAATTCATTGCATTATACAATGAAATATTATATTATGGCTTTTCTCAGAACTACGTGTAACTTTAATTTTGTATTGTTTTCGTCTACTTTGTGTATTGTTTTTTAAATACTTAATATGACATGATTATGTTGTATATGTATAAGCAATGATATTACAAATTGGATTTTTGGGATCACGGAAGGACCTTATATCTGCAGATTCAGCCGGAGAAAATGATACACACACACACACACACACTGTATTTTGCTAATGCCAGCCATCTTGATAATTAATGATTTGGTGAGTTATTTTCCCTCTGACTTTGGAAGGGTCAGGTCAACTCGCTAATGAGGGCAGGAGGACGGTCTTTTCATAGGCCTGTGCTCCAAAACAACCCAATTATATTTCTTTCAGAGCGTCGCCATATTTGTGCAATGCTAAGCCTGAGATGGGATTGAATGTATTTGAGACGGTATTCAAAAGAACTCATTACTTCCCCAAAGGTTTTCGAAAAGCAGAGCAAATCTGTTTTACCCTTCACCCCTGTCAGATGAAAAGAAATGCTGGCTGGCAGTGCAGAGCGTGGGTCAAAGGTCAAACAGAGAAATGTGAATGTGAGTTTTCTGAGCCATCTTTTCTCAAGAGACGGTATATTATACATGCACTATCCGGTCTGACTGCAACATTCCAGAGTGCACCAGAATGACAATCAGACATCCCAGAGTCCCAGCTATCTATACATCACAGATCCTGGAAGATAAATCCAACATCTGCAGTCATTTTAGGGGACTGGAAAAGAGAACAGACAGAATGTTGTCTGACTGCCAAGTCAGCAGTAACCGCTGGGGGGGTTCTTTAAAAAAGCATATTAATGAAAAAATTCGGATAAAGCGTGTTCCTCGGCAAACTCTGCTTACAGCCTGAAAAGAGTCGCTGTTTAAAATGCTCCAACATTCAGATTTGACATTTCATTAAGGAATCATTATATATAAAATCATAAATATTATCAGAGACAATTAATTAGCTGGATTATTGATGCAGATCGGAATCAGGGGCGATGTTATGATAGGAACAGCATGAGCTAGGATGTCTGGCTTGTTTAGTTTTAAGCTGAAACATTGTTGAGATCTCTTCCAAAACTCTAGAGACATTTGTGAGATTACTAGGGTCTTTAAGTGCTTTATAAATCTTTAAAGAAAAAACGTAGATATTAAAGAGATCTCATTTGTTATTTTTCCGTCCAACAGGAAGCTGTGCTGAGGAGATTCCTACATGGAAGCAACTGGCCACTTACTAGCGTAAGACTTTCCACTTTCAGGTTAGATGCATTAAATTGGTCGTTTCTCTTAGCATGCTGTCAGTTGTAATATAAAGACCACTTATGCACACTGAACTCTTTAATAAATTAGAGAGAAATCATCAAAACAGAGAAAACTGCAAACACAAACTTCACAAAACTTTTCTGCTGTTGAAATCTTCAGCTCAAAACCTTGTTCAAGTAATAAACTCTGAAACCTTTCAAAATCCTTCAGCACAACGTCACTAATGATTATGCTTAACACTCACTGTCAGACTCATAAGTTATATTGTAAGTTATTATACTGTAAGGAAATTAATAAATAATACTCCATTGACCTTTTAAAATGCTGCCTTCTCAAATGCTGCCTTCTTCTTTTGCTAAATCCCCAGGTTATTGACTCTGCAACTTCCTAAACGTTACCTGTAAAAGTGGGAGGTGGGGTAGGGGGCAATTTATAACCCCCATCTTCCCCAACCTTGCCAGAAGGGCCTGAGAGACGCTTAGTGTTAACAAGCCTCAAAAAAGGAAAGCAGAAACTGGTGACATTCTGCTTCCCTGACGCTCACCAGCCGTGAGGGCCAATCACCCGGCCCCTGGGCTGGCCTGGCCCCTATAATGCTGTCATTCTCATACCTTTACTTCCATAGTTCCCTTTATCATTCTTTCTTTCTTTTGGTCCTAGGACTGCCATCCTAATCTTCCATCTGGTTAGCACAGATGCTCAAAAATACTGTATGTACAGTATCTATATGTATATGTAAAAACATGTATGGGTGTGTGTGTGTATATATATACATACAGTTATAAATATCAAGAATTTATTTGCTTGTGTGACAGTTTATAATCAATCACAGTAACTAACGATCATCATAACGATCATAAATATGATCTGAAAGAACACAGGGCAAATTGCCCTGTCATCACATGCTGCTCTGACGCAGTTGACAGAGGTTACGCTGTTGTTTAAGGGGTTAATCTGGTCTGATGTTGGAAGTGGAAGCTGACGGCTGACCTTAATTGTGTGAATCAGTTTGACGCTGCGGTCCTGCATGTCTCCTCAACGCTGGAGCCTCATATATCAGACAGATCTGAGCGTATGCTCCGCTGAAAAGAAGGTTATTAGCCCCATATAAATCACTACACTCATCATCACAGTATTACACTGGAGATGAGCACAAGGGCTGCTTTTCCACATCATTCAACTCAGTGGGTACCCAGCTAACAGAAAACATTCTCAGAACGTTGGCTAACGTTCCCTACAACTTGTCTCAAAGTTATTCAGAAATGTTCTTCCGGTAACATTAGTAGAATGTATTTTAACCTTTTATGTCATATCAAAAACTTCATTTTTAATTAGGTAGTGGAACGTTTTAAAAAGGTTAGCGTAATAACGTTAATACAGCATCTAAAAATGGCCGCTTTGAATGTTCCTAGAACATTCAAAATAGCATTTTTAAAGTTTTTGTTACTTAAGGAAACATTTCTTACAACCTAAAATTGTTAGCTGGGTAACTGGTATGATGGTGCTGTTGGCTTGGAGTACCACGGAAAATGTGTGTTTTCTGTGGCCTAATTTTGTTAGTTTGGGTTTTAAAATGTAACTTGGGGGGTGTCATTTTCACTTAATAACGTTACATTTATTTCATTACACACAGGTTTGCTTTTAAGGAACTCAGATCACACTTTTACATTGTGTGTTAAAAATTTGAATTCTGCGACTAGTCTAGCACGTTGGCCCAGGAATGTAATTACAGGTCCTGTAATTCTTATTCCACGCTGTGTTTTATTATTAAATAAAGCCATTTGTTAGCCCTTTAACCAACTAATATCGTCTGACTGCAATTGGCCGTAAGGGTTAGCAACCGTGGTGTAATGTGAGGGTGGGGACTGGATGGAAGCTGACCAGCTTTGATTTCTTTAACTCTAAATGGCTGCTGGCTAATTAAAGGTCTGCGTGTTTTTGTGGTCGTACAGCTTCATATTTCTGTCTGCAAGTCGGGTCAACTCGTTTGCTAATGATGCCAATTAAAAGGAAATACAGCAAATCTCAAGGCTTAGCTTTCTGAAGGGCAGGAAGGGGGTCTTGACTTTGGTGTCATCCTTCTTGTTGTATCAAAGAACAAACAGACGCCCGCTGTCGTTAGCAATGCCACATGCTAATTAACAGCAGATCCGCTCTCAGGTGAAGTACTGAGGGGACGAATACATAACAGCATGTAGCCATCAAACAGCTCTAGCGTTATTACTGATGCTGACGTATAACCGTGGTGAATCTACATATCTGCTAACAATTTTAGGTTGCAAGAACGTTTCCCTGACATTTCCTATAAGTAAAAATGCCCTGTTAGCTGGAACAAATAATTCAGTTGTCAGTAAAAAGTGTTTTGACTCATCTGTAAAGTTTGTTTTTTTCCACCGTATCTGCTCTCACCAGCATTACAGTCCAGATAAAGCCTGTTTAACATGTATAAACAGAATGCAATGCCTCTGTCTGGAGGAATATATTTATCTGGTACATTTACTGTAAATACATCTTCAGCAATTAATGCACCTTTTGGTATTCATTCACAGTTGTGAAACCAGACCAATGCATTAGTTATCACTGTCAGTCAATCAGGAGTGACTTCTATATTCCATACACACTGAATTCTAATTTAATGGATTCACTCCTGCATTTAAATGCGACTCTCACTCCATATGTTTGCAGTGTGTACACGGCCATAAAAACCGAGTCTCGCCAGACACTAGCACAACTCCCTGGAGCTCTAACATTGCCATAGAGACCAAATGGTCTGAGATTGCCAAAGCGACCTGCTTCCCACTGGTTGAGGGGAGTACACAGGACATCATCAGTGTGGCTGCTATAATCATCAGAACTGCAGACACATCCTCGTGATGGTCGTATTCGCAATTACCCAGCAGAATGTCATCAACGCTGCCCAGGGCCTGGCCTGAGGGCAACCCGAGTTCAACAGCAACCATTTAACAGCCATCAGCACTGAAGCACAGCAGGCCACTTTCAGGTCATCATGCTACTTAAAAAAACAACACAGTGATTCATCAGGGGTTTTAGGAACTACGCATACTGTATACCCGGCTAAATATTTTAGATTTCAAGAACGTTTCCCTAACATTTCCATTAAGTAACAAAAACGTTAAAAATATTATTATGACAAAGGGGGGAAGTGCAGCAATTGCTGTTCCATCCATTAGGGGGCACCAGCTTCCTCTGGGGAAGTTCTTCTAGAGGTCCCATCTGGTTACGTCATGCATTTAATTGGAAGGGTGAGGGCAAACATGCTGGCACTTCCATCAGATCAATGTGGCTCTTGGGTGTCGAATCAAAAATGTGAAAATCCTCAATAATGGAGCAAACAGTATTATTTTTTGGTTTGTACCAGAGGCAAGGCAAAACCCTTCACTTGATCAAGTAATACTACTCCAAGAAACTTTATTTTGGGTTTTGTTTGCCCTCAACCACCATAAACACAAGCCTGTCATCCAGAACTTATATTATCTTGCTGAAACGACGCTAGACCCTCTAACACAAATAGAAAATGTCACGTCCTCCATAACTGAGTCACTACACATTTGACTACTGTGTGCTCGGTTCAGCTACATCACATGCGTTTGTTTTCTCAGGCTTTACTTTTTCCTTTGTCATCATAAAGCAAAATCATGAAAACTTCAATGATATGTATCATATGGCAACTCAGTCAGACAAAACAGATCATAAATACAACAGATTAATTTAAACAATACATACATTTCATTCAGCAAGACCATTATCTTGCTTGTCAGATATTTCAAATACAGGAAGTGACATCATCTCAAAGTGACATCATCTGTAAGTCACTGCACCATGCCCCACCTACTAAAATTTTGGACCACTCCCAATGGATTTAAAGGGACAGTTCACCAAGAAACGACGACTCTATATCATATACTCACAAAATCATGTGACTGTTCGAGTGAAAGAATCACATGGGTTTGGAATGACAGAACTGTGGTGATCTGTAGCTTTAAGCAGCAGCCCTGTCTCACTGACACGTGAATCACTCGTTTTAATCTATCATATTAGCATTCGGCAAGAGGAGCTTTTCCCAGTTATTGGACTGACATTAGCTGATCAGCAGAGATCTGAGCAGTGACTAGCCGAGATGACAGGTGAGACAGAACAGGCTTCCAAGCTCAAGGCACCGGGGACCGCAACGAATGAAAGTCATCTAATCCAGGAGAAGAAAACAGAAAACCATTGAACAGCCTGAGGGCCTTACAGACACTCCTTCTGTCTGTTTCTGTCCCGCTCTCTAATTTCCTTCTCCTCTCCTTTTTTTCCCAAGGTTTGTCTTTTCTCAGAAACGTTTTTGTTCCCTCCCAGGTTTGCTGGATTTCCTTTTACGAGTCTCTCTTGCTCTGTACCAAAACCTAGTAAACTGCCTCGGTAGGCGACATTTTATGACACCGCAGACATGTTCCTCTCTAAAATTCAGACAGCAAATTTACAGCTCACAAAGGTCAATGAAAACCAGAGGTTTTATTAAAAACTATATAAATCAATATATATATATCAAATCAATCAAATATATATATCAAAAACTATTTTACCCAATATTTATCTGAATGATGTATATGAATACATATTACAGTGCTGCCTTGTTGGCTTTTAATCATTTAATCAGCAATTTATAATTTATAAGATTCATCAGCCAATCAAATGGCTTTATATGTTGCTGGGGGCGTCACCTTTAGACACGCGTTTACCTGAAACAGTGACGCAATTACGACTGCTCTGACGCGTCATGGTAGCCACGCCCATTTGGGCAATTTATATATTGTTTACCTGTTTACGAACTGAAAATAAACATCACAGATAAACATCGTCCGTCATTTCCATTCACATTTCATTGTTTTTGTCATTGTCACTTTTCATTGTCATCCTCTACTTACATCCTCGGACTTGTTCGTTTCTATGGTAACGCGCGTCATCATTTATTTTTATATTTATAAATTGGCATTAAACCATTAGCCTAAACCGACAGCAGACAAATGATATAAATGATTCAGCTAAAATATTAGGACTAATATTTAAATATTAGTTTTATAGTTTTAAATATAAGTTTTCACTTCAAGGCTTCGTGACGTAGCCACAGGTGTGGCAGGTACCTGTCGCCATTGAGAAAGCTCTTATGGAGAAAGATGTCTGTGTTTTATATTTATCACGTCTTTCTGCATGTCTGGATTATATCAACAGGACAGGAGAGCTCAGTGGTAAGTGCTTTTTTCATTGTTGTTGCAATAGTTATTTAAAAGGTATTTGATTTGTTTATTTTGTGTTTATTGTGTGCCTGTCGACAGCAGCTCTGCCACCAGATGGATGTGTGATGTGTGATGTGTGTCGTATTCATTTTACAACAGTGCTTTCTTAATGGCATTAAAGGTCTAGACTTGAAATGCATGTATACATGTGTGTGTATTTATACAGAGAGAGAAGAATATAGATGTATGATGGTGAATGGTGAAACTTTTTGGGGATGTGAGTAAAAATGGAGCTTGTGTAAAGCTTTTACAGGCTTTCAGTGTAGTGGGAAAGCGACTGTCCATATGATGTTGTGGCAGGAGTGTTCACCCGGAGCTTTTTATCACACCATCAGATCTCAGATCAGACACCCTGTGGCCACCCCCGTCCACACACAGACACAGATAGGCTTCCACTCAGCACGCTTGCCCGCAGCAGGTCCAATAATTTCACCCTGTGTGTTTCACTGTGCCGTTCGGAGAAATATTTACTCCCTCTTTCTAGAACACGTTTCCTGGATGCACCGTCACAAGAGACCTTCATATTGGGCATTGTGCAGATGGAAAAGTAGGCCATGTAGTTTTGTGATACACTGGCTTTTGTAAGTCAGCCACAATGCAAACTGCAGTGTCTCATATCTGCAGTATCTCTCAGTACATTGTAATACACCAGTAAAGGGATTGTTCACCCAGCGTTGTTGTCATCATTTCCTAACCGAATGAGCAAATGTGTCTGATTTTCTGATTTTCAAGGAAAATGAAGAATTTTGGGAATTAAGGGGAATTAGTTGAAACACTCATCAACTTTTGATGAGGTTTGGTTGGGATGTGGAGGCATTAACCAGCATTAATTTACTGCATCAAGTTTAACTAATGGCAACTAGTATAAAGGCAGCATTGTTTTTAAGAGTAGCCTCACATAATGCCCAAATGACAGCCAAAAGTTTCAGAGGTGGAGTTATTGTGTTATGATACACGATTATGAAGGATTATGTTTTTTTTGGCATGACATTCACTGTTGATTCACACACAATAAAATCTGTAATGTATCCGGATAAGACCAGGAACTATTTACAAAGAAAAGTTAGAACAATACTTTTAAAGCTGCAGTCTGTAACTTTTGCCTCTCTACCTCTCTACATTTTTAACCAGTTACAGATTGCAGCTTTACAAAGCAAATGTTTATAGGATTATCAGTAAGAAAAGTGTAAGCCAGACGAAGCTGGTGGACGTTGCTCACATACAGTGCAACAGTGTCCATCATGTGACTCAGGGTGTCGGTGAGAATGTGTGTGGATGTGCTGTGACAATAGAAACGTGTGAAAGTGTGAGGTGATCTTCCTTCTTCTGATGGTGGATGTCATTGAGTGGGCCAAAGAGACATCTGACAGGGACCCTCAGAGCGTTTTTATTACGAAAAGTGTCTGTCCGCATGATGGGAAAAGGATTATTCTCTAAACAGGATTTACTTGAGAGGATAATTCGTTGGTTGAACTCACGGAGGGGAAGTGTTGTAAAGGTTAAGGTTACAGTATTGCTTAATTCACAGCTCCACAGCTCTGTGTGTGAGAATGCATGCGTGGCTGCACAGTTTGTGTGAAATCCTATATAATCCTATATGTAAAAACATATTGCTCAGAGGTCACTTTCAAAACTCAGGAACCTTCCTGGAGATCTCAGTTACGTTTCAATAAGGTTTTATCTTGGCTGAGATGTTTCTCCTGAAATGTTTTGAGATAACTGTTGACATGCATTAAGAACTTGTGCTATGCAATGAATGTGTACTACATAGCTTCCCTGAGTCTGAACTTTGGTCTTGAGAGAATTTGATGAGAAACGCGAGTTCACATTGAAATTTCTGGCCTTTGATTACAGGCTTCAGTATCTCGGCAAATCTAAGCACAGAGTGAGACATCGATTTCCGTTTACGTTCTCGAGCAAGTCTCTTTTTGCTCTCCATTTAATCTTAGTCTGATCTATGAGATACATTTGAAATATTAGAGAGATCTCACTTTGCCATTCTTCCTACCCTGTGTGTGTGTGTGTGTCTATATATATATTGCACTGTTTTAAAAACATGTTTCTTAGTAGCTGTGGAACAGATCCACTGGGAGTGTTCTCTAATGTGGAGCCTCAAAAAGAACCATTTAAGAAACATCCTGTTAAATTTAAAAGAGAGAGAGGGAGAGAGAGACAGAGAGAGAGACGGAGAGAGAGACGGAGAAAAAGACGGAGAGAGAGAGAGAGAGGTGTTAAAAAAGACAATGTTTATAACATGCATTAAAGCAGCAACAGCTGCAGTATAAAGGGGAAAAAATATCAAAATGGAAGCTCGTTTGCTTTGTTAAGGCCTACAGGCACTTGATAAACAGTGAAGGATACACAAGCAATGTCAGGGCGATTTGCATTTAACAAACTGGTGCTTCCCAGTCTGTCATATTTATGGAGAAGTATATTATGATTTTCTCATTGTTTTAATGCTATAATGTGCCGACAGGCTGCTGGTGGAACAGTGACATCGTTGCATGATGATTTTGTAATGCTGTAATTTTGCATTTGTCTCTGGTTGGTGCCGGAATCAAAATGTTTCTGTCTCCTCTCCTTCAACATTTCACACTGGCCAGGGCTCGACACTTTTTAATCACCACCATCAGGAGTAACAGATCCCATGCTTGATGACAGAACATTCCTCTCTTTTATTTTCCAATGTGTGTGAAGAACGAGTCGAGAATCTTGCGCTAAAAGGCCACTGATTGGGGTGCTGCGGTCTGTAATTTGCAATTAACGAACAGGTCGGGGATTTGATTCGGGTCAAGGTCCTCATTTGCATACATTTAGTCTCCCATAGAAATTATGAGTGTGTGTGGCTGCGCCTCCCATCTCTATTTACCCACAATCTGGAAGTCCGGCCCCTCCCTCTGTGTGGGCCAATCAGCCGTTCTTGCCGTTTCCTTCGATATAGTGGCTCTCATTTGGAACTGGCCCTTAATGAACACTGGAGCAGTGATGGAGATTGCCACTTGATGGTGAGCTTGTTAGGGCTGTGAAATTGCAAACGGCACCTCTGGCATTGTAATTGTGGTAGTTTCTCACAGTTCCCCGACGGGTCTGTATGTTCTAGGAAAATGTTTAAAATGCAAAGACTGCATGAGAGTGGAACTACTTGTGAAGTTTGTGAGCGCAAATTTCAGTGAAATCTTTGAGGGCGTCATGATGAGAGATTTTAAGATTTTAGTTAGAAGTTAAATATGGTTTTCTTGTTTACTCAGCAAGAGTAAGCACAGATAATCTCCTGCAGAACTTTGCTTTCCTCAAGCTCTACCTTCAGTCAGAAGATCAGCATCCAGGGCAGGCCATGGTGACTGTAAAGGCCAGAGCTCAGTGGCTGCTTCCCTGCTCAACTGTAGTGTGTTAAGGCTTTCACTCCTGCCCTCAGTGTCCCAGCACAGCTCTTGTTTGTTTAGGGCCTTGCTCGGACACAAGGATGCAGATGGCTCAGAGAGCAGCCCTGGAGTGCCTTTCCACACACGCTCATAGAGTGCTGGGTCATGTTCTCTCACCGACTACAAGACAGGAAATCCATTTAATTACCTGTGAAGCAGAAGACTGGATGAGGGGGTTGACAGAGAGCTCTACCCCACAAGAACCTTTTAGTTCTTCTCTCTCTCTCTCCTCTCTCACATGCTTTCTCTCTCTTTTTGTCTTTCTCTTTGCCTTTAGAGTTGGCTGTCCTACCTGTGGCCTCTCTGTCCATCTTCCTTTCAGTTCATTTCTGTGTCTCCTGCTTCTCCTTATCTGGCCTTTTGTGTCTCGTTCTCAGTCTCTCCCTCTATCTCACTCTCAGTCTCTCTCTTTCTTTCTCACTCACTCTGTCTATCTCCCCCTCCCTCTCTCTTGTCCCTCTCTCTTTCTCTGCAAGTCATCCTTTCTGTGAAGTTATTTTTATTTTACCTGTATTTTTTTTCTTTTCACTGTCCTTTTTTTGTTCGGAGCATGAAGGTCACTGGAAAGCTCTACATCAGCATGACAGCCGATATAACATTAATCACATTAATGCTGTTCTGAAGAAACACTGAATTTAAAGGATTCATGTGTATCTTCATTCCAAATCAGATTTTGTACAATTAAGTATAATTGAGATTGTAGGTAGTGTGTGAGCATGAAGAGTAGTGTAGGGTAGAGTTTGTTTCATGTCCCCATGAAATTAAAACAGAAGATTTTTGTCTTTTTAAATAAATATATTAGCTTTAAGAATCTCTATAAACTACTGTGTTCAAAAACATTGACACAATTCGCATTTAGAACAAATACATCGAAACTTGCGTTTCTCATTTCTGCCAATATAGATCGAGTTTTATGACATCATTCTGCTCTTAAGCTTCTCATCATGTTTTTCTGACCAATCAAATGCTCTAGAATCAGAAGTGTCCCGCTGGTCTCACCCACCGACACTCAATAATATGTCCCACCTTAACTTCCAGTTTTAGTGAAAATTGCACCAATGCATCGAACAAAGCTGTGCATTTATAATCAGAAATGTATTAAATGATGCAAAATTACTTCAGAAGCGTTCTGTATTCATATATTTTCTGACCACAGTGTATACAGAGTGGCATGTGTTCTCTTAAGACCATGAGCATCTATTACTGCTGACTTGCCGTGCATGCATGCTTGGCTTACATTTGGGCTTGAAAAACAACATGGCTGCCTGTGGGCCCCAGTGCACGTTTGGCCCCGCTCTGCTGTAAAATGGTTTTCATGTCTTTATTCATGTGTGGAGTGTGACTCTCCTGGAAGTGCCATAGCAGCAGTAGGTCTGTCCTTACAGGGGGACGAGCTGTCTGTCATGTTGGAGGAAAAGTTGGCCTGGAGCCATTCACTGCTGATATGTTTAATGCTGTTCAATTTTCCGGGCTGTCTGATGATATCTGGTGACTGGTGTCTGATGATGATCATGTTTTTAGAAAAATTAATGCTTTACAGCTGTGTTGTAAAGGTTTTAGATTTTATGATATGCTGCATATCAGAGGCTAAAATTAAAGACATAGTAATGTATTTTAGTTTACATTTACATGTTCTCTGGGAATCAAACCCATGTTTTTTGCATCAATCGCACTGATGTTAGTTTTCATTTTTATTTCGGGCAAGAAGATGAAAATGCTTTCGTTTCATTTTCTTTTTGATAACATTGCATGGACAGATTTGCCAAATTGCGAATAGAGAGAAATACATCGAAATTAAAAGAGATTCTGTTGGTGTTAAATCTAAGGACCATGTGATGTATCCATAAACAGATGCAACATTTTATGCACAAAGCAAATGACTAAGGGCCCTCAGGCATCCAGAACAGCAGAAATCTTGGCTGATTTGAGAGGCCAGGTTTTGATAAGCACGATTGCGCGACATGAATAGTCGAGAGCTTGGAAGCGCTTCACTGCTCCCTCGCAGCACATTAGCAGGCTGGAGGCTAACATTAGTTCTGTATAGGGAAAAAAACAGCGAAAAGTTTTCTGATAGCCCTGAGAGGGGTGCTCGAAGCAGAACTAGCCCACCAAATTAGATCTACTGCGTTGATTTGAAACTCTCGGAGTAAAACAGCTAATTGTATTTACTTATTTAGCATAGCATGCTCAGTAAACCAGGCCAAGAGACATCTGTTAGCAATTCATGAATATTTCAGGACCAGGGTTTATTTGACACTACAACACTTGTGTGTGGAGAAACAAACAGGAGAAACGCTGCCGTTTTTACGGTGGGGAGGAAGAAGTGTTTGGTAAAGTGATCTGTGGCTATTTGGCATCTTATGGCTGGCGAGTTTATCGGTTACAGGCCAGCACATGTGCAGTACATTGCTAATATGTGTGTAAAAAGAGCAGCATGCCATTCTGTTTACAGTGATTTATTTGTATATGCATTATGGCTGTTTATTATTTAAGGATTATAGTCAAATTTATTACGTAATATTCTTTAATTCGAATTAACTTTTTAATTAAAATTAAAAAGTTAAGTTATGTAAATGTATGAATATTTGCCGAAAAAGGAATGAAATGAAATCACATTATTGTGCGAAATGAAACCACTGAATAGGTATTACAGCTTTAAAAGTCATTGCATTGTTTTTTATATCATTAATATGAACACTGATCTACAGTTTGGAGCAGTCCAGACTGCAGACTTACAGGCAAGTTCTGTTTGTCCAGGCCATGAGCAACGCATTTTGTAGACATTGTCAAGGTTTTGAGTCAATGGCAGTTTACTTGTCTGGTATTGCTTTTAATATATCGTTTAAAGCAAATAACTTTGAATATATGTCTCATGGTGCATCTAAACTATCAGTGAAAGTGTGTGCATAGGTTTGTGTGTGTATAACAGGGCTAGAAACTCTGAACTGAATATCTTGCACTGAGATCTATTACTGAATTTATGAAGCTCTCTATCTGTCTCTCTTCTTCCCTTATTCTGTTCTTTCTCACCCTGTGCTGCACCCTGGGTGGGTCAGACCGAAAACGATCCATTGCGTCGTGGCCTACCCACAGAACGGGTTCAATCACAGTTCAGACCCAATCCCACAATGCAAGAGAAAATTGTTCGAAACACAAATCCTGCTTAAGAATATCACTACTGCCGAGGATAAGCAGCTAATCTGAACGTTTTGTCATCTCTTTTAAGTTACTAGAACATAACAAAAAGTTTTGATCTTTCAGAACAAATTAATGCGAGTGTCTACGCAGGTGGCAGATCAGCAGTAAATTCTGATAGTACAGTGGCAGTTTTAATAGGAAATCAAAGCATCTGTTTTAAATACGATTTCAGCAGGTGTGTTATTGAATCCATTTAGATGTCTCCAAGCTCAGTGATGAAAGTCTTTGGGAATTGAATGGTAAAACGATAGAGCTGCAGTGATACGCATCTAGCCACTAAAGTTTCTTTCTCCTGCTTTGTGTTCTGTTTTCGTTTTAGATGTTTCCATCAAATAAAATAATATATGAAAAGCTGCCGTTCTTTCCTCAATAAATGCATTAATAAATCTTTGCAGTGTTGTTCATTGGGCATTGTGCAGCCATAAATATATTAATTTGGCCATTTATCCTGGTAGATTTATTTTGTATTTATTTGTGTTTACATGGGAAAGATAATTACTTAAAGGTGGCGTGGCAGCACAGTTTGCACCCAATTTATTATTTACAGGATGTTGTAAATGATTCACATATGGGCCTAGAACGTAATTTTTCTGTGATCATACTCAGAGGATCTCTGGCTGTCATAGCTCAAAACATGCGATGGAGTTCTCAGTTATGTGTCATTGATGGATCAGGTTGGTCTCAGATGTTTTTCCTAAAATAGCTTAGGAGAACTAAAAAAATAGAAGCAGATGAGGTGATTTTAACATACAGCAAGTATAGAGCTATACAATTAATGTGGATACTATAGCTCAGATAATTTGGTCTTGGAAGAATCTTACGTTTGCGTTCACATTGAAATTTCTGGCAAATCTGAGCACGGTGTGAGACTTTGTTGAGATCTCATTTAAAACTTTAGAGGAGACAAAGAATGAGTTTACTGGGGTTTGTTTCCCAAGAGAAAAGAAAACCAAGTCTCCCAGTCTCACTGATAATATTGCTTTAGTGAGAAACAATTGAGTTATGAATGTGTTTCTCTATCTTTTCTATAGGTATGTAACTCTTTTTTTGCACTTGCTGTATAGAAATAAGACTTGAAAACTATGTAAAAATCAATGTAATGTACTGCACCGTTAACGTCATGCTGCAGCTACGTTCAGGGCTATTAGCATAGCGGCTCTAGTACCATTTCTTGCTCATTTGTTTCTGGAACTTGGCGTCCACCTTCACAGGCAGATAATGGAGGTTCCACTGCTGTGTTAAATCAAGAAGCACATTTGTCCCTCTCATTTTGACCGAATAACAAATGGAGACAGTGTTCATTTGTCCTGGGGCAAACACGCACCACGCCTAGGTGCCGGCAGCAGCTGAAAGGCAAAAGGGCCGCTATAAATCACCAAACGAGACTGGAAATAGTGTGCAATGTGTTTGCGGGAGATAGAGTTTGGAGTGGGGGCACCGGAGCGTGAACCCAGACAGTTGGTGGTTACGGGGGGAGGAGAGACAGGCTGGGCAGCACTGAGTCGTGACTCTGCTGTCCCCCGCCACCTGTGTGGGAGAACGGGGTGAGTGTTGGCAGGTGGTGGGCCACCTGTGGCAGGTGAGGAAACTGTCACCTCCAGCTGGCATCGCAGGCCCAGAGAGGCCCTGTGGGAGACGGGATGGAGAGAGAGGGAGGTGGAAGACAAAGCTCTGGCAAAAGGTGAGGGTGCGTGCCCTCCTCTGCCGGCTCGCACCTGCGTCCCACTGGGATGGGATGAGGGGCGATAGCCTTGAGACCCACAGCAAAAGGCTCAGCTGGAAAGCACGAGTTCCATCACAGATTGTTAGTTTTACTGCGAAGCCAGGTGTCGGGTTTATCAAACGCAGCAATAAATCACCTGAACATATTCATAGCTTCCCTGCTTTTATTAAAAGGGTTTAAATAAAGCAAGTCTAACTCTTTAAAAATAAAAGTAAAGAATTACTTTTAAAAATAGGATTCAGACCTTTGTATTTCATGACTTCCCTCCATATTGTTACAACATATTAAAACATTAATATATTCCATCGTTGCAGATTTACTACATTTGGACAGTGTTTGGAAGGGAATGAATTCCTATGAAGTTTGTTCAGTCGACAGCCATATTGTTAACCCCCCGGGCAGCTCTCTCTGTCATAGAAGTACAGCTGCTGTGTGTGTGTATAGGGGGACATTCTCCAGTGTGGTTTCTGTTAGAAAACTCAAAAGTCAAACAGGTTAATAGTGGACAAACACAAGAAATATAGAGCTCTGAAATATGCTCATGTTGTATACATTACTGTATATAATCATATTACTGGTCTAATTCAATCAATCCAAAAGTGGGCATGCAGATTTTATAAGTTGAATAAAAGCGAACGCACTCTCGTCTTCACTCGGTCCAAGAGGAGTCGAGAAGCTCATCATGTTGAAAATAATTAAGAACGCATTTAATAAATAGCTCCTGAGCCACTGATGTAGCTTCACCATCTGTTACAGTATAATGTTCTGCACTTTATTAATGCGATACAGCCATTAGATGAATATGGAGATGACAATAATGCATGACATCGTTCAGATGCGACTTGTCTCCTCAAATTCCAATCTTGTTGTTCTTGTTTTATCGTTCCCCTGTCGACTGATTTAATCTGGCACATTTTAGGTAGAGAATTCAGTCTTAACCATGTTCATCACACAGTTTCAGAGATTGTGAGCTACCGTAGAGTTTGGTCAAGAGAATTCAGTCACCTGAATCATCTGGTATGACATGGTGGTTATGAGGGATGTGACACAACAGCTGTACAAAAACTTAATGGCTAGTGCTTTTACACTCTTAAAAATAAAGCTGCTTAAAAGATTCTTCACAATAATGCCACAGAAGAGCTATTTTTAATTAAATGAATTCATTATTTTAATCTAACGAACCTTTATTCAGTACAAACAACCAAAGGTTCTGCGTGTATTAAAGGTTCTTAATGGAACCATATAGCCAAAAATTCAGCTATTCTGTTGCATCTCGAAAAACCTTTTTTAAGAGTGTAAATGTATATAAGATAACAATAAATAAATAATAACAATAAATTGTTGCATCAAATTTAATGAAAATTTTAATGAAAACATTTTATAAAAAAATGTGCATTAAAATGTATGAACCCTTCAGACAGAAATTCATTCTTCTTGTGTTTCATAATTAAGGCCTATTGTGATGTCAACCTCTAGGTCTGTTCTTAAAAATCCCTCTGCACTCCAGGCTTTCACCGTTTCCTTTCTGAAGTCGCGGCTTGATCTTCCATGAATCATTTAAAGTATGCTCTTTGGTTTGATGGCAGAAATTTAAAAACATGATTGAAAGTGAAACCTTTAAAAACATGATTAGAAGTGTAAATATTGTTTGGCCGACACTCCTTGTTTCCTGCTCATTGCTGCATTTTCGTATGCATGCTCGGTCTGTTCGATGTCAAAAGGCATTCCCAGACTTAAAGAACTAGATTGCTGTGCCCTTTCCAAGTTGTGCTAATTTCTGTGGACACACAGAAGTGTTTGTCGTGTAAGGAGAACGCATACAGCAATCGGTGTGTTTGCATCTGAATCAGGGGTGAAAGTGCCAGCCCGTGACGATAGGAATGAGTAAACAGAGTGGACGGGAGAGAAGCTCCCTTATTGGGGAGATGAGATACGACAGTAGAGGAGAAAAGCGACGGGGGCAAGAGGTGAGCGTGGTTAATTGAACCAGTTACCTCTGTTGAGAAGTCTTTTTTTAATTCCTTTCAATGTATGGGTTGTTGCAAATGCTTTCCATTCTGTCTGACTGGAAAGGTTGAAAATCTCTCTGTAACCTCAGCAGTCGAGGGAGACGGTGAAGGTTGTGTATCCCTCTGAAAGCCCATGTATGTGTGGCTGGACTCAAATATCACATTAGGAAATGTCAATCAGTTCATCAGTGACTGTCTTTCGTCCGAGCTTTGCTTCCCCCCTACTGATTTAACGGTTAAAGCAGAAAATCTGATAGGTCTAATTCGGTTGGCACAGCATCAGGGGGCAATCAGTCATTCTGTGTTACATCACGGATGGCAGGTCAAGTTGAACAGAGCCAATATCTTTACTGACTGCTGGTCAGAGAGTTTCAATCATCCCCCACCCTGGCCATTGCTAACCTGGACACTGTTGTACAGATCATTCTGTACAAATTCTGAGAAATCAGTTGTGAATGTCGAAAAATCATTTGGCTTTGGTTTATTTTTGCCCCTGAAGCCATTTGGAATTGAAGGGTTGTATTTCATTGTGTTGTATTGACTGCATGACAATTATTTAAAAGCAGAAATATAAAGCTCATGTTTCTGTCAGGATTTACAAGCGTTTATTAGTTAAAATGTTTGTTATTAGTGATGCAAATTGTCATTTGAGTCGGGACTACTTTTCTTGCTGGAGTAACATCTGGTTATGAGTTAGCAGTGTCATTATTGTGGATGGACTTTGAGGGTATTCACGAGCACTCAGACGACTTATCCATTTCTTATACAGCTAAAAATTCTGCCGTATTCTTTTGTAATACTTTGTCACAGCAAGTTATGAGGACACAGTTACAGCCGATGCCCTTTTCCTTCATTTTCTAGCTCTCCGTTGACCCAGTAACTTGGCCTGAGGATTGTATTGTGAAGTGATTCGATTGAATTGGGTTGTAGGTCATACAGTGTAAACCCTGTAAACATCTTTACAGGTCTGCACTGTCAGCATTTGACCAAAATGAGGCTGTTATACTCCTGCATCATCAAATAACACTTTCTGTTAGCTGAGAGTTGTATTATTATCAGTATTCTGTGCAGGTTCTATCCAGCCTTTAAAACAACTGTTAAGAATAAAGGCACACATTCAAAATAATAACTAAAATATCTACACGAGGCACTTAAAGGTGAGCTTTTCTTTTCTATGGACAACATAAATCAACATGAATGCACATCACTATTAGAACGTTCTCTTTCTGGGTGAAAAAGAACAAGGTGGGAAATAATATGGGGCGGGATTTGATTGTTTAACAGAATTTAATAGGCTAGCATTTGGATGGCTCTGATATTATTGGTCAGAATTGTATCTCCCCACCCAAGCAGCGCTGGTTACGTCTTCAGAAAAAAAGGAATATCAGGGGAAGAGAAAGTTATTTTTTTTAATAAAAGATTATCATTTTCAGTAATGAATTTGATAAGATCAGGGACATTTATCAATTAAAAAAATGTAAATAAAGAGAATTTCATGCCTTAAAGAATCTGGCTTGATTGCTCTTTATTCCATGTTCAGTGACATGATTATGTGAAGCTGAATAAGGGCCTGTCTTCATAGGCAGCATTTGCCTTTTGCATCTCAATAGGTTGCTCCACATCATCATAAATAGATTTCATCTCTCAGATTGGTTAGAGCTGCAGCTGATGATCTGACCAAAATCCACAGCAAACAGTCCTGATTGACAGCTGGCTCCATGTTCAGTTCACTGCTTGGCACCACAAAGACTTGTAATCATCTGACCTTCTCGTCTCGCCTTTCTTCTGATGTTTCTGATAATGAGAATGCATTTTAATATCACCCTCAGGCCTATTGCGCCATACTTGCGAATGCGTTGCTTTCTGCGTGATTAAAACGTGCAATTCTGCATTTTCTCACTTTCTCAGATGGTTTATTGTTGATACAGCGTTGCATTGGCCGAAGGGTCATAAATAAAGGCTGATGCGTGAAAGCTTGGATTGTCATCTAGTGTGACAAAAGAACTGTTATTATTCTGTTGCAGGGCTGGAAAAAATGGAATTATCTGGACTGGGAAAAGAGCTTCTCCAGCCATAAGACCCACATCCATGTCTGGGTTTGTAGATAGACTTGTTCCAGCTCATAGCCTGACTCTGCTGAGTGTGAAGCAGATGGAAGGAGAGGAGAGGTAGAGATAGAGGCCTCGGGGGGAGAGAGAGAGGGATGGCAGTGTGTTCACTGAGAGAGAGAGAGAGAGAGAGAGAGAGAGAGAGAGAGACACAAGTCTACATTAGGTTGATTGTAAATGTGTGTATGCTGTGAACTACTGTTTACATAACATTTAACATCATTTGGCACCAGTCATGCACAGACTGCATTATTGGGCGCAATTCTCTCTTAGACATTCACGAGGCCAGCAGAAGCTTGTTAAACACAGAAGAAGCTGAAGTTTCATCAGCATTAGACTTTAAAAAGAGCATTTTCAACAGGAATTTTTGCAACAAAACCTCATGGAGCATTTACAAGCATGCTGGAAAACACAAAAGTCATGCATCAAAGAGTCGTCACTGAGCCTACAAGCAGCCCTCCAGAGAGCCTTCGGCATGAGTGCCGTCTTCCCGGTACTCTCCAGCACATCTTGGGGAGTTTGTGGTACTGTGTGTTGTATTATATTGTGGATGCTGTTCTCCACATTGGATGCTGGTGTGGATATCATTAGACGATACTGGTTGATCAGCTTCACCTTCTTAACCAGCATTAACCAGTATGGTCTAATGAGATCCTCACCACCATGCCAACTAGAGAAAGCTGTCTTTCTCAATGGCAGTTGCTTGGCTGGTGCAGCACCACTGAAAGTACAGTAAAATCTACTTCGTTGGCAGATCTTCTTTCTTTTTCTTATGAAATCAGAATTTGTGTAACCAGTACTTTTTAAATCCAAACTTTTTACTCTGTAAAACTAAAGCTATACTTCAATATAATATTTATAATATATGCTGTATGTTGCTGGCAAAAGATGTCATTTAGTTAGGCTACACAGCTAAGTTCAAATGGACATCAAAAAAGAAAGATTATTTTCTGTAGAACCAGCTGGTGTCATTATGATTTGTACCAGGAAGGGCTCCCGGGGCAATGGTAACCAGTCAAACCTTGACCCCTAAGCTTGATCTAAGCTTGTCTTTTCCACGGAAAATACAGTGAACCAATATTATCGGAGAAATTGTGCATTCGTATTGTATTTATTTTTATTACTATTCAGTTTCCTAGCAGAAGTTAGAACACTTTACTTTGAACATTATAATTGTGCTGTGTTTTTTTTGGACTAAATCTTGGACTAGTTTGAAATTTTCTTGTGTCTGAAATTCTTGGAGTAGTTTGCCAAAATTGGAATTCTAAGTCGGAATTCCATTCGCGACTTCATCACCACTGCATACAGTGAAAAGTTGCTCTTTTGAGAATTCTCTGTCTTATATCAAAGGAGGCGCTTCACATCTGTACATGTTATTTTTATCCAGCTAAGCCGATATCTACCGTTATTTGTATGCATGTCTGGCTGTCATAAACAAGCCAGTAGCTAGAAAAGAGAGAGAAAGAGGGAGAGAGACGAGAGTAATGTGTGTTACAGCAAATTGATCTTATCTAAAAGGACTCAGAGAACCTTAACCGAGATCAAAGCCGACACTAAGGTGCTCAGTCTGCCAGCTGAAAAAAGGAGTGTGATAAAAGAGAGAGAGAGGAGGGGAGAGAGAGATAAAAAATCTGGGAGTGTCTCATCTTGTCTAATTACACATTTCAGACAGCTCATGACCAATTATCTTGTCCTTATCTTCAGCATCTGCCCTTCTCAGTGACTGCCGGGCCGCAGCTCGTCACAAACTTATATTTTTGTCTTTTCTTCTATAGAAAGGGATCGCCATGCTGAGACGACATAAATTTTTTGTGTTGTTTTGGTTTAATTTTAAGTTTATTCTGTCCACCTCCTGAAGTCTGAGGTCCCAAAGAGAGTTTTTAACTTTAATGCAGTTTTTTCAGAACTGCTGTGTCTGAAAGAGCCCTCTAAACCTAGGCATTTCTCAAAAACATTCTTCCTCCGGGTGGCTTTTTGAAGCCCTAATCCACATTGCTTTGGCATCCTATAAACTTTCTTGACACAGCAAGTAACGTTACAAGGTCACCTTCAGAGGGGGTCGGAGGGGGTTTGACCTGTCCTTGCCTGGGGTCACCTGTGGGACGCACTCAGGAAACAGGATGCCTAGGTTCCTTTTAGGCTTCCCATCAAGGTCTTTGAGCTAAATTGCAAACCTCACAAGTGGCACACACTGGTTCAATTAAGGGAACAAGAAGTGCTTTTTGAGAAGGAGCCCACAGCTAAAATATAATTCATGAAATTTCTGACTTTGTTCTTAAACCCTGGGGCAAAGTATGTTGAGTGAATAAAGGGCGTAAACACCAAATTATGACTTGCCAACAAGTTCTAGACTCATAGATTTTCTTCTCAAGATGTTAACAGAGGGTCCAGTTGTTTGAAACATTAGCTAAAATGTTTCTCTTTTGCATTATTTACAAATTAGATTATCTGCATGATGATTTGAGTACAAAGATTGGTCTCTTTATTGGCAACATGGCTGACACAGGCTCCACAAGATTGTTTAAAACCTGATGCTGTTTTCTCAGCATGATTTGAGAATGTGACAGAATTTGAGGGCTTCAATAGAAGCTAAGAAATCTGACCTTCTGTACTAATCTGTTAACATGGTCAATGTCACAGATTCGTTTGAATGGATAAAAAAAAAATGATCTCACACTTTTGAACTACAGTTTAATCTGTGTATGTTTTATTTTTTAATTGAAAAAATAGTAGGTCCATTGTAAAATAGTGAAATGGCAGTAATATGAGAGAACTCTGAGCCGTGAGACCTCGTTTCATTTTTAAAAAGCATGTTTTTCTGAAAGCTGCCATTATGTTGACCTCGCCCGCAGTCTGCCAGCTTCAGAACTCGCTTCTGAAACTTGTGCTGCATCTAAATTGAATACACACAAATTTAGTCCATGTATTTCCCTGGCATCTGTAGAAGCAAGCTCCTGGGCTTGGCCCAGGAGCTCTGGATGGTCATATATGTTGAGATAAACTGAGGGCTGGATCTACTGGCTCTCAGCAGGGGGAGATCGGCCAGATGCACAAGAGTGTCTGTCTATCAGAAAACAGACCTTTCCCACACAGAGACAGGCTCTAGTGAAGCAGACAATTGCAGTGTAGCCATGTGAGAACAGGGTGAGATGGAGTCACGTTCAGCCACTGAAGACGCTGAATGTGGAAGATCTCAAACAGCCAGCCAGACAGTCAGAAAGAAACTTTACATTAGAGCATCAACTCACTCCTGCTGTCTTAAATCACTCAGGGTCAAAGAGGGGCGAGAGTCAGGGTGCACATAGCAATCATTATAGAGTGCAAATGATTATCATCACAGAGTCAGCTCTGGTTTCCTCCTTTAATGTATATATGCATATATAATATATATGCAGCCAAGGAAAACGTTTTGGGTTCCCATAGTATTTGATTTACATTTAATTTTTGCTTTTGAGTTTACCGTTTAATCAACTTGCATCTTTTACATTTACATTTATGCATACTATAAGTCACTATAAGCGATTTATTTCATTTTTCTTACATAATATAATGTTATAATATAACATACAGTAATATAATGTGGAACACACAGCGGTAATTCAGATAAAGCAGTGTAATTTTTTGAAAGTCCTATATATATTTTATAGTGTTAAGAATATTTTTGATTGTATTAGGCAGATAACTGCAAGTAAAAGCAATATTTTTGCAGGATTGTCATGTTTTTATGTGAGAGACAGTCCTTTTGTCTCTTAGAATGACCAGTGCTGCATACCACTGCATACATTAATCACCGGTTGACTACCCGCAGGCCACACCGGTGCCAGAATGTTTTTCTCCTTTTTCTTCTAGATTAAAAAAAAGTTATTGCTGTAATCTGGGCCACTGTGTAGTGGCTTCAACCCTTTAGCTGTGTTATTAAACCCGTGTCCTTCAGGGTGGAGAGAATGAAGTGCATCGCCGGTTTGATCGAGAGCTCAGGAATCAGGCCACCCACTATTTTAGATAGCAGCTGGATGCTCAAAGGCTAAAAGGTTGGCTGACACAGACCTGTGAAGAACTCTTGCTGGGTCAGCACATCACTAAAACAGCCAAGCAGACTTCGGAGCTTAAACACATCTGCTCTGGTTTGATGCTAATGCCGACTGACACCATCAACCAACAGACTGTGCTGTCTGTAATAACCAACCACAACTATCGCTCGGTTCAGGGACTAAGCTGAGACTAAACTGTCCTGCTGAAATATTTACCTCTACCCTCCTTGCAGCTCGGCTGAAACTGTTCTTGCAGGCATTGTGCACAGTGTATTATGAAAAATTTAGTGCAGTGAGTTTGAAGTGGATCAGAGTTTTACAACATTTACAAAATTCTGTCACTTCCTGTGTCAAAAGTTTTCATTATTTCAGTGAATTCCCTGCTTGTAAACCTCCAGAAGTTATTTGCAAGTGACGGCACAAATGTAGAAGCTGGTGCAGTGATTTAAAATCAGCACTGGTAACCAGTAGACATCCGGGTCAGTCACCAGTCACTTTAAACAGATGATCCAAAAAAAACATCCAGCAAAATGTTAGAAAAACGATCACTTAGATAAATATTAATCAACAGCAGATTAACGTAGATAACAATGCTATGGTCATCTAAACACTGGGACATGTAATTTCATAAGTCATTTACACAATACAGGATTCACTTCAGAATCATGATGATGGCCTGTTGAAATGTCATGCTCTCCTTTGACTACAATGTTTTGGTTGCCCTTTGAATGCATAGCTGGTGGGAGAAGCTACTGTTGCAAAAGTATACAAATATGTGTAAAAAATATGCGTTAAGCTCAGTATTGTGGACAGCACACAGATTAAATGTACAGAGTTGTCATTACCTTAAATTTGTTTGTAGAATGCAGTCATAGCTCCTGTATACAGCAGAACTCTGTGTATGGAGCAGGATTACACCCTCGAAAGAGCAACAAACGTATTTATCCACAATGTATTTGACAGTCTTTGTGATTGAACATAACCTTACCTGGACTTTTCTCCTCACAGTAAGGTCACCAAACTCTTTCACCTGCTGAGAGTGCTGGGACCCGGGAAACTCGCAGCTTCACAGCGAGGTGATGCATCGCCGTAGTTTTGATGACCGATTTCACCTACTCTGACAAGCCTGAAACAGAGAAAAAGCTCTTCTCCATAGCAGGCCAAGCCCTGCCCTTTAAAGGTCTTGATGGATTTTTAAAATTTATAAGAGAACTGGGCATGCGGCTCAGCGTTCAGATTTCTGACTGCGGCACTGCTCAGTGTTCCTCTCTCTCACTTCGTGGAGCTTATTATACTGGTGTATAATGGCCCAGTGGTTTGAACCCTCCACCCATATCTGAGTATAGAAGCCCTTGTGGTCCAACACTATCTTCACCACAAACAAACTCTCATAGATGAGCTCAGAGCCAGAAATAGGACATGAGAGATAAAAGAATGTTATCACAGACACAACTGTACTGAGAGAGAGAGAGAGAGAGAGAGAGAGAGAGAGAGAGAGAGAGAGAGAGAGAGAGAGAGAGAGAGAGAGAGAGAGAGAGAGAGAGAGAAAGAGAGAGAGAGAAAGAGAGAGAGAGAAAGAGAAAGAGAGAGAGAGAGAAAGAGAGAGAGAGAGAAAGAGAGAGAGAGAGAAAGAGAGAGAGAGAGAGAGAGAGAGAGAGAGAGAGAAGAGAGAGAGAAAGAGAGAGAGAGAGAGAAAGAGAGAGAGAGAAAGAGAGAGAGAGAGAGAAAGAGAGAGAGAAAGAGGAAGGGAGGGAGAGAGAGATCCTGAGAGAACCCATTTGAGAGAGTAATATTTAATAGTACATTTTAATTTTGTTCTTCTTTTTTTTTTTTTGGACTTAAAATGACAGCTCAACCAACAATTGCAAGTCTGGATAGTTAGTCAACTACAGGGTATGGTGGGTTGTGGGTTTGACTATTAAAATGTGTTTATAATGCGTTTGACTAATACAGACATAAAACTTCTTCCGTTCAAACAAACTAGTGACACACTGGCTCTGTTTCAGGCATCTTAAGACATCAAAACTTTCAAGATGTTTTTTTTGGCCAGCGTCTAAACAACATCCCAGAATGCATTGCAGACAGGTCTGTTAAAAACTTAAGATGGACAAAGCAAGAGCAGTGTCGATCATATTTGTTTAATTCAATACTGAAAGTACAGATAAAAGGTAAATTTAACAATATTTGTATATATATTTTTATAAGGAGCTCTGTTTGAGTTATGTAACCTATTTATATGTTTACTCTGAAGGCAGCTGCTGACTGTAGATAAAAGACAGCAGGGCAATTTACTAGGTTTTGGAACAGAGACGGTTTTTTAATGGTAAACCTCACTTTATACCCAACAAACAAATTGATTGGTTGTACTAATGCTTTAACGTTGCTCTTTCGAACTGCATTGGAATTACTAGCTCTTTTGAATTCGCCAGCACCTCTGCATCAGCACTCAGTCTAATATTTTAACACTTGCGTGAATTTCCTCTCCCTCTTTCCGCTTCTCTGTCTTAGTATCTCTCTTCATTTACCCCTCCAGCAGATAAACGCACTCCTCAGGCTTGCTCCTGCCACAAAGAGTTCTGTAATGGTCTAATTGTGGCTAATGGTTTGTGCAGCTAATTAAAGTGTATGTATTACAATAATCAGTCAGCCATATTCGAGCTCCCATCTTGCTGCTCCTCCAGGCATGAAGGGACAGAGAAGAGGGATAAGAAGAGAGAGAGAGAGATGACCAGACAGAGGAAAGATGGAAAGCCCTTTCATAGCCCTTTTGGGACAGACAGCTCAAATTATGTGTCACACACAGCTGTGTACATTATTTGAGTTGAGCTACTCTACATCCTTCAGCAAACTGTACCTGTGACAAAACTGTAAGGACACATAGTGCTTTTGTCACCACATCTAGTTGTTGAGAAAAAAGACGACTTCAGGCATCCTAGATAAATGTATGGTTTTACTAAGACATAAGAAGATGCTCTTTGGATGGTTTGTGTGTATCGTAAGGGTAATAATTCGATAAGATGTATAATGTGATGTAGTTCCGGCAAATGGGCGAATTTTGGGATGTGAAAGCTTTTGAAAGCTTTTTTGAAAGCTACTACTTCTGTTAGCTTACGAAAGCTCTTAGAACACGTTCAGATATTTTAACTTTGACAGCAGCAGAGCGTTTAGTGAAAGTTCAAATGAAGGAAAGGGCATTCGAGATGAGCAGTTTTGAAATGTGACGGTTCAAATCCCATTAAAACAGGCCTGAAACGAGAGGAAAACGAGTTGATTGATGTGATTATATTTCTATTATGTTGCTTCTTTTGCCTAAAAGGCCATGTTAGGATCTGTTTTTGTGAGACAAGACACTGATTAATTAGATATGCTGAGCTTTTGACCATTACAAATGTTAGCCCCCCTGCAGAGGACATAGTTCATGTCTTAACTGCTCATTTACGGGGTTTCAGAGAGGCATTATTGGCATGTCATCTCCCGATAACATTATTAAATGTCTCTGTAAATCCTCAGTAAAATCACAATCTGAAAGCCTGGACAAATCTGATAGGAATTGGGAGAAAACGCAAGCGCATATACCATCATTTCATGAGAACTTCAGATGTAGTACTAAAGAAACCAGGATCCGATTTCTTTTTTAACAGATGGAATGAATTAATACTAATCCAACAAGGCATGTGGTCTTCAGCCACAGAAGAAGTTATGAGTAAATGACAATTTTGAGGACAAAGAGGAGAGGGAGCCTGCCCACGTATCTGGTAAAAATGCCTGCATAACAGTTTGTCACGATAATTATGAATAATTACAGGCAGAATTATAACAGCAGTTATTGATACACCTGCGTGCGGTTTTCTAAAAACAGATTTCTGGGTGCGAAATGGCTCCATTGGGGAACTATATGTCTATATTAGTCAACCATGTGAAGCATCATACCATGTAATTGGCTGGTGGAGGTAACTGACATTAGCTGTTCTAGACATTGTTCTGGTAGATACGCAATGACGAGAACATCATTGTTCTAACTGCGTCACGCACTGGCGTGTGACAACGTAATGACCACTTTGTGGTTGATGGTGTGGCACTTTCTCTCCAGAGATTCGATTCAGCCATTCCTACAAAAGAAGCAGAAATAGCCCACTAAATGAAATACGCACCATTTTACCGTTTAGCCATTCGAAAGGCTTCCTGGTCACACCTGCAGTCCATCTATGAAACACAGTGGAGGCAAAGCCAGACATGATTTTTTTCCACCAATGGTGAGATTGTTTTTCTATTCGTTTTCACTAGTAAAAGAAAGTTGGATGCTGGCCCATACGTCAATAGACAAATGTGGAACTTTCACACTACCATTAACTGCCATCTTACTCCTGCTGAAAGTCATGTTATGGAGATAGTAAAGTTTTACAGGTCCATGATGGAGATCATTACCGTGTCGAAGGCCTGTCCTGTCAAGAGCACAGAAAACGGATCAGCATGGGAATATGACAAAAATGTAAATAAAAAGGGGGCATGCTAAGCAAAGCATCTGTGTACTTTCTTAAAGCATGGTTATGGTCTAATGTGAATGACTTATTGGTGCCCACCATTCTGAGGCAAAAAAGACATGGCTTTGTAATCTTTAGCTGAAACGTAGTGACTTGCTTTTGTGGTTGTGATTGGGGTGGCACAGTGGCTCAGTGGGTAGCACTGTTGTCTCACTGCAAGATGGTTCGAGTCCCAGCTGAGGGGAAAGACATTTCTGTGTGGCGTGTGCATATTCTTCCTGTGTCAGTGTGAGTTTCCATCAGGTGCTCCAGTTTCCTCCCCCAGTCCACAGACAGGCAGGTTAGGAAAACTGAACATGCTAAACTCCCCTTCCCTTGTGTGTAGATTAACTGTTCCCTGCCATGAACATAGTTTTAGATGCTGTAGTTGCATAAAGCAATAAATAAAAATGGTTTTAAATGTCACTTCTGATGCTTTTGGTTTCAGTGATTTGCAAATATCAGAAATGATAACATTACCTGAATCAGGATCGATGCACAATTTGCCATCCATGTCGTGGAAAGAAAATATCAACTTCAATTTAACATTCCACAATCCCCACGAGGGATTTCGAGTGTGACGCGCCGTCACGTTTACATTATCATTCAAAGTGACAAACTGAACGCTGCGCTCTTGTTCAGAGATTCTCCTTGGCTCTGAAGCTCTCCTGGCTATCACATTATATAACTTGAGAAAAAATGAAGGAGACGCACGCCTACGACGCATTTCATCAAGTCAAATCACAGCGAGAGTTTGGTTTGCCCATTCACAAAAGAAAAGGAGAAGAGGGCTCATAAATCAGAGAGGAAATGCAGCACTTTCTGTCTAACAGATTGGCTCACCCACTCTAATGCATCACTCGCATTTTTTAAATGGCCGAATGAATTAGTAACAAGCACATTTCTAGCCTTTTAATTTGGCTAGCATACAAAAGACCGCTGCCGATAAACGAGCTATGCAGTTTGTTGGTGACAGTGATATCCATTATGTGTTTAATTATCTTCAACGTGAAAATGAAGGACTCACCCCCCCTCCCCTCCACACACCCATCCACCGCTAATGGAAAGATGAGACGGAGCGCGTTTCAAACATGAATAGAAAGCTGACGAGTTAGCTGGCGCGCATTCCACTTTCTGTGATGCAAATTGGAGCAATCAGAAAAACCTCATAAGAAACATCACTCCTGTTGTTATTTATTTCTTTGCCTTTCATTTCCAAGTCAAATTCTGCTGGGCTAATTTGATGTCTTCTGTGTAATGGCAGTCCAAACAAGTCAAGATGATTTGCACATTCAGGGTAAAAACTGCTGAGGAAAAGGTTGGGCTTGTCTCAGATGTCATCAGAAGGAAGGCTGATTGCATTGTGTCCAATTGTGTTACTGTGATTTTGAGGCGGGAATAATCACATTTACGTTTATGCATTTTGGCAGACGCTTTAAAGCGTCTTACAGTACAGTCAGTGTAGATGTTAGCATGCTGTTGTTGTAACTGTGTTTGTCCATTGTTACTGTTTATGATGCTCTCTGATGATCATTTTCATTCACTTTTTTGGTTAAAATAAAAAAAATCAACTATTGAATCAGCTATTGAGCAAGTACGTAACAGATCAGTGTTCACAATACTCTCTTTCCCCTGATTCACAATGGTAAGTTTATAATAATGATTATAATATGAGCTATTGGGTCAAATTTGGTCACTGTGGTCACAATGTAGAGATGGTCACGGTAAGAAATTTTTTTATGCATGTTATCATTTTTGGCTAAACTGTCTCTTCTCTTAATTGCATTTGACCCTAAATATTACGTGTTGTAAAGTAATACAAAAAAATGTTTTATCTTTCAGGGTAAATGGCTAAGAAACTAGTTCTCTTACATTTTAGCTAACTAAGTTAACGGGTAACCAGTTGTTAGATGCGAAAAAGTTACCGTAACCTTGTTTCTGTAACCTGATGCTGTCAGGTCGATTAAGTCATGTAAATTCTGTTTCTGACATGAATCGAGCCAATTAATTAAATTGTTCACTTGGCCAACAAAACATTTTTTGCAATGGGGATTACATTCAGAGTAATGTGTGAAGTAAAAGCAATAAGTAATTTGAATTCTAGCCGATGCTGTTAGAAAATGTTTTATTCCATTAGAAAGAAATGTAAATCAGGAAGCACTTAAAATTCATCCTCCTTTAGTGCGGAAACTTATATCCCCACCTGCATGTTTTCTGTACTTTTGAGATCTTTTTTACAAATCAGTTAGATGTGGCTAAGTGCCGTTATTTCTGTGCATTAACACGCATGTATCTCTCTCTCTCTCTCTCTCTCTCTCTCTCTCTCTCTCTCTCTCTCGCTCTCTCTCTCTGTCTCTCTGTTTCTGTCTCTCTCGCTCTCTCTCTCTCTCTCTCTCTCTCGCTCTCTCTCTCTCTCGCTCTCTCTCTCTGTCTTTCCTCCTTTCTCTAGCTATTTCTATAGCTATTTAACTATCCGGAGATGAAGGATGATTTACATCCCAGGCTAAGCTAACTACACCCCACAAACAAACTAAAATAACTAAATAAAAAAAGTGACACAAGGTGGCATGCAGCGTTAGTTTCTGCTATAAAGACCACATGGCCTCTTTAGAGTCATAATTTCTTCAAAGCCAAAGATCTCTCTCTTTCTCCTTCCCAACACGGCACCATTAAATAGTTTTGCCGTTGTATTTCTCTGTTGGCCTGGAGTTACAGTGCGGTTCTCCTGGGGTCTATGGGTTTTGCGCTGTAATAGCTTCTCTCTCTAATACGTGTGTGACTGTCCTTCTAATATACTTAAAATATAACACAAACCTTTATCTAAGTCTCGTGCTAGCTGCTTACCTCCTCCGCTCCATCACACTAATGTTATGAAGGGGTTGTGATTAGCTGGGTGCCCAGCATCCATCTTTTATTGACTTGGAGACCACTTCAAATCAATTTCTCTCTCTCGGCTCATTCTCGCGTAATCACCTGGAAGTGTAAATACAAGAGACGGAGCGCTTTGTACGAACCAAAGACCGTTCCGTGGAATTCCCAACACAATAACCATGCAAACTACATTATTAAAGGAAAGTACGCCCCCTGGTCACGTTTGGTTCTCTTGTGTAAAAATGTTGCTGAGAATTCTGATGGAACCAGCGCGTGCACAGCATGTTGAGAAACATGGCATGACCTCCATAAGACCCTCCTCCACACACGCCGAAGTTTCCAGACGTGTTGCTGAAGTGAGATGCACACGGTGTAAATTACTATGTAAATCTGTCCAAGGCTGCGAGGCTGTGCTGGTCTCAAGAGTGAAGATAACATGACTGTGGTGTCGACCAGCGTCATGTCTGCAGGGCTGAAATATATGAGTTACATTGTTAACAGAACTCTATCCCATAGAGATGGAGCGCATTCAGAACACTTCCTGTTTTTACATCTATTACTCTCTTTCACATGACCCCTGCCTGGTTGAGCTAGTTAACTACATACTACATAACTACATAGTTAACTACTATAGTTAACTACTCCAAGAATATGGTAACTTCCCACTAGCCTGGTTAAGCCATCCACAATAAGAACAGAAATGTGTATTCATTAAGTAAATAGGCTTCATTTAGATTTAGTAACTTCATTTTAAAACCACACCAACTACTTTGTTTGTATTTTTATATAAATTAGGGAAGCCCACCGTTTCAGAATAACCGCATTCCCGCACAGGCTGCATTTTAGCGCCACACATGCACTCCTTGCGTGTCTGCTTTGTTTATGTCATTGATTTGTTCATCCTGTCTGTTAAACATGTAGCCAGCAGCAAGAGTGTGCTTTCCTTACTCTGGAATTACACCTAATTATGTCACAGTTTCTGCTCTCTTGTGCTGAAGACACAGAATGACCAATAATTACCCTCCAGCCCGCATTTCTACACACTGCCATTGATTTCCTTGCAGCCCTACCACTCCAGCTTTTCTCTCTCACCACTCTCTCTCTCTCTCTCTCTCTCTCTCTCACTCTCTCTCCCTGGAGACAGTAAGGATATCCCTCGCCATGCAGCTCCTGCCGTTCAATGTGAAAACAATGCCATGGTTGATTGTCAACTCACTAATAAAGATTAGACACGATTATTCTAGTGCTGTCATCTGTGTGTGTGTGTGTGTGTGTGTGTGTGTGTGTGTGTGTGTGTGTGTGTGTGTGTTTGCTGTCTCCTCTCATGCTGTGACGTGTGACACGCGTGACATGCGCTTGCACGTGTGTTTGTGTGCTTAACGACTGGAAAGGATGAGCAGCTGTCAGTGGTGTAAATGAAGATAAATCAAACATCACTGAGAGTGTGTTGTTTATCAGCGGCATTCCCAAAAGACACTGGAGCGGTTCAGGAAAAGTGATCACAAATGTCAGACATTGATCACTCTCAATTTAAAAGACGCTGATTAATCTGCACTGACCTGAACGTTTGTGCACTGATATGTAATGTCCTCATGTATTCAGTATGATTGCATAAGGTGTTTGTAGAGGTTAAATTCAGTCCTAAACGCAGCATATCCCAGCATTCCCTGCTGAATAGAGCGGCAGATCAGGTGACTGGCAGATGTTTTGGGTGATCAAACGTTACGAACCAAAATCTGAGGGAAAACAAACCAATTATCTCCATTTTAGAAAAAAAAAAAGAGTGTACAAATCATCCTTATTCTCTTTATCTTTCGTTTCTGGTTGACTGAAATTAACGAATACTTTCTGCTAATGAACAGAGCCAACACTTGTATAGCTAGGGAACATTCAGTTTATTTATGCTATTACACAAAGACAACAGCACCACACTATTACAAATTGTCAACACGATTAATTTATTGTAATGAGCTAAATAACCAGTCGATTAATTTAGTGTTGTTTCTTTTTGTCTGTTGTCTGTTTAGATGCAGTGAGGCCACATGACCGCTCTAAACGCCCAATCACACAACCCTGCTGCCCCCCCTCCAGTTGCCCCTTCAACCTGATGGATGTCATCAATAATGGACCCCACTCATACCCCGGGAAAGAGAATCGGTGGCCCGAGTCCAGCCCAGGTGCCATCATTCACATCCACATTTATACTATTAAATTTCATCAAGTAGTTTACCATCCCAGACATGCTGAGGGGGAAAGCTGACAAAGACATGTGGCTTCGACAGGAGTGGCAGAAATCCGGCCTGACTGTCTTCGCTCAGGGTAAAACCTGTAAAGGTAAATACTTTAGTGGAAGAGGCTGTCTCAACACGGATGGTGGAGAGAAGCTGTAAAGTATGGGGAAGGCTGCGTCTAGAGGCTAGGACATGATAAAGCACAACAGGCAGGGTTGACTATTATGGGCTGTCAAACCCCTGCACGCCCCCCCAATATGTCTCACAGCACATTGAGGTAAACACTGAGTTTGTTTACCCTGTGCTTACATGTGCTTTAAAAGTTCTGTTTATGTATGAATACACGCTATTTAAAGGGATAGTATTCAAAAATGGAGATTTTTCCATAATTTACTTACTCTCATGTCACTCCAATGTCACTCAAATATCTTGTTTTGATGATTTTTTTGGGACGTGAACAATCCCTTTTAAGCTAAAATTGGACAGTGTATATATTATATCTATACTTTCAATGTATATGTAACTTTGTCATATATTCTTGGGCAGAGAGACTGCAGTTTTAAAATGTAAAAACCTGTGGCACCTCAATTATAACTGAACAGAAAGACGGATGAAGAGAGAGAAAGAGAGAGACCACTGTATTAAAAGTACCATGGTATTACTTTCTTGTTGCCATGGCGAGGAATCCCCAGGGTATGTTGTGAGGAACATTTTCACACTTCACGGTCATTTGCATTTCACACCTTTGCTCTTACCCTATTGGTCATTCATTTCAAATGGGATTGGTTGCCCTTCGTGGTGATCTTTCAAATAACTTGGAATAACATCTTCACACAGCCGTCATTTATGGTGGAGACCACAGTGTGCCCATCACGTTTTCACGGACCGTTTCATCCCCACCACTTTTTGAAAAAACTTATGGCAGGGCTGTCTGCAGCACAGAGGAAACGTCTCTTATTCTTCATCTCATTATAATGAGAAATGATCTCGCCATAGAATTTGTGATTATTTGCTGAGTGATCAATGTGATTGTCATTGGTGGTGGTAAATGACAGCATATGTTATTAAAGATGTTATTAAATACAATTTATTACAAATTCATTAGAGATCTTAAAGCGTTCAGTGAGACTTTTGGGAGTTAGAGGAGTGAGTGAGGAATGAGGCGTGAGGCAGTGAAAGAAGGTGAGGGAATGAGAGAAATAGAGAGACTGTGTCTGGGTCAGTATGGCAGAGATCAGGTAATGACAGGGTGCTGGACTGAGCTGATCATCACAGACCTGCCATCTGGAAGAGTCTCTCTCCTGCCCGCAGAGCTCCTCACATCCCCAACATCAGACTGGCACTGCAGAAAATCCAGCCCTCAAGAAAATCTGAAGTCACGACTGCAGAACATCAGTTCACCTCCAGCACAAGAGCAGAACCACACGCATGTTAAAATGATGGAAAGCTGTGAAAAAAGCAAAATGTAGATCACAGTATTGTCTAAATGTTGACAGAAAATATGCAGCAGCTTTTTGAGATTTCATACTGGTTAACAGATTTATGCTGGTTTAGCTGCTCAGCCGTTCTGTCGTCCACCTCCACAATGATAAATATGCAAACAAACCTGCCGTGAAAAAGGTGATGTTCGAAATTCTTTGTTGTGTACACTGTGGACGTTAAGCAGTGCAATTTCGCTCCGTGTGGAAATAGACAAAGAAATTAAATAGATTTAGCAAAGCCGACAGATTAGAGGACTCTTAGAGAATGGTTGTTCCCAGCAGAATTTGCCCTCTGCTATTAAAACCTCTTTACAGGACTGACCCTCTGACACATGCTGGATTTGTACTGTCGAGTCATTTAAAATTCCATGTTCCATCCTCACTTTTGTTATTTTGTAATGACAGACACCTGCTGACGGTGCTTGTTGAAAGAGCGATACGTTTGCATGCTTAGTTGCCTGTTTTACAGACCCTGGGCATCATCGATATCTAAATCTATAGAGGAAGGCTTGATAACCTGTTATTATCTTTCTCTCATCATGTGGATGATGAACACATCACAAATATTGTATTAACATTATAGATTCTGTCTTTTCGGTCCAACACATCTTTTGTTTTATGGTAAGAATTGATCACTATATTACAGTAATTGTGTTACAAGACTGCTTTCAGGGATCGTTGAGGGAAAGAGACATTGATATTGTCCAAAGAACTTTTTGGAAATCCAATTTCTGGCCTAAGTTGAGTTTTCTGCTTTGGTGGCATGTTCGGGTGTAGTCACTCACCTACAGTGGAATTAAACCCAAACAAACTCCATCAGTCAGGTGACACGAGTCCAGGAAACACACAAACGCACTCGCAACCAATCAAGTTTCTAGCAGCGTGATTTGATTACAGTGGTGGAGTGAGTCACAGGTAAACCCTCAGGGGACAGAGACGCTTGTGTCGCACACACACACACACACACAGGGTCGCATGCAGAGAAGCATGTCTAAATGTTACAGCCAGTGCTGAATAGTGCCGTGAAAATCTAACACATAGAACAGAATCATCATGAAAAACTTGTTAAAGCTGTGGCTTATTGGTTATAGGGCTCTGAAATGTTTAGCTCAGAAAAATTTGTCTTTAGTGAAACATTTTTATATCACGAAATGTTTGTGATATAAATGTTAAATGCAAATGATCATTTAATTTGAATACACAGCTAGTGTTGACTGCTCAACAATGGAGAAAGATCAATTAATTTTACAATTAATTAACAATTAATTTTATCTCATGACAATTGCCAAATGCAACATGTTTTGAGGGCACAGAGCAAATCCATGTCTCCATGTCTTGGTTTATAGATTTTGATTTTTGTTGCATCTTAGTATAACATCTGTGTGTTACCTGCCCACCTCTCTACACATGGTAAAGAGGTTTGCGTGGGGTGTATCTTTTCTCAGGTGATGATAGCTTGTGGGTGTTGGTGTGTGTGAGCTTCTTTTGAAGTGTCACAGTTCTTCAGGCTCAGTCGCTGTCTCACTGTTCTCTGTGTCTCCGCCCCCAGGTCAGCCCTCTGGGTTTGAAGCGACAAATCTTCCGTCAGCACGCAAGTCAGATACCAGGAATCACCAAAACCAGTGTTTTGTCTCGCTCTCTGTCTCTCTTCAGATGTTCTCTCTGCCTATTGTGCAGGTACTGTATATCTTAATATATAGCAAATTTCAGTGTAATTACTGAATTTGCATTGAGTTTGGGTTGAGGTAGCAGGTTTGTAAGCAGATTTGTAATCTGAATTAGGAAATAGAAATGTACATTTTTATAAATTAACATTTTGTAGATTTACATTTTATTCACCATGGTGAAAGAGCATTACATATTACTTTATAATGTGTAATATGTTATCTAACCAACAGATTCAAATTTGGATGTTTAATTTGGGTTTAATTTTTTTTTAACCTGTTTTTTGAATTGCAATTCAACAAATTTCTCTTTCTGTGATATTAATTCAAATTCCAGTTCAACTTCCTGTGAGGCAGAGCTGGTTCATATTCCAGTTAGCTGAATTGAGACAGCTCTTAAATTCCAAATTGTTCACAACCCAATATGGCACGTTCATAGGCGATACTGAAAAGAACCGTTCATGTAGCTCAGACCCCGTCTGACACAACAGCAAACACAACATCTCTTATTTTCCTGTCTGCACCTACTGATCCTGCCTGCAGAGTGCTCAGATCAGCCTAAACACAGCCAGAATGTTTATATTACCTGTGTTGATCTGGGAAGGTGAGGAAAACAACAGTTTGTTTGTGTTTTATGGTAGGTGTGTGTTCGTAGATGCAGTTTCCCCTGAGTTGTTTCCATTATGAGGTGGAGAAGTCTTTGGGCTTCTCGGTCTAACAAGTGATGCTCTTTCTCTGTTTCTCTCTCTGCAGAGACAGAGCCACAGTGGGCTGTGACAGATTTCTCTAATGACCCATGAGTGCCCGATTCTGTGTGCTGACATTTTGGGTGGCAGCACAGATGCCAGGCATGTGAAGCGGGCGTTACTGCCGCTGGCAGATCCCGCTCCAAATAAATTACTGTCAGAGGTGTTGCGCTTTCTCTCTCTCTCTCTTTCTCTCTCTGTCGCTCTCTATGTCTTTCTCACTCATGTACACAAAATGCTGCAGTCTTGCACTGTGTCCTAACCAGGCGTGATGCGTCATGTTTTCGGTGACAAGCAATGTGTGTCTGTCCGCATTGAATATGAAACCGCTCGCTACTTGACACAACCAATCAAAACAGGTTTAATGTACATTTATGTTGAGTAGATTTTTGGACCTGTAAGATTTCACAGTGGATGGCCCTGTCTTGCACTCACTCATCTTCAAGGAAACGGCACTTCTCTCAGAGCTCTCACCATTTCTACTCCCTTTCCTCCTGCTTCATGAGCGGCACAGAATCTAATTAAAGATCCAATTTTATGGATGTACACATATGAGAATGACGATAAACATTTGTTAACACTGCTGATATTGATCAAGCACAGCTTGCATTATTCAGTTGTTATTCTATAAACACGAATTCAACAGTCTTTTACACGCTAGTTCATCTCATTTTTGCTGATTTGTATGCGTGATACCCTCAGGTTAGCGACAGAGGGTGGGCTAATGCGTAGCTGCCGATGCTTCGCCGCGTCCATGCATTTATTTAAACAAATGAGGAAGATGATCAATGAAGCTAAAGATTCTACAGTGAGGGAATTAATGGCCATTGCCCGGCATATGCAATTAGTCTGTGGTATTATTGAGTCGTCTTTTTTCAATGGCTAATTTGTTATTTCACGGAGCATCTCTCCCTGGGGCCACTGCTGATGGTGGCTTTCACAAACCCCGACACGATTTACCATTCAACAGCTAAATTGTGTAGAACATCATGGTGCTAAAAACACAAAACATGTTTTTGTCACAAATGACAGTGTAAGGCAAGATTGTTACAATGCAAGATAAAAGATACCCGTGATTAATTGAAAATGGAGAGATTTCTGGCTAAAAAGAGGGCGGTTTGGTTTGACAAGCAGAAACAGAGCTACATTCAACTTGCTAAAAGCGAGCCATCACGTCTGAAAGTATTTTACGAGAGCAGGAAGCCTCCCAGATGTCCTGTATAGTTTTTTTTATCTCAGCAGGAATTAATTAAAGCCTTTGTTCATGTTTTTATGAAGGAATAAAAAGTCTGCCATAGGCCTGAATGGGTTCAGTGAAATCACCCGGCTGGAACGTTAATGTAACGTTAGACATTCGCATGTATGCCTTCACTTTGGTGCGAACAACTTTCTCCTTTCTGAATTAAGAGTGTGACAGTTTGTTAAACTCCTAAAATGAAACTTAATATCAAATATTAAAGCATAAATTGGAAGTGCCATCCAAGCAACTGCCATTTGACATGAATCTGAAGAGATATAGATTTTTCTCCAGGAATTATACAGCCCCATGGTGCGCTTCATAGAGCTCAGCTATCCCTTCTGGTAGATGCTGTTAACCGCACTATAATGCAGGCAAAAAACAGTTTCTCTATTGCTGTCCAGTTCAATGGAATTGTAACTAAATAAAGCTTTTTGCAATAAAAAAATTCGTAGATGTTTTACCAGTGAGCAGTTCTGGAGAGCCTTTAAAGTATGAAATGGACTTGCTTGAATATGAACTGTGTTATGGACTGGAGATTAGAGAAATAGAAAAGTTAGCTGTCTGTAATGTATTATAGGTATAGGTATTATAAGATCTCTTGTTATTATAGACCATCTTGAGAAACTCAGAACAAACAGCATTATTTTGATAGCACTAGCAGAGTGTTGGCTTACTTTAAGTTGTCTCTGCATATTAAGCTCCAGCCACAGGATGCTTTCTTTTGTCTTAAGAGGGTATGACCGAATAATGAGCTACCAGAGCTTCAAGTCTCTATATTGTCAGTCAGTCTCACAGAGTTTGCCAAAGCAAGTGTGAAGAGCATTTACAATCCCTCAGTTCTTTAGTTAAGTGTGTAAATGACCCTGTGCCCACAGTCATCAAGAGCCTCCATCCACTCCACCTCACACATCTTTAATGATTACATAGAGAGGAGCAATAAACACAGTATTCGAACTAAAGTGCTGTTTCTGGTGCTGTCTTCAGCATGTAATGGGTGTGATGTGCTACTAAACTCGGTTAAATGCACCAGCGGTAGGACAGTCAGAGAGACATTTATGGCATTAAAGAGAGGCATTAATGTTTGTTTTATCTGCCGGTGTGCAGTATGCTGAAAATCTTCTGCACTTCTGAGCTCTTGAACTGATTGTGATGTAGAAAACTGAGTATACACACACACAAATGAGATTTGAGAGGTTACGGCAAAGGGGCGAAGTTTAGCGAATACCAAATAACTACTTAGCTTTGTTTCTTGCACAAAGCTAAAAATTATAGTGTTGCTTTAGATGCTAGGAATATGTTATTATAGGCTACTTTAATGGTACCTTTACACTTGACTTTTCAACCTTTTTGAGCTTTACAGTCGCCAGTCACTTTCTGTTGTTGTTGAAGGTAAAAAGGGGAAACATTTAGTAAAAGAACATTAATAGTAGTTACAGTTTTTAGTAATAAACGAACATTTTTAACCTTTCTGCTTTTGTGTTTTCCAGAAGTCAAGTGAGTTTGGAATAACATGACGGTGAGAAAAAAATAACAGGATTTTTATTTGCATGTGAGCTACTTTAAATAATTGCTCTGATACTAACTTGAATTGGTTGTAGATCATCCGATGTTGTATAATGTTGCTCTGGAAGTTTGTCTGAAAGCAGGTTACTTAAGAGATATGTTTGTTTGCAGTCTTCAAAACTGTGATGTTTTGATCAAAACACATTTTTGGCCCTGAAACAACATTTCTATCAGCCAATCAGATTGTAGGATTAGGTTTAGGGTCAATGTTAGGTTTTGGTTCAGGACTGGGTGTTTTATACAGTTCTAATCTAACTAGTTAGGGTTTGGTTAACAAAAGATGTTGATCCAGAAATAAGTATAACTTTGCAAAACCATGGCGACCTGGGAGGGTGGGGATGGAATAAATGGACTTACATTTAATAGACATACAGATAATTAATGCGTATAAAGAGTGTTGTAGTTTGTGGTTTGAATGTTATATCAGGTTCATGTGAATTACGGTAAAACCCGTATTAATTCTGTAATGGATCTGTAAAAATTCCACATTCATTTAATCTATCTGTCTGATACGCCGATATAATAATAGATTTGGTTCATCTGTAGCACAGCCAATAAGCCCTCATTTTTTCAGTGGTCTCCCATCACTACATGGGCCTTCAGAACTGCAAGCAAAAGATTCAGAGACCTCTCTGTGGCTGCAGCTCGTGCAACAGTTTGCTCATGTGTTTCAGAGAAAAATCCACCCTGTGGCTTCTATGGGATGCCAACACCCCCACCAAGACAAATCAAGTGTTTTATCTTCAAACAGTCTCCAGAATGAATAATAAACAGCTGATAAACCAGGAAAACAGGAACTGACGACGCCATTCGAATGTCTAAATCTCACTTCCTCTCTCTTAATCGCACCGTGCGATTACTCTGTGAACCGAGCACAATGGCAATGAAAATTATGCAGATTTTTCATTCAAGGCATTTACAAGGTATTTACATATTCTGAAAAATCATGAATATGCATTAGCAGGAAGGGGGGAATCATCGCTAACAACAAAAAGGTATCTAAAGTGAATAAGAACCAGCCAAAAACGTTTGTCACGGTTAACGCCCATTAGTATATTTCGTATAAACTCGTTTAAATCCTGGCGAGATCATTTAGCTCACAGGCTATTGTTTTCAAGGCTGAAAACTTTAATTCTGATGGTGGTAAGTAATTTTCATTAAATGTCAATTTGGTATTAATTCAGAGCAAAGCTTAAATAAAATTGTGTTCATTAATCACTCTGTCGTCCAGTAAGCTGCTAATTAAATTGTTGCGGGGCTCGCTCATTAGTCACCCGCAGACCTGATTGTTAATGTCGACTCATTGTCCTCTTTCTCATGCCTGTCATTTATTTTCTTTGCCGTTCTTGTATACTCTTGTTAATTATTAAATGTTGTCTTTTTTGTCCTCAGTGACACTTTGTGGATAACTATCAGAGGGGTTTCACAGGCGAGGACATGGAGCCGTGGTCCTCAGGGCTATGAATACCAAACACAGCATTGATCTCTATTCACTACTGAGCTGTTTCTGATATAGTAAAAATGAAACCAGCGGCCGAGACGCGGCAACAAAGTGCAGAGTAAACAGTGCCATTAATTCACGCAGTCAGTCACACCTACGTTGTTTTGCCGTCAAAATATCTTCGGATTTTCAACAGACTTTTAATGAAAAATGTATAAATATATGAAATAGGGTATAAATATATGTATAATGTATAAATATATGAACATTGAGCTTGTGGAAAAATAGTCTCAGAACGTTTGCTAATGTTCCAAGGTATCAATAAAGTTCGTGCAGTAATGATAGTACAATGAATTTTTTACTTTATATATCATGTATACCTAAAAAGCTATTCTGTTAGTGAAACGTTTTAAAAACATTACAGAATTAACAAAATGTTTGAGTAACATTCTTATTACCCAGTAGTGACGTTAATACAACTTTAAAAAGACTTAGGACATTCGCAGAGGTTTCACAATAACATTTTTAACATTTTTGTTATTCATGGAAACATTTGTGCAACCTAAAATTGTTAGCTGAGGAGTCTGTAGTGCAATGTTGAGTATACAAACGTTAAGTCTCTGTGACGTTGTTGGGGGAGGGGTTACAAATAAGAGGTTGTGGTGATATCCATTGAAAAAGTTGTGCTATGTTATAAATTCAGTCATAGCTGAGAACAGTGCCGACGCTGTGTACCTCTAGGCATTATAATATTAGTAATATAACAGTATATACACATTCCTCTGCTCGCCCATCTTATCTTATGTAAAGGGAACGAGAAGTATTACTACAAGTTACGTATATGCAGTTTATTGTACACTGCACCACTTCAATATTATGGCATTCAATATTTGAACAGCATTACATGCTGGGAAATTAAATTTCAGCAGTATTCTGTTTTCTCTGAATTTGAGCCCCAAACTGACAAGCTGCAATTGATGGAGTTTATCCAGCGTTCTGAAAAGTCTGTTGCTGCTGATGACATCAGCCGTGTGTTTGACCGTGAGCTTTGTGGAGAAGAACCGGCTGGACTGTGATCTTACTGGTTAGCTCGGCCAGCTCACAGAGGCTGTAGGGAGGCAGAAGTTTGTCTGGAGAGCTCTGGAAATATGGAGCGTGAACAGGAAGTCTTGAGCTGCAGTCTTTTCCTTCGGTTGCATCAGCAGTCTGTCTGGGTTTGTTTTAATGTGTGTTAGAAAAACAATTATATTGTGAGCTGGGTTTTATACTCGCAATTTATTATCCTTAAGTGAGGTGCAAATTTGCATTTGGAGCAACATTTCAAGGTTTCTGTGTTAAGAATGTGTCTACGATTTTTTTTGTTATTATTCATGTTTTTTATTATTTTAATTTGGGGTATACAGTGGTAGCTTTTCTAATTGCTTTATTTAGGAAACAGTACACATACAATATAAACATGTATTGTACAGAATATTAATCATAAAATGGCAGAAATAAATACAATATATATTTTGCTATGTTTGTAATATCATTATTGATAAATGGTATTTGGTTGTGTTTTTTTGTGTTTTTGTTGTTTACACAGATGCAGCTAAATCTGTGCCACGTCCATTGAAGAAAATCAGAAATGGTTGACTGCGTGAAGGCAGTAGGACTTCTGAACGACCTGCCTGGAATGTGATTGTTTTTCTTACTCTACATCACTAAAAAGTGTCAATTTATCCTCAACGCTGTCCAGCTATACACTGCTTGGGCCTTTTGAATCTCATTTCTTCACCGCTGTTAAAAAGAACCGTATCCTAGTTTAATAACAGAACTGATCTCCAATTTTTATTCTTCTTTTTGGCTTTCAATCAATGTTAAACATCACATTAGGATAAAGTATGTGAATAATTAAAGGCGGGGTTTGGAGTCAGAACCACAGGAAAGGAGATGCTATTGGCTGTTTTTAAGGTTCTCATTATGCATGGTAGACACCTGCTGTCGTATGTCACCGTTAATTCCATTTGCCAGTGTTGTGTGACGGTGTGCCACTTTTGTGTGTGTTAAATAATGCAGCGCAGAAAGGTCAGAGGGGATGCAGAGAGGGTGGACGCTCGGTTAGATTGTGAAGGTTCGCACTGGGCTTGTAATACCAGCGTTAATTCACAGATCAGTTCCAATAATAAAATGCATATTGTAAATGTCAAACAGAGGCAAGCCTGGAGTACTCCACCTCTACTGGGAAATAATGGATAGTCTCCAGGCTTATTTCAGTGTATTCCACTGGAGAATGAGACAAAAGCTCACTTTATATTGCTTCAGCAGTAATGTTAGATCAATGTTTAGAGTCAGAGATTACGCTATAAATCTTCCTTAGCATTTGCATACAGTATTTCCTTCCTGTGCACCTCTCTCAAATGAGCAGGAACTTATACCAAAGAGTCGTACGATGAGATAGATGCATAGATGTCAAACACGCGTGAGCAAAACACATAGATGGGAATGTCATACGAACAAGTGTTTGCTGGAATTTGGATTGAATTGGCAACATCCCACAATATGTTGAATTGGCATGATGTAAAGAGGAATTTATTAAATTGCAATTCAACAATGGTTTTGGAATTCTGGGAAGTGTTGTTCTACCCAAAAAAAGGAAATTTATTAATTGAAATGAATTGAAAACATGAATCAAGTTAGAATGTAAATTCCAATTCAGTTGTTTCTTTGGATTTGGATTGTTCAGTGCATAGGTATGCATATATTATAATACTAATGGAGTAAACATATTAATGGAGTAAATAAACTCATCATTGAAACACAGCTCCACTTTTTTGGCCTGATTCCCTCTGTCCAGCCCCCAAGCTGCATGACAGATGTCAGGAGAATGTTAATAAATCCTGGGTTCAAACCAGGCCCTTCTGGGCACACATTGTTTAAACTCAGCACCCGTACTTGAAAGTGACCTTCTCGCCAGGCGGCGTGCCATGCTTTGAAAGAATTATCAGCAATAATTTAGTTGGGACTGTCTCTGAAGATCTTAAATGTGGCAGGGAAATGCTTTGCATATTTTTTTCAGGAGATGGAAGTCTTGTAAGTCTTACAGGCAAGTAGGACATCCTATCATTGCATGCGGATCGAATGCAATGATTGGACGAACATTTTGTGGTCCTGTGCCTTCCACAAAACATATATTTATATAAATATATTTAGAGCACTTCACCTTGCCTTTTACATCATTCATTCTTCTATGGAAAATAACATCTTCACCCTGTATCTGCTCACATTCATAGACTGACATTGGCTCCTTACGTCTGATTTGCTCTCAGCTCAGGTGAAACAATCGTTTTTTCTGAATTTCTGTTCTGTTCAGTGACTTTTCCCTGACGAATTTCCCCGATGAGAGTTTAGGATTGTGTTTGTGACTAGCTGGTGCTTGGATGTTTTGATAGGATTGCAGGTGGTCCGGAGAAGTTTGGAGACCACTTTTATACTGCATTTGTACTGCACCCAAATACCCATATCCTTTCCTTTCCATTATTAACGTTACTATATAAACGTTTATTGATAACTTTGACAGAACTTTTAGAGAGCATTAGCCAACATTCTGAGAATGTTCCCTGTTAGCTGGGATGCTGTACTCGAGCTTGCCTGGGATGCCGCCTGCGCTCTGGGCCGGCAGTATTTCTCTGTTGTCAGCTGTGCCCTGAATGTGTGTGCAGCATTTTAGTGGCTCACCCCAGAAGCCTGCCCATTGTGGCAGGCTATGTGAGGGTGACTGGCTCCGTTTAATTAAAACCCACACATACACAGCGAAGCACGTCCATGCAACAGCCCGCATAAATAATTCACAGACAGAGGTATGGTTTTGGGCTTTCTGTAATGAGGTGAAAGCTAGCCACAGGGAGCTAAACAAACTTGTACGAACACTTCATCAGAAAGGCCCAACCTTGGCACAGATGCTCCAGGATTCCAAATGTTTGCCCCACCACGTAAGCCATGTGAAACCCGGGTAACCTGCAGCGCAGGCTGCAGTAAAGCCCCAATTCTTATGTAAAACTCTAGCTTGGCTCATCTGTGGTGGTCTGACAGCAGTGCTCTCACCACCAAGTTCTCATTAAAGACTCTGCCATACAACATCCCTTATGGTGGAATTTGGCCTGGTCTAAAATCCTAGCCAGAGGTGAAATGGCCCTTTAATGAATGAAACAAAATGGGTAATGGGTAAAACTTTTACTCACTAGCTATTGTTGGGTTTTGATATTGTTTCAACATAGTGCTGACCATACTAGTTAACATCCGTTTGATTATTTACACTAAAACTGTTCTATACACTGTTCTAAATGAACGGCGATGTAACATCTAACAAGATTGTTTTCTCTCAGGGTATCCAAGCACAAGATCAATGTGTGTTTCACTCGCTATCCAAAACCGACTGTTTATCAAAACTGCAATTATCCATCATCACCACATCATGATATTTCCAGATTTAAAGGGAAGTAGACGTAAAAGAAAGAATGGAGGGAGAAAGAAGACAGAAAAGAGAAGAAAAAAATCTGTCAAGGGGATTATAGGAGCAGCTGGAAATAGGAGCTGTACATCAGAGCATCAGACAGACATTTAGAGAGGAAAAACAAGTCTGATGCGAGTCAGCCCCTGTGACCTGAGGAAACAATAAAGCAGGTTTGGAGCCGCCTCAGAGCAGTGACCTTGTGCTGTTGAATCAAGACCAAAAAGAAAAAAGGTGGAGAAACAATTACAATCTATATAAAGTCTGATCTTGTCCTCTACTGCTCACTGGGAACAGAGAAGATTGCTGTCTGGATATCTTTAGAAAACCTCTTTTCCAGCAGACAGTAATCATGGAGGTCGTAACGTTGGATGTGTTCTGTAACCTCTGCCTTCTAAAATTGGCTCCGGAATAACGACAAGTCAACTAGAATTAAAGTGATGTTGTCTTTAAGTTCAATCGCACAATTAGGAGACGGGATGGAATTTCATATGGAAAATGCTGTAAGGTGAGGGTTGGGATAAAGTCTCTGAATAAAGCTTTTGTGGAAAATGTTAGGTCTGGAATCGTGAAAAAATTAGGTCTGTTTCACTTTAAAGCGATAGTTCCCTCAAAATGAAAAATGTTCTCACCCTTTCCAAAACCAGTATGACTGAGACATTTCTCAAAACAACAGCTTTTGTGGCCCACAAAAGAAGAAATGTCATACAGGAGGGTAAATAATGGAAAGGGTTTTGAACTATCCTTTTAAAGAAGCTTTTATCCTCTGAAAAGGACAAAATACATTGTGAATGTAGTCTGTGTGATTTGTGCTCTATTTTTCAACTTCCAAAGCCTGAACTTTAGAACTTCTAAAATGCTAGCTTTGTTTAAATATGTGTGGACACAAATGAGAGCTACGTTTCTGTTTCTGGTTTGATGTCTGTTTCAGTGTGCTTTCAGAGTTCTGTGATTTTTCTTCAAAACATCTTCTTTGGGTTCCACTGAAGAATGTCAACTTTTGGGATAAACAGATCTTTAAAAAAACAGAGTTGCTTTGGTAGAAATGCTCAACAAATCAAGTCATTTTACATTTTCGGTCCATAGTATCTCACGATTCTATAAATAGATTTTCTTTACAGTTCAGCCTTTAAGACATTTCAGCTTCGGGGGCCTTATGATCGGAGGTGTCGCGAGGGCGGCAGACACTGGACCCGGTGCAGAAAAGCCATCTCTGTGCTGGAGATTATAAGTACAAATCAAAAAGAGCCATTCATTCCACCCGCAGACGGAGGACAAAAGACATCCACGGCGCGCATACTTTGTGCCATCCAGATAAAGGTCTGTGCAAATGGCAGAGCCTGACTGGCATTCAGACGGTGACGAGAGGGTGAAAGGTGTGTAAAACACCATTGAGAAGCATCTCCTACTGCTGAATGGAGGGATAAGGGTCTTCAGCCAGAGTAAAAATGATGGAGCGCTGACGTGTGAATGGACACGAGTGCAGAAAACAAACGCTTTCTCGGTGGGCTGATCTGTGTGTCATCGCTTAGTGTAAAAATGCAATGCTGTACTTCTCCACTGCAGTAATACAGAGCGGCAAAGCTAATCTTCTGAAGTTATGGCAGGACCAAATGTAGATTTATTTCTTAAGATGCTCCAGTGGTCACTGAGATAGACTTTACTTAATAGTCTAAAGGTCTCCAAAAATACTTGACCCCAAAAGAACTAGTCTGCTTAGATCGTGTTTCACTGCCTGAAGATCCGGTCCCAGTATTTAATAGCGTGCTATACTCCTTTTATTAAATCACAGAAGCATGCTTAGTAATTATAGATGAATTAATTACGAGCTAATCAAGCCTACAGACAGTTTTCTTGTGCCTTTTTGGCATGCTCTAGACTCCCAGAGGATTCGAGATTAAACACATATAAGAACTTGTACTTGCCTCTGCTACAATGAAGAACGTCTTTAACTTACTAAAGGTGAAAACTATCACCGAGGCCTGCATGCACGGCAATAAATATCTATTGATTCTTCATAGAAGAACTCCCAGATAAGCCCCAGAGCTGCTGAGATAATGATTTTTGCATGTGTGAGTCCATTTTCAGGCCACTGCTGACATGTAAAACATCTGAGATGAACTGAGAAGTGTGTCCATGAGTCGGCCCAAGTGTCCAGAAGACTGACACGTAAAATGATCTTTTAATAATGAATGAAACGACAGGAATTGTGTGAAAAGAGTAAAACAAAAACGATCATTAAGAACAGAGACTATTACTGAGAGCCAGAGAAAACAGATCACCTATTTTAAATACAGTCCTTATTATTTCAGCAAAGCCAAAACAGTTGCTATTAATGTTGTGGAAATGTTCACAGACTGCAGTATCTTTTTGAGGTTTAGAGAATTGTAAAATGGCAGCAGTGCTGGAGTTTCTGGAAATCACAGCTCAAAGTTGCCTGAAAGCTGCTTTAAGTACAGAGATATCTCTTGCTCTTACAGTTTTGTTGTTCTGTTTTAATTTCTTAAAAACAAAATCAGCTTTTATTTTTAATTTGACCTTTTTAATACAGTGTTATCAAAGATCTTTCGTATTCAGTTGTTAGCACCCTAATATGTGCATTGTTTTTCGTGAAGTTCTTATGTCTCCGAGGTTTTTCCACATCAGTGTCTTCAATCTTAAAATGAGCCATTTCATTTTGTGTTTATGAGACTTTAGCACAGAGGCAAGGTGAGAGAGAACGGGTCGGTTCTCTGAGCTGCACATTGTTCCTGGGATTATGAGATGAAACATCTTGATATGGAGAGTAATATTAACACACCATCTGCTTGGTGGTGTCTTCATTGGATGGTTGGGGCTTCGCTGTCTGGCTGGTTGAGTAATATTTCTCCACAGAAAAATATAGAACAGAGGCGTAAAGATGTGAAGGACACGAAGAAGGTGAAAAGGAAGGAGGAGTTATGCAGAGGAGGCATCTATGATTTCAATCATAAACACTTGCAACGTGTGGCAAATACATTCATCACCCAGTGAGGATGTCTTGTTCTGACACTAATTTTAGGTCCAGAGCGGCAGGTAATGAACATATTCTATGACAAACAGAGAGCGCTCGCAAACCGGTGCATTTGTTCAGTCTATTTGCATTCTCCGGTTCATCTCCACAACACCTGGGGTTTGTGCGCGTGGCGGAATAGACATCTACAAATAGAATGGCATTAGACTGCTTTGTTGACAGTGGAACTGTTTAGTTCCTTTTGTTGACTGAGTGCTTTGTTTCAATTTGAGATTTTAGACACATGGGCAAACAAGAAATTGCTGTATAGGAACTTTCTAGAAAACTCAAGAACCATGAATATTATGGAATTCTTCTGCATTGTTCTTGAGGGTTGTTGCACAGTACCTTTTGAAGTACCTTTGTTAACTTTTATAAGTGAATTCGCTTGTGTGGAAGTTTGAGGAGGCATTTGTATAGCAGACTTTTAAAACTATGTGCTGTCAAAATCAGGCACTTCAGCTATATTAATTATAGCTTGATTACAAATGAACAGGACATCAGGATGGAACATAACAGGATTGAGACAGAGGACTAAAGTTAGCTGACGTTTAAAATGGGCTAAAGGACAGCGAGCATGAGGATGTGAGATTAAAATTAATTTTGATTTCACATTCTTGGAGGAAATTATTAATTATTTAAAAAACAGAAAAGATGTCTGGATATTTCTCTTTCCAGTTTATGTTTTCATTTTAAAAGTTGTTAAAAGCACTCTCAGACATGGACTGCTTAATCCAAAGAAGTATAATTCTTGTTACTCACTTAATTATGCTTATAATAGAAAAATAAATGATGCAAATCATATTAGAAGTTTACGTTTAATATACTGTTCAGTAAATGACACACATGATGAGTCATGGACATACATAATACACTGTAAAAAAAAACTTTGCTGCCTTAAATTAAGTTTAATCAACTCAGCTATACAAGTAATTTCAACTTAATGTTTTAAATCCTGACTGGTATAACGTAAAAAAATAGGTTAAGCAATTCTTCCAACTATTTCTCAACTCCACACAAATCACAATTACAAAGAGCAAGTTGAAATGACTTGTGCAAGCAAATTGATTAAACTTAAAAGTTTTAGGCAGCAGGTTTTTTTTACAGTGTAGTAACAATAATCTTGTGCTTTTTGAAGATTGTTCCAGTACAAAACAATCAATTCAATGATAAATCAACAAGCTTACAAAGTGAAGTGTAGGACATAGCGTAGAATGTAACGTTTTAAAATAAATTTCAGTAGCGCTGTTATTATTACCATTTTCTTCCCGATCTACATTTTCTCCCTCAAGGTGCGCCGAACAGAAGCTTGTGAAAGTTAAAGCGGTCTCAAATAAAAGCACGTATTCTCTCAGGCAGGTGTTTCTGTCACATGTCGGCATTTTATCACGCGTGCCATCTTGACAGTCTCCTACGGCAACACTCTGATAACGGTTATTAACACCAAAACACAAAAAATCCATATTGCTCGCTGTTTGTCAGTTTGACAGCTCTGCAACTTCTAGGATGTGAAGCAATTCTGAGATTTTCAATTAATGAACTCCCCAAAACTGTTGTCTTTATTATTATAAAACCTTATCAAACACTGAAACATGAACTGCTCGTCTTTGTACTGCTTCATTAGCATTATTTTCAGCCTCTTTAGAGAAAATGTTTTTAGCAGATTGTGTTTGAGATCCATGTGAGCCTAGCAAAATTTTCCAGCAATCTCACAATGCTTTCTTTGTTACATTACCACCTTTATTGGATTGTGGAAATCGTTTTTGGGCACTGAACACAATGCTTCTTAACTGATGGGCTGTTGATGTATATGAAATGTATTTGTTTTGATAGGGCTGCAGACAGCAGGGAATAAACAATGTTAAATACAAATAATGCAACGCAACTAACAGTGAATTCATGCGTAGTATGAACCGTAAAATAGGCTTGTTCTAAATGGAAACGGAAAAGGCTTTTCATATAGTTTGTTGGAGAGTTTGTGACACGTTTTTTTTTTATCTGCAAAGACCCCAAACAAATCTACGAAAGATAAAAAAACAAATGTGACGCAGGCTGCATTAATTACAGGTTCACAGGTAAATTACACTTCTGTTATTAGTTACAGTAATAGTTTTTGCACTGTGTTCTGCCTATGCAGTTCATGGTTATACTAGTAATTATGGTTAATTTTCAAGACTTTTTTACTTGGTTTAAGAGAAGTGATGTGCTGCTTGAATAACTACAGATTTAATCTCTTCTGTATACCGTAATAAATGTTTGCAGCCACATTCTGAATGATTTTTAGTAATAAACTAACCAGCGGTTTCTGATTTTACCCTTCTGCAGTAATCAGGTTTTGTAGACATAAGGGGCTTTGAGATTTTCATGTGATGATTATATAACACTCTAGGTTTTAAAGAGAATTTTTTGTGGGGAGACGTGCCTCTCGGCACTCTCTGTATATTTTCACCTTTGATAAAAGTCATGTTTTGCCCAACAAAGATTTAGATTAGTATTATCCACCTAAATATATTACACAGTATCAAGTGTAACCGTGTGAAGCCATCATAAGAGTGCTGCTCATTTGTGCATCCCAACACAGCAATATTGCCTCAACCAATGGCGTGAGTTTGGGGGTGGGGCCATTTGTTTGCTTGACCAATACAGCAGAGAGGGAGTATTCAGGAAATCTGTGTTCATTCAGTCATTGTTATAATTCAGTTTGGATGAAACTAGTGGTGCAAAAAACACATTTATCTTCAATAATAATTCTATTATTCTATTATATTACTATTATAATTCTATTTCTATAATAAAAAGAGATGAGTGCACTTGTAATAGTTAACTGATGATGTGGATTTAAGGTTTTCTCATTAATTTGCTACCAGCACAGAGTTTGGGACAGACCATGTGGGTATTCATTTTACAGTTTTCCCAAATACAATCCCAATATAAAAATATAATCCCAAACATTGTAAAATGTATAGTTATATCTTTTAAGTGTCTTAATCGCAGAGATGGAACTGTGATGGGCTCATTCATGGATCGTGTAAAGCAGTGCTGTTTCTACTAAAGCTTTCCTCTCACTCTTAGCTCGACCTGTCAGAGTGTTTGTGGGTTGTTCTGATGGCCCCCCTGTTAAAGGTCTTATTTTTTGACAGTTGTTGCCTTCAGTCATAAGCCGGCACAATCTATCTCTCTCTTATCCAGCTCAGCTCTTCCTCTTTTATCTTGTTTCTTGGCGTCACATCACGATTTCCTTAATTCAGAAAACTGATTACTTCTCATGACTTATGACTTATTTTTTCCTCAAGCATTTTGTTCTGTGGTGGCGATATAGTCAGGATTATGTCTCGTATCAGTCCGCTCATAATATCAATGATTTATTCATAAAATTGTCAGTTTTTGTGTTTCAGATGCTATATGAGGAGTGATGGGCTGCTCCCTCGTATGTCCTGCTAAATGACAACTGGTGCGTCCATACATTTTTGTGTAAGTAGTGTTCACCCTCAAACATGCATGCTTGAAAGGAAGTGCACTACTACAAGTATTCAAATGATCGCGTAAATTATTTCTTCACTACCTGGAAAACGGCAAATACTTTCACATAGAACTGTTAGCGCGTCTTTGAAGACTAGATGGTGAGCATGTAGTGTACAGTGCAAGTACGCAGTATTTTGAGACAAAGAGTTAATGACTACATACATCAAATGAACTGATCAGTTCTGCCCTCTGCACCACCATTCACTCGCTCATAATATACCTTTAAATAATCCCCAATTTACATTATCAGTCCCTCCAGCAGCTGGATACCTTCCTGTAATTCTGTCCACCCCGTGACCCATTTCAACTCGACTAATTCATATTCAAATCAGATCAGGGAAGTCGGATGCAATATCACACATATTAGCAGGTCGTGTGGCTGTCAGTCAGTGAGTATGCACACTTTAAATGAATACTTTATTAGAAGAGTTGTTCTGTGCTTCATGCACTGAAAAATCAGAGCGGTTAAATGGACCGAGGGCTCCCGAGGCACCATACAATCAGGCCAGCTAAATGAGGCACCCAGTGAAAGAAAAGAGTAAAAAAAGACCTCAACTCCTATGTGCTGACATAGCCAAAATCACTAAGCTTTTCCCTCCAAATTAGCAGAATTATAGTGCTCGTTGATGCCGATCTAACTGCAGTTAAATTTAACAGAACTTAAAGTGTGCTGGTGACCTACTCAGCCTGCTCACCCTATTTCAGCCTACTCGCCAGCATTGGGAAGTTCCCATGAGTCTGGTTGTTTGGGCAGAGCCAGAAGCGATGCAATTTCTCTCTCTCTGCCCTGTGCTGATAACCTGGGATCTGCTTCAGCACATACATAATCTTCTGTAAATAAAATGTCACGAAGATTTTGTGTATCAGGTACTTTATTACACAAAAGGATTTTATCTCGTTTCTGTCGAACTCGAAGCCTTTGCATATTAAACTGCTCAATACAATTTAATTATGTGGTGTGGACATACAGTAGGTGATCCTGTTATATCTCATCAAACTGTTCTCTCTGGTTAAATCTCTTTTAAATATAAGCAGAGCATTTGATGTGTGAAGACATAAATCTGTTGAGAGTTATTATGAAACAACCTGGATTTGATGGTTATTATATCCACCAGTGGAGGATGGAAAGAGGAACGTATCTATAGGTAAGAGAGATCTGGTACAATTTAAGAGGTCTGGTACATTATTTATTTACTCGCATCTCAAATTCTTTCAGATATAACTTTGTATTTTCTAGTTTTTTGTTTAAAAAACCTTTTGCAGCTCAGAAACAGACAGACAGAAGTGACCAGTGCATTCTTCCAAATTTCTCCTTTTGCATCATACAGGTTTGGAACAACGTAAATGTAAATAGTTACAGGATTTTCATTTTGGGATGACTGTCCCTTTAAGAGACTTCATGTTGAAATGAAATTGATTTTTGATTGATCAGCGTTTGGAAAACCTGGAAATTTGAACCAATTTTCTTCCACTTCAGATAAACAAGAACACATGAAGCTAATTGACAGGTTTTCTACTGATCTTCAACATTAATTCGCTGAGTAACATTGATTACATGTCACAACATGCTGACAAGCAAAGCTAAAATCAATGAAAATCAAAAAATGTTTTACCCAGCAGGCTTTAAGAGCGAGGACATCCCATCTAATTCCCTCCAAAAACTCATTCAGTCATGCAGAGCTCCTAGGATTTGATTTAAGGCTAAGAATGACCATGCCGACTCGGACTGTGAATCCAGTGGGACAATAAAATAAAGTCTGAGATTAGTTTTTCCTCTGCTTCTGAAAAATCGGCCTTGACATCCTCATTTCCTGTCAAGTTGACATCAAGACCCTCATTATATATTGATAAAATTAATCTACTTTAAAAGAAATCAGCACGTGGCTATGAAATGCTCAAAATAATGAGTTTCTGAAATCAGGTCCTCTCAGGGGATTATGGGTAATGAGTAATAGAGGAATATCTCCTTCTATCCATGCTAGAAGCAAAAGCAAACATGGAAAAGCTTGGTTATTGTGTACTGGATGTATATGGTTTAAGAATCGCACTTTGATGTCCATCTGGGCTGTTTCTGATGCTCGTACACACAAAGAAAGCAGCATTGATGTTTCTGAAACACAGTCTAACTGGATTCTTTTCATAATCATAAACACCAGCCTTCGTTTCCTTTCACACAACGTTTCCAGGCTGTTTTTACAACCATTTGAAAACTGACAAGAAAAGTCAGATATTAATTTGAAGGTCAGATGTTAAAAGTAGTTCATTTTCTACTAGATTTTGGACTTGTACATTGCCAGCATCGGTGGAATTCTGCCCTTTCGTTTTCTCAGGCTTGATGAACATTTTTATCACCGGTGAGAGTAAAGCGCTGTACTCAACATCAGGTGATTAATGGTGACCTCCATGTTAAAATGACCTTCTGTTGCATCATAAAACTGCTCTCCAAAATCTCTCTTCTCTTTTTTAAGCTGTGGAAAGCTTTGCATCAACCGACTAAAGATCTACCAAACTCGTCAAGATTCCACGAGCCAAGAATCACACGCTTTTACATCAGGAATGTTTGAAGAACCAGTGAAGTTGCTTGATGAGTGCGGTTTCCTGTCTTGTGTTGACATATTATCTGTTGAAACGGGAAGGTGAAGTGGGGCACATCGAAGGCCTCGCTCTTATCTTAAAGACAACATATTTTAGTTTACATCTCATGAACGTTACGTAGAAGTTATTGTGGGGGAGGGACATCCTGAATCTAGAGAGGATTCTATTGGGCAAAATAAGTGAGTGCAAGAGGAGTCATCAGTTTTTTTGTACAATTTTTGCATATATTTCTGCCTAAAGTGCTTAAGCTAATTGTATCAACTGTACTGGGCATGTAGATGATTACAGATCTAGCAGACATGGACTCAAAGCCACAAAACTACAATTTTGATGTCACAGGTTCTGAAAGGTGTGCTGTGGCAACATCATTCTTAATTTCACCTCAAGATGCCACGCTGACACATCTGTGAGCCAGTGACATGTACCAAAGATTGAACAATAGAGTGTGTGTCACCCTGAGATAGCAAGATTTGATTCTGCATATGAACCATTTGACAGATAAGGAGGATTGTGGGAGAGACATGCACAGTGTACAATGCTGAAAACCAGACCGCTTTTGTTTCTGAAGTATTTCTGTACATTAGCCTGTCGTTCAAGCTTCGATTAAATTACGTGGATCTACAAGTGGCTTTGCTTAGATATTCCAACCAGTCACAGGAATAATATACTGAGAACTGAGATCAGGGAAACTGTTGTGATATGATGTACGGTATGTGTATTCATACACATATATAAAGCTCTTTCAATATTTGACACTCGAAGAATAATTCATCAAACAACTGAAAAATCTAATTTACTCACCCACGTTGTTCCAAACCTGTGTGACTCAGTCAACACAAGAGAAAATGAGAAGCAGTGTGTGCCGACACTGTACGTTGCGTAAAAAATAGCAACGTACAGTGTCGGCACACACTGCTTCTCATTTTCTCTTGTGTTTTGCAGAAAACAGAAAGTCACATGGATTTGGAGCAACGTAAGGGTGAGTAAACGAAGATTCAATTTTGAGTGTACTGGCCCTTTAAATATGCTTTTAATATTTAAATATGAAAGTTTTCATTAAAAATCTTTATTTTGCAAATGGCCCCAGGCTGGGACGCATGTACAGAAGCAGGTAGAATCTGACAAATGCGTTTTCATCCCTCCTGTGGTTTTCTTTTTCACTTCAATTGTATCTGAAACACTCTGATCTGATTTATTACTCATTTAAGTCCATTCCACAGCACAGCTCTGTTGTTCCTCCCTCGCCCCTCAGGATTACTGTGGATCTTATGACACTTCCAGATCCTCATTGACACCACTGAATGTTTAAACCCTTCCTGGTTTCAGACTGAGCGTCTGGAGAGCTGAATACGGCTTACAGTACCGACCCAATTCCTGCAGGGATGAGTGCATCTGTCGCTCCTTTCTGAAGGGCCGAGTCCAATGTTCTCAGGACAGATTTCCTTTCTAAGGTTGCCTCTGCCTGTCAGATTCTCTCTCTTTCTGTTTATCCAGATTTTCATAGGTCTAGTTCTGTCGTTTTGCCTTTCAGCTGTATATTGAAGGACTGTGATTCACCAAACATATCCAGGTCATATTTTAACCCAACAATCCAAGGAAAGAATTACGGGATTATATTTTGCTTTCTGAAGCTATTAAGAGATTTGTTGTGTGGTGTCAAATATAAAACATCTCTTTAATTTGTAGCAAAAAAAGTATTTTTCCATGCATGGCTGTGCTGAATTTATGTTGATTTGAAAAACAAATCATCCTTAAAAAATCTTTTATTGATTTCTTTGTGACCTGGATGTGGCTTTCATGTAAAACATTTAGATGTACCTCCAAATACAGTATTAAACCTGAGAAATTCCAAAGGAAATTAAAACACTCCCATTTCATTTTATGGATAGTTTCTCAGATACTTTTACACATCCTAATGAGAATCGTCCCACAAAACAAATCAGCATTGATTAACTTCATCATCAAATTTTGTTTCCCCTGATTTCTAAAGCAAAATTAAAAACACTTGTGTCAGCCATTCGCAGCACTAGCATTATTTTTTCAACAGTTTTCCGCTGTGTAGACTCAATCATGCTCAGTTACAGACATTGTTGTGAGTTGTTTTCCACAAATACATTTATTACCCTCTTGGGCTTTTCCTTTATATTTTTGCTCTGCTGGATTTGATACAGAGGAAAGCAAAAATATGACACGCATGCAAACAAAGTGTGTGCGTGTGCGCGCAAAGCATCTTTTTGTTAATTTTTTATTTACAAATCTCTCCCAACGCTGTGTAATATCATAAGTCATGAAGTCTTTGTCACCTCACCCATTCTCGCATTGTGGTCCTGCCAACAAAAAAAATGCTCTTTCGTTTCTATGGTTAAATTCAGTCCTGTCCACTTGAACATGCATCGAACGGGGACCCAATGGGACAGGGGTTCATTGCAGCAGAGCGGCCTGTGTGTGTGTCTCAGACACAGAGAGGAAGATGATGGGAGAGGGACATGAGCAGCAAAGCAATCGAGCGTTTAAGCTTCCCGTCATACGGCATGAGATTAGGAATTTTTGTCTCTTTCTTTCTTGTGGAAGGAAAAGAACACAAGCCTTCACTTTCTTGCTTTTGTCGAGCCTGTTTCTCCGCTAAAACCCCCGTCCAACCCACCAAGCTCCCATACTGCCAGTCTCAGGGTCACAGTGGGGCAGGTCGCTGGATAAAGAGGAGAGCAGGTCAGGGCATGCGCTTGTAAACCCACCTCTGTCTGTTTGTCTCCCTCATCGTTTAAGACACAAACAGAGCTGAGATTTTGAGGGGATGGGTGAGGAGACGGTCTGTCAGGAGAGATTTACAGTATCTTTCCATCTCTATTCAGCTGAATTTGGAAGGGATTACTGATCACATTTTGCACGGAAGATTTCGCTTGTAATTCATGTTGAAAATGAGGTTGACTTGGTTTGGCATGACAGTAGCTGTGTTCCGAAACCTAGCGAGCTTACTTCATGCCTACATATGCATCATAAGTCTACATAAGTGCCTATGTAAGTCAGAATCCTAATGTGTTTTTTTTTGGTGGTTTCTGACAAAATTATATAGATGAATTTGACTCATTATTAAAGCGTTTATATTCAGTCTGTCTCAATAAATACATTTAGCCTCATTTGTTTCAAGTTTACAAAGTTCAGAAAATTAAGACTCCAGCAGTTTTCACATCTGCCGACTTTAATTTTTTTTAGCTAATGTAATGGATGTCAGTGAATGACATTTATTCAGCTGGAGAAAGGAGAACATGGGATGTTTTGCACAAATGTTTGTATGCTATCTCTGCTTTGCCAGTTCTTAATGTCTGACAAATTGTAGTCCATCATGATCCTTTAATCAATCATCATTCTCATAATATCCAACTTTTTCCCTTTATCAGGGGGAAACTGATATCATGTATTGCTATTGTGCTGTGGATGCTTATGAACACACTACAGTTGTCTGCAGTGTGTGTGGATGTGTATTTCTACTTCTGTTTGTTGCAGGCCTGTGTGCTTTTCTGTGAGTTTATTGTTTGCCTCTTGATAACCTTAAGAAACGCAATAATACTGTATAACCACCCGTTCTAATGATAAACACAAATTTACTAATGATAAAGACAAATGCTTAACTAAGGCATATGAAATGTTAATATTGAACAAGACAAATCCATTTCATCTATAACGCGAGCAAATAAACAAATGGTGATTTCAAAGGTCAATTACACCTTGATTTTCCCCGTTTCAGTTTTGCATTTAGATTCGGTCAATAGAGTCCATATCAACAGCAAATCACAGGTTGTCTCTCAATTTGAAGATTACAAGCATTGCCTCCCTGCCTGCTAGAGTAATACTCATCTCATATCAATGTTTGTTCCAGTGATAGGTGAGGATTTTAACCACTGGAAGGAGATGAGGCTCGGCAGGGCCACGCAGAACAGTTCTGCGTCTTTATTAGAATTATATATCTATTATGCACCCATCTCTGATATATTTACATTAGTCAGGATGCAAAGTGCCCATGATTGTATAACAATAAAAGAGGAGTACACTCTCTCTTTATGACTGCCGTTTGATGTAGTGACTCCAGGCAGAAGATGGTTTTATAGACTGAGCAGAGAGCTCCATTTGTATCTCACCAAAGCTTTTAGGGCTGTTTTTGTAGATTGTGCTTTAACTTTGCCTCATGCCTCATTTTTTCAGCCGAGTGTCACATGGTTTGATGAATCTTTTGAGAATGGCAAACGTTTGATGGTACCTGGAGAACAACTGTCTGATTTTTGGGTTATCTCCTGATTAAAGCTCTTTTAATCAGTCATTAGCCCCTCATTCTCAAGCAATTATATTTAATGAGGAGTTTAATTTTAGATTAGTAACTTCAGTCATTATTTATTCAGTTTTTAGTGATTAGGTGTCAAACTATTAAAAGCGTCACAATTGACGGCTTTATTACAAAGCATATAGAATGTGAGGTGTGCGATTATTTACGTGTAATGTTTTCAACATTTCAAGTCCAACACAGAGAATAAAAACCCTTTAATGCATCTTTGAAGAATTTTAACCAGCTTCTTCTTTCACACGACAATTAAATGATACACATCTCCGCAGTTCACTGTCTGTTCCTAATAAAGATAACTGATGTTTGTGACCCGAAGAGCTAAAGCCATTACGCTGGCTGTTCTCGTGGGATCTCTCTGATAACACCTTCAGTGCCAGTGGCGCATTAGATCATGTGTCTAAGCACTCTGACTGTCAGGGTAGGATTTCTCTATAGAGAGATGCTGGCAGGCATTCTCTAATGCCTCTCCTAATGACAGTGTGATGACGAGAGGCTCAGCACTTCAGAATGAACTCACGAAGCATGAGAGGGAGGCAGCAGTCAGTTCTTGAGCTGGATCTGGGGCTTGTTGTATTGGTGTCGTGGACCACCCTGTCAGCATAAAGATCTAACCGTCTCCATAACAACCTCATCCTGTCTCTGATATCTATGGACCACCTTTAAAACTGTTTTTCTTCTAAAAATATTCATTTTAATTCACATTTATTCATGTATATTGAGGTTCTGTTAGTTCGATTTGCAGTATACCTGCATCTCAAAAAATTTATTTTTGCTGCTTGTTCAGTTTAGATAATTAAAATGTGCTAACACAACATTCTTGAATATTTTAAATTCATTGTGCGCCATCAGCTTACATTTGTAGAACTATAGTTTATTGAATCCATTCATTTTCAGGCTGTGAATCATTTATCATGTGTGAATCATCATATATATTATTTAATAAAGGTAATAGTTATCTTTATATGTATTTTTTCTTTCTTCAGCTCACAGACTGTTTGGGGTTCTGCATAATCTGAACGTTCTGTGATGAGGTTCTGCGTTAATTGGGTTTCTACCTCTGTGAGACCTTTACACCTGACTCAGGGTTTAAATGAGTTCACATACACACACACTGCAAGGATTTCTCAGATGTTGATGAACCACTGCAGTTCTTAAATGAATTTAGACACATGTCTAGATCATATTGTATTTCATAATGAAAAGAGGAAGCCTGTTTTTGGAAGTGCTAATAGTTTATGCATTGTGACATTATTGTAATGACAGTTCTTATTGCTATAATGTAGAAAACAAAAGATACAGTATGCAAATTGAATTGTATTTATGCATTGTGATTGTATAAGTAAGCCATTGAGTTAAATAAAAGTTTCCCAAAAGTGTAAACTGACTTTTTGCCAACCAGTGGCAGATGGGGAGTTATTGAGAACACATTTTTGCATTACAATCAGTTTTACAGTGTGTTTTACTGTAACACAATTATGGATTATTGTATTACCGTAATGAAAATGGGGTGCTTGTGATTGTCATAAAATTACAGTTTTAATGTTCTTCAAAGCAGCTTGATTCTGTATGCAAAATATAATATCATTCCTTGTTTTCCATTTTAGGGAGAAATATGGCCTGAACGTGTTTTGTGAGATTTACCAATGCTCATACATGTTCACACATGACCCTAATGAACCTTCTTAAACACACACAGAAGCACAGACACACGCCTCCCCTGAGCAGCGTCACATGGTTTTACTGGATGGAGCTCCAGACATGAGAACATCTGCTCTTCTTTTCAGACCGAGGCCAAACCTCAAAGCTGACCAGACTGCACACAGCAGGTCGGCATGAGTAATGCACACACAGGAGGTCAGCAGTTACATAACACGCACACACACAGCCATCCAAACATAGAATAAGCTCACACATGTAACAGCTAGTTTTGGCCGACTTTTACAGCAAGACAATTTACAGTAAGATTTTTTTATAGATTAACTTTGAATACGATCAATAAAACATGACAAACAGCAAAACTGAATTAGATTTTATGTTATATTATTATAGAAAACACAACATGTTGTGCAGGTAATGTGCATGAGTCAGTAAATTGTTAGCATGTTTATTAATCCCAGTTTGTTCGGCTGTTAAGCAGTACGTGTCATTTATAAAACAAATCTTTTAAAAAATTAAAAGATAGTGAGGAAAGTTGTTGTAAAATGTTGCCTTTTTACAGACTACTACAGCTACTGTCACACTACTGAAAAATGTAGGTGTGTTAATAGTCAGAAACTAAAGTGTTCAGAAAATCCCTACCTTACAATAGATTTATAATGATTTATAATTGGAGCTGTCAGGTCCGATTTCCCGGGAAATGTCAGTTTGGCTTCATTTGACTTTAACAAACAAGTGTGTAAAGTAACATGCAGTTTTATGTTACAAACAGAGATGGTGACAGAGAAGCAAAGGTTACGGATTGCAGCTGTAATGTAGTTAAATGTCGATTCTGTTAGTAACTCCCCAACGCTGTACACAACACACGATTTAACACAAAAACAGCCACACAATCACACTCAAACACACCGTCATCACAAACAGTTGCATATGCACACAACATTTGAAGGAGTATTATTACCAGCAAAATAGCAATTTCTGCTTCAGTTCTCTCTCCATGTATATCTTCCCACTCTTCATAACCTTATCTTCACCTTCTCTGTTTGTCTGACAGGTGCAGTGTCATTATCTGAAGAATAGAGGACTGTTTCCATGTGCTGTCTCTTTCCCATCATCAAGGTCTCGTCTCGCACATTCTGTCCTCCATCTTGCCCTGTTTCACCTGTCTCCCTTTCTCCTGTCTTTGCCCTAATTTGTCAATACTCCATTCCTCAACTGTTAATTAAACCAGTTAAAAAGGCTTTTGAGAACTGCTGATTTTCTTCTTGCATCTAATTTCAGGTTTCAGGATTTATTCATTACTCAAGCGTACAAAGTCTGAATCAATTCTGAATCAAATTCATGTTTCGAAAACGAATTACAAAACAAAACACAAAAAAGTGAAAGAAATGCTGAAGGTCAAAAATAAAGTTAAGGATATTGTGACAGTGTGGGTTGCATAAACAAACATAAAACTAGTTTACAATAGCACACTTTCTATAGGCTAATGCTATCCAACCAAAACTGTAAAGTTTTAAAATAATGTTTTAGGGGTTGCCTCTGATAATAACTTCTGTTTACTGTAGAGTTACTAACACACATTACACACAACTCTTGTTTAGGTTTATATTAAAATCATTTTTGGTTGCAGATCTGGGTTGCCATTGTGAGCGCAGGTTCATGAAGAGATCAAGCAGCAGCATGTGGCCTTACTGGACTTCTTTTAGAAGAAACATCAGAGGCAGCATTTAAGATTTCATGTGTCATTTATTCCACATAGATTTCCATAGTAAGTGCATTGCTGTCTAACACACAGTTTTTTTAAACAGAGAGATGAGCCATAATCATTTCTGTGGATACTTCTTTTGTCCTGAACCCAGAACTTCTAAGCCTCTAAATTTCTCTGAATTCTCTTTTAATTTTACAGTCTGTTGTTAATGTAACAGAACTTCAGAGAGCGATTCTGTGTCTAGCCTGCGCACTCTTCATTGTGTTTTTCGGATCGGGTCTTTCATGACCCGATCCAGTCACACGGATCAAAGAGAAGGTGGGTGATGTGTCTGAACCACGACCTCGTGTCTAATTCACCAGCTGAATTTTAACACAAAAACTCAAGCTGTGATTTCCTCTCTTATTTAGCATCTTCATTTCCAGCAGCTCCCAGAGAGACCCTCAGCCCACCTCTGACCCATTCAAATGCATTCACTTATTTGCATGATGGTATTTGTTAAAAGCATCTACATTTGTCATGCATAAAATACACCCACACAAACATTTGTAATGTTACAAAACTGCAACACTGGCTCTTCCATTAAAATGTTTAAAATCCCAAACACTGTTTGTGAGAAATGCAAACACTGTATTAATATTCTGCATGAGAGTGGAGCATTAGTCATGAATTATATAATTCAAATGAAAATGTTTTGTATTAGGTAACAATTGAAATAGAGGATAATGGACAAGCCAAGGAGATAAGGAATAAAAAAAACTCTAGCACAGCAGTTTTGCAAGAGAGAATATGAGAGAACTGCATATCACAGCCAGGATACCACTTTACAGAAATCACTGACACTGAAAAATAACTAAAAAACACACCCATTTCTGAGTGCTGCCCTTTAAACTCCCAAGAACTCGTGTAGCGGAGCAGAGATCAGACCAAGCAGAGCAATGCTGATGACTGTAAAAAGTGATTCATAATTAAGCCCGACCAGTCGAGGTTTAAGCTTCCATTATGAGGGCAGAGAATACATGTCCATTAAGGGCCACTTTATGCCACACCCGGGAGAGACGCGCTCTTAATGATGAAGTAGCTATAATTTAGACTCGTGTATCATGAGCTTTCTTTTCTCCCAAATGCTTGTGGTATTGATTGTATTGACCAGATCGACTCTTTATGTGTGGCTGCAGTGGCCATTTGTATCTATCTATCTATCTATCTATCTATCTATCTATCTATCTATCTATCTATCTATCTATCTATCTATCTATACTACATTTATCATTTATCATTTATCATTTATCATTTATCATTTATCATTTATCATTTATCATCTGTCTATCTGTCTATCTATCTAGGTATATATATATAGGTATATATATGTATCTTAAATGTTAACCCTTTAGGGTATGTAACTTAGACATACAGATGTTTAGAATACTTACTTTGGGTCTGATTTTTTAAATATAATTTTAAGGAGTACAGTCATATCAGTTCAGTATTCTCTGAATCTACATAAAGGGTTTATGTTTAAGAATATATCACGTTGACTGTATGTTTAAGTGTCCATCTAAATGTATGTCCATTATGTCTGTAAATGTCAGGTCATGTTAGCTTGACTGTACAGAATTTTAACAGTGTGGCAAGGTTGCATGTTGTTACTGTTGTGTGTGTGAGTAACAGAGCAGATGGTATATGGTCATGTATTTTGCCAGAAGCTGATTATTCAGCGCTTTCCTGTGGAATGTGTCTGTGTGTGCTGAAGAGAGAGAGGCCGTGACAGAGAAATCTGGACAGGCTGGATCTTAGCCTTGTGTACTTCCTAATACTTACTCCTTGGGAGTCGGGAAGTCTGACATGATGATGTCATTCGTAGCGAGAAATATGACCCGGGCAAGTACGCACGCGCAGTCACACGGCCCAGCTAACAGGGAACGTTCTCTAATGTTGTCTATATGTTGTCTATATGTTCTCAAATATATCAAAGGCATTTATTCAGTAATGTTGCGAAACTTTTTTAATGTTATATATCGTATATATCAAAAATTTATTCTTAAGTAGTTACAGAATTTAAAAAATGTACATTAACGTTTTAAATAAAAGTAATAACATTAATAAAACATCTAAAATTCTGGACCTTTTAATGTTCCTAGAACTTTTAAAATAACATTTTTAACATTTGTGTTATTAATAAAAGCATTACGAAAACGTTTTTACAACTTAAAATTGCTAGCTGCGACGCCCCCGCGCTCATCACAGTCCTTCGGCTGGGATGTGTTGTAACTTATCTTTGGCAGTGCAGAGATCTTGTCAGGAGATGATGAACCCAGCCTGACTCAGAATCGCTGACTGCTCGCGTTCAGGAATGATCGGCAGGAGAAAATCTAGAATCACTGCGTGAAAGCCTTTAAAGTTCAGAACGAACTGGGAGCTTGTGCCAAATACTTGATTAACTGCATCAACTTAAAACTCTTAATTTGTGAATCTGGAGCACTTGACAGAAAATTACATTCCAATTGCTCAGAGCGTTGACTAATTAAGTTTATTATTTATTACTTTCAATTTTTATTTTAAATTTATACTAAACTTTCTCACTTCAGAGTATTAATTTTCAATTTTCATAGCGAATGAACATGTACAACGTTCCACTCACAAATTCATCTTAAACCCCATATGCGTTTTTGTTAAAAACTGCTTGACTGTTTTTCTTCTCCAGCACAACCCCTACAACTGTTTGTCAGCCCACATTTGTGAAGAAGAAACATCTTATTTTAAGCTCTGTGCCAGTCACCCACACGCTGTTCGTGAGGAAGAGAAAAAAAAGAAGATACAAGTGAAAGAGAGAGAGAGAGAAAGAGACTGGCACCTTTATCTAGAGGAAGTGAAACAACTGGGCATATGTGTGTCAACAGTTCATCAAATACAACAGTGCTGTTGGCTCAGCAACGGTTTAACTAACACCCCAACACACACACACACGGGCAGATGCATTGCAGACAGATCATTGCTAGATATGTGAGTCAGTGTCTTCACTCACGCACAGAAAATAGAAATTTTCCAGAGTTTGCACTGAATGAACAGATCATATGATTTTTAACTTGACTTGAACTTGAATCATGTTTTTTCTTTCATGAGGGATGACGACCATGGGTTGCCAAGGTCCAAACAAGGTGAAAAGTGAGATTTGAGAGCTACAGCAGAGGGCAAGATGTTCAGACAATTACAAGTTCAGTTTTGTGGCTTTAGAACTCACTGAATGTATAATTTGCTGCAGTTTTGATGCTTTTTGGGCCTGACAGCCACTTGTGATGATGTGTTTCTGTGATATAGAAAACAGCAGCATTAACATTCACATGTTTGCATTTCACAGAAGAAAGACAAGTGTTTTTAAGCTACACGAGGGTACTTGATGGCAGTTATCAATTTTAGATGTTCAGTTTATCAGTTTAAAAGTCAGCAAAACCTGACCAATCTGAGCAAAACCTCATTTTAAGGACGTCCATATTTGTAAAAATTCTATAAAATATAGTGGATAACATGTTTTAATTGTAATAATGCAGAAAATGTTCTGTTAGGGTTAATGTGTGGGTTAGAGTTAGGTTATAGTGTTTATAACTAGCTGTTTATTAAAGCAAGAGATTCTATGGAATTTCCCCATTTCAACAGATAAGTAAATGTGTGTGTGTCTTTATATCAGCCTGTAACCAGCAGGAAAATGACATGTTGGATCCTGTAGTTGCACAGCTGAAGAGCACAGCCACTCTTACTTCCTCAGCTGTGCTCTTCAGAACCCTGGACAGCGCCGCACAACAGAGCGCGCTCAGTACTGACCGTGTGATTACAGCTCTCGCTGAGCTTCATTTTTCCTCAAGTGCTTTTGAATAGCCTTCAGCCACTGTGTGTGAGTCTTCCTCACTGTCTGTCCATCTGTCTCACTGTTCTGTCTTTTTCTGCTGCAGTGTAAGAAAAGACAAAAAGACTGTTTTCTGACTGTATTGGTTTAGATCATTATCTGATTTACAAAGCAGCAATGTTGTCCCCTTATGTTCTGACAACTGTTGGCCATACGTGTGATGGCAAACTGAAGATTCACATCTGTCTTTTCAAGGCCTTTAACACGAGCTCCCATGATGCCCCAGAATCATCTTGTTTGTGGGCGGTGGGACCTGTGGAGATGAGTTTTCTATTGGAGATTGGTTTTGGAATTTAAATTGGATTGAAGTGAGATGGGTTTTAGAGGAAGAGGTGGAGATGAGGTCGACCTTCACCTTTTTATCTGTCCCGTCTTAACAGCACTTCCTTTTGTCTCTCCATCACAAATATACTTTTATCATTGAAGCAGAGAGTCTTTTTAAACCTGTATCTCTTTTCATTCTCCGGCTTACTGTGTGTGTATGTGTGGCATTGGAGTTCATCTGCTTTCATTTATTCATTGTTTGTTCAATGTTTCATGCTAGTATGATTGGGATTTATGGGATGTATTGGGATGTATGGGATTCATTAGTATGTTTTTGGATAGACTATTTTCATTTGAGGTCAAGTGGAATCATTGTGTTTGCTTTTGCAAGACAGCACAAGAAAACAACAAAACAAGGCCACTTCAAAACCATTACAAACATAGATACCTTGTTACATTGAACCCATTATAAAAAGAAAAACTATGTGTGATCACCCAGAAAACCTGTTCGGTTTCCTGCATGCAGCAGCACAGGCGGTCTGATCATCAGATTTCAGGCAGAGCTGTTCAAGATACATCAGCATACTGCACCTGTCAGGAGGAGGCTTCCTGCATGACCTGCAGCTCACTCTTCTGTCACATCCTGTGTAGCCCTTCAGGTGAAGAACTCTGATTGGCCGATACAGGTACAGCCAGGCCTGTCACTTGCTCCAGTGCAGAATGTGTAAATGGGCCTCAGGCGAGAACGGGACTGCATGCAAACAGGTAGAACATAGACAACTGTGACCCGGGGCGAGGCCATATTTCCACACTCATACACATATAAATGCATAACAGTAGGGTTTATAAAAATGAACCATTTGAGGTACATGGAAGAGAGAAAGCCAGAGTCAGTCTGAAACAATGTGGAAAGTAAACTGATTATTTAAACACAACTTTTAAATCATTTACAAAATCTGATTGTTAAATAACCTCTCAACGCAAGGTGATCGAAAAGCTAACAAAAACAACATTTATGGATATTATATATATATATATATATATATATATATATATATATATATATATATATATATATATATATATATATATATATATATATATATATATATATATATATATATATATATATATATATATATATATATATATATATATAATATCCATAAATATATCATGGCACCACAGCGAAGTTTTGTTATCTTTCACATTCTGCTAAAATTGATTAGGCCCTCAGGAGGGCAGAGCAAAAACGTGGTTATGATTAGTATATAAAAGCTTTTGTTTTCTTAAGCTCTCTTTTATTCTCTCCCCCTGTGTCTTTCTCTCCCCCCTCTTCTTTGCTCTTTCTCTCATCTTTTCTCTCTCTCTCTCTCTTATCAGGATGACAGGTGCCACACCATCCTGTGAGATGTGCCGAGACAGAATGAGGATCTGTCAAAACACGTCGGTCCCAGAAGACGCTTTTCTGATGGACATACAGGAGAGAGAGACAGAGGGAGAGAGAGCAGTGCATTGTGGGATGGGTGTGGTCTCCTGCTCACCTGATGATTCCAGTTTTAACCTCATGCACAAACGTTCACCACACCATTTCCTTCTCTCTCTCAATGTCTCCCGGCACTGATTGGGTGGAGGTACTGGAATGCTAATGAATTCTACAGTGGAGTGAGGAAGAAAACTACAATGAAAAGTAATGCTACTGCTGATAACACAATTAGGAATGAGCAACACATTTGGTTCCTCTTTGCAGCCCAATACTAAGATCTCCCTACGATCCATGGACTGTTTAATATTGCCTTTGCAAATGCAAATTGCAATTGCCTTTTTTGTCCCAAATTGCGATTGCAGAATTTGTTATTTAACCCATCTAGTGTACACACACTAGAGTAGTGAGCTGTGAGCACACACACTGCAAACCGTGGACATACCCAGAGCAGTGGGTTCAAACCGGCAATTAAACTAGTCCAACCTTCTAACCAGTAGGCCACAACTGTGCTAAAAATAAACATGGATATCTCAGTATTTGGTATGCCCCCTTTTGTACAGCAATTCAACACAAACTCCACAAGTTTGTGGAATGTTCCATGCTCTGTTGTTCACAGAATTGTTCATATTTGTTATTCAGTGTACATCATAACAGTTTGACGTTTATAAATCCTAAAATGTTTATTTCCAGGATTCAGTCCCACATTTTCTGTTGCATTCCTGAGCAGCAGACGTCCCCTGATGCCGTACCCCTGACAAAATCATTGTAGGGAATTCTATATTCTAAAGTCAGCAACACGGCTTTTGTGAGCTGCTGTTTACATCACTGTTGATTGAGCCGGTCAGAGTCGTCTCACCAGACGCTTCACTCACCACAGAGCACAACTGACAGAAGTCTGTCAGACAAATTATAGTCAGGTACACCTGCAATTCAAAGACAAACAGGGGACTCTTTTCTCTCGCTCTCTCGCTCTAGATCTTGCTTCATTACACTTGCAGCTGTTGAGTAGAAAAGGCAGTAGGATGAGAGAGAGAACCCAGGAGAGGAGAGAAAACGTGACAGATGAAGACAGCGAGAGAGAGAGAAAAACTAACAATGGCCTGTCATTCTGAACGGCTGCCAAGCAATGGCCATAATTGATTGCTCGTCCCATTTTCAAAAGCTTTTGGACACAGACACACACTGTTTGAACACACTAGAGTAATATGGGAAGAATATGCAAATGAGGGACTCACAAACCGTGAATTTATGAAATGGAATATTTAGGTTTATAAAGGATCATTCTGACTCTGAGTTATGATTGGATGAGAGGCATTTGAGAAACGCTGATAAATGCACATTTGAGATGAACACACTATGCTAATGTATTGTGTTGAAGTGTTGCTTGGAAACATCATATGGTATGAAGAATAGTTTATTGATACAATGATTAATTTACACTGGGACTGTAAATGGCTCCAGTGGGTTCTGTGTGTATTACAAATGCTACAAGATTAGTGGAATCCACATTGTAACAGGAACATTTTATTAAAGTGTTGTTTATTTACTATTACATTGTAATAAATGTTTATTTACATTTATTACAGTGTTGTTTTCTGGTAAAACCATACCTAAAACAAGATCAATGTACAAGAACAGCAAGATTTCATAAGTTTTTTTATGATCAATTTTGAATTCTTTTGTTCTTGTTTTTTTATGCCTAATTTCCTTTTCTTTTAGGTATAAATCTGATGCAGTTTAAAACAGTAAAGCTGCTATATTCAAATTGGGTATAAAAATAAACCTTATAAATACGTAAATGTTTAATCAGGCAGTGTAGAGGCAACTCCAGTGTAGTTTTCATGGAATTGATCTAGTACACATCATGTGTTTAAACTTTTTATTAAACATTTTTATGATGTTTACCCTAATAAGAAACATTTTTGCTTTATTAGGCCATGTCCTACGGATCGCATAAAAAATGATTTCTCAAACAGTATGTGGGATGCTCTCAGCCACGGACGTCATAAACCGCTACCTGTGTTTGGTGGAAAGATAAGACATGAAGATGTTTTTATTTTCACGTTCGGCTGTGAGAGGTCAGTGTCTGTTTGTTAGTGTAGATGCTTGTTTGTGCTCTGTCGGATGACCTAGTCTGCAGCTCTCTAAAGAGACGTCAAAATCTGCCCACCATATACCTACATTAATACAGTATGACATGTTCAGCCTCCAAGAACCAGCCTGCAGCTCAGTTTCTCTTATCCAACTGCTCACACACACACACTGGCTATGCTTGGCTGTTTTCAGAAATGAGTACTAGGTGTTATTCTATGACAAACATTAGAAACAAGTTCCAAACCAGGTTAGAGATGATAAAACCTGAAATTCTCAACTTTTCTCAATCAATCACTTTTATATAACAAATTGTTTTCCACCAGAACTGTACATAAAAATCACAGCTTATATCACTATCACGTTCATCCATTGTGTTGACCGCATTGCATTGTGGGATACAGTATTTCACACTGTAAGCGTTTGTGTATGCAGGTCATTTTGGCAAATGTAGAAGGTCATTGTATTCCTGCATACAGGACATTAGCATACTGCACAGCATACTGTACATACAAAACAATGTAGCAATAGTCGGTGATATCCTAAGTGCTCTCTCTCTTTCTGTGTCTCCCTCTTTGTCTCTCTCCCTCTCTCTTTGTCTCTCTCTCTCTCTCTCTCTCCCTCCCTCTGTGTCTCTCTCTGTCTCTCTCTCTCTGTGTCTGTCTCTCTCTCTGTGTCTGTCTCTCTCTCTGTGTCTGTCTCTCTCTCTCTGTCTCTCTCTCTCTCTGTGTCTGTCTCTCTCTCTGTGTCTGTCTCTCTCTCTCTGTCTCTCTCTCTCTCTGCTCTCTGTGTCTGTCTCTCTCTCTGTGTCTCTCTGTCTCTCTCTCTCTCTCTCTCTCTCTATCTCTCTCTCTGTCTCCTCTCTCTGTCTCTCTCTCTCTCTCTCTCTCTGTCTCTCTGTCTCTGTCTCTCTCTCTCTCTCTCTCACTCCTCTGGCAGTTTTGCTTCAGTGTTGGAAGATCAGGGACGGCTGACATTTCAGTCTGGCTGTGTTTCCGGTCTGTGATCAGAGGCATGCTGCCTCCACCAACTTAAAGGTCACAGTTGTTGTTTGTCAAAATGTCTAGAAAAAAATAAAAAGGTGAATTGTGTTTGTGTGACACACACATTCCCTGTTACTGTTAGCTGATTTTAATACATGATATGATTGCCGAAATAATTAAACCGCAGTACATATAAACAGGCCAAGCACAGCTTCCTACATCGCAATAAAATTGAAAGTGCTAATATTAAACACAGCTGTGTAAAAGAATATTGCCTTCAGCTTTTAATTAAAAAACATTCCCAGTATGAAATATTTTGTACTCATGGCTTAAATAATTTTACTCTGTGCCATGTGTTTTAATCAGCTTTGAAATTCGTTGCTTACAATGAAATGTAATAATTTTATTAAGATTTGTGTAATAATTTACTCACCCTCATGTTGTTTCAAACCTGTCTGACCTTCTTTAGCAAAATGTGTGCTAACCCTTACTCACCCCTGAGAAATGCATGGTGCATCGGCCTGTAACAAGGTAATGTACTGCTTTAAACCTTCTGAGATTAATATTGTAAATTCAATCTGTCATACAGGTGTACATGCAGCTCTCTCCCAAAGGACCGTTCAAGTATCAGCAACAGATATTGAACCCTGGATGTTTGCAGGGGGTGGGTGTGTTGTTGTAGCGTCCGTGCTTGTTTTCAGGCACATGCACAGACTATCTCATCCAGTTCAGGGCCTTTCTCAATAAGCGAGGCAGAAGAGATCGAGTGGATGATGCATTACGTGTCATTTTTAAGTGGAGGAGCAGGACAGAGAGAACCTCCGGGGAGTGCTTAAGGGTCTCGCCCTAAAGACTCTGGACTATTCGCTCGCTCTAGACTCACGTCCTCTTCTGTTTCTTGCCGTGGCTTGGACGCATTCCATACATCTGCTCTCAGAGAGAATAATGAACTTGGTAAAACAGGGAAATGAATTCTTGAGCTGCTAGATCTGTGTGTGTATGTGAGTGTGTGTGTTCCTCAGACAAACAGTTGTCCGTAAACAACCTCAAAGTTAAACGTCTTCCATCTCATCTCCACACACATCCTCGCACAAAGAATCTGCCTTCCTGCTCGTTTGAAGACAGCATTGCTTCATCCCCAAGTCTTCCAGCGGGACCTGCTGGGGTGGTTTGGAGGCAACAGAAGATGCTTTGAAAGCGTTCCAGAAAAAACATCCCAGACCTACAGCAGGGCTTAAGAGCACACACACAGAAATGCGTCTGAGCTTTGTGGATGATGTGTGGTTTATTTTGGCCAAAAATGAATGTTTGAATTTTGAGTTTAAATCTTGTCGAGGTAATGCGTCTGTCAACATGGATAGAGGAATTTGATGAAATGTGTTGTTTGGCTCATATATGTTTGAGGTTGTGAATGTGCCTCTGAGGTTTTGTGACTGGCAGTGTCAAAAGAATATTGAACAATCAGGATAAATTATAGATGAAGTTTCTTTAGACCTTGTCCAACACCAAACCGCAAGACCCTTCATCTAAGCTTTAAATGGCATGTCAACCGACATCCACAGACTGTCTGATGCATGCTGACCACAGAAATATCAAGTGCTTTCCTAAATGACAAGCTGCATTGTGATTGGGTTGCTGCTACGTCAGTTGAAAGAGCTTTTAAATTGAATGTTTGGAAGATAATCAAGTGTTGAAAGCAGTTAGTAGCAAGTAAACTAGGTGCGTAAACTAAGCATAACTGTATATTCTGCTGTTTTTCAGTTTTATTTCCGTCACATATATGTATTTGACAGACGCTTTTGTCCAAAGCGACTTATAGTGCATTCAAGCTATACATTTGATCAGTATTTGTGTTCCCTGGGAATCCACAACCTTCGTGCTACTAACACAATGCTCTAGAAATTGAGCCACAGGAAGACCAGCTTGTGATATAATTGGCACTCATTAATTTTAATTGTACACACATTTTCCGCAGATATATTTGGTACTGTCCATTTGAATAATCTCCTGTTTTGTTGTGCACCAATTTAGTGTCGTAGTCACCTAAAAACATCATTTTACATGTAGGTCGGATGTGTCATTGGGAGCTTCTTGGCCAGAATAAACCGACAAAGTGGACCAGACTTTAGGCCATTAGTCATAAGTCTGGCTCTGCGACACTAACAAGACCCAGATTAAGACAAAACACTATTAACTATAACCTGTAAGCGACAGGGACCTCACATTGATGTGCTGGACTGATTAATGAGTCAAAACAAGAAGTGAAAACAAAAAAAAAACTCATTCCCCATACTAACACAAATGCACAAAATGCAGAATGAATGACTGTCATTATTTCTGGGGCACGAGTCTTAAATCTGTTTGCACATTTATTAATGAATGTGTTTCTTGCAGCATCATCCAGTGAATAATGCACTGGAAGCCAGCCATAATCCCATATGGTACAATAAAGTTAAATATTACATGTCACCCTCTGGGAAATGCATTTAGCGACTTACAAATTGTACAAAAAACTGCATTCTGTGAGTAGGAGAAACAAATGAAATAAGAGAAACAAATTTGTGTTTATGGCTTAAAAATATGCAGGATTGATTTTTTTAATTAGTTTTAGGTCTCATTTCTGGAGTTTTCCTGGTCTAAGTGGTAACATAGTTTGCAAAGATAATAGGAACAAACCTTCAGGCAGGCCATGCATGTTTACAGCGGTATGTAGTTTCTCATAAAGTCTTTAGTAAATGTAACCAAATGTATATGACACAGAAAGGCTCATCTGGGCCTTTCTCGCACAGTGGGTGTTTTTTGGGCAAGACTTATGTATCATTTAGAGCTGAACTGAGAATTTCAATTACACTCATAAATTAAAATTGAGGCAGCAAACAGGCTACAGAATTAAAATAAAAAAGATCATCTTTTGATGGCCGTTGTAATTGTTTTGACAGTGTTTAACCTGATTAACTGTCTAATCAGTTTAGAAGAATATGCAGTATGTCTGAGAATGAATAATTCTGTTAGTTCATTTTTATATTTTAATAATTAGGTAATTTTGGATGGATAACTTGAGGATTGCGTCAAGTTTGTTTTTGTCATTGGTGTTCTCTCTGGTGTGCACTCTTTACAATAAAGGTTTCTGTCGGGTACTTTGTGTGGCCTGCATGGTTCCATAAAGACTTTACTAAAGAGTGTAGGTCAGGTTCAAGTGGTCAAGTTTGGGCTGTTAGCTTCAGTTAGCGCCTGCTGGTCAATGCAGTGACTGCATGATTATGGTGACCAAAAAAATAAAACAACTATTTCTCTGATGGCCTTTCAAAAACAGCCCTGTTTTCTAATGTTTTGCAAATATTTCATTTTATTATTGTAGATGTTTAACCAGTCGTCTGTTTTTGTTTTGAAATGCTCTCAAAAGCATGAATTGGACCTGCCATCAGCCAATCAGGAGATCATGTTTATTCATTTTAATCCCATGCCCATAAGCAAATATCGCACATTCCACCATTGAGATGAATGGCGATGCTAATGGACAGCTTCTGCACACCTCCTGGCTGAGGAGCACCACTGCTCTGGGTTTATTTGAGAGCCTGTTATCTATTGACTCTGTGTGTTTTGTTTCCCAGCAGCATCCTTTACTGGTGTGTATGATTCTGTTTGTGTGCCGTATGCCACCTGCTGCCGCTGTGTGTGTGTGTCTATAGTTGCAGCGCACCAGATGAGCTCTGATCAGGAGATGGGCCATATAATTGAGTAGAAATGGTGTGTGTGTATGTGTTATTGGGAATTTGAGGTGTTTGACATGAAGGAAGTCTATGAGATTGTTAACTTCGGGGCACAGCAGAGGCTGTTATCGGCTGCAGACAGCCGTGAAAGGGTTCAGCTGATCCACAGGAAAGCCATTGTGCATTTAAGGGTGTTGTCTGAGTAATTCTGGTCCAGCTGACCAGAATGTGCCAGAATGGACTTTATAGACATCCGTGAACTCTCCCGGTGGCACAGCCACCGTCTTTCTGAGATCTAGCGTGACATTTATGGATAGAAAGCTGGGCTGAGAAGAAAGCTAAATGTTTTAAGTTTTAATGTTTTAAGTAGAGTGAATGAGACGGCGTGTCTGACTGTGTGGGCCGTGAGTGGCATTACATTGAATGTTTCCTTCTCCAGGTCAGGCAGTGACATCACTCTGCATGTAGCACAGGGCACCTGTCTATATCATGTGAGCGGGTAAATCTTAATTGTTTGTGACAAAGATTATGTTGAGTAAAGATCAAGTATTTATGCTTCTTGTGAGTTTCTCCTGAGAAACAAACCTGAGTAATCTTACATTTCTCTGCAGGCTTTTAGGAGGAGGAGTTTTGGATGTAAGTGTTCTTTACATTTAATCAATGTTACATGCATAAATGCATAATTAATATTTCTCATTATTTCTCTTATACAAGTCCTCTTTGACTTTCTTTGTCTCTCTTTCCATGTAGCCTTTGTATTCTTTGATTAGATTTCCTTATTTCTGTCATGTTATCCTTTCGTCTTTCATCTTCGTTCTTATATTTGATCGTTTTTGGCTCATGTCTCTGAACTCTCTTACAGGACAGACCGTTTTGTCTGCTCATGTGGATGTTCATTGATTATAATGGGAGCGTTGTAGCTTTGTCGCGTTGTCACATCGCTCGCACCCGGTGCAGACAGAACCGTCAGTGCGTTTCTGATAATAGAGAGCTGACTTTAGTGCACAAGAGGTGCCTTTCTGTTTCAAATCTCTCTCTGTCTTCCCTGTCGAAAGCATTCAAAGCATTCCCAGTACTCCATACATCATTTTCCTATCACAGCAGAGGGAGTGAGAGAGGCATGCCGCTGTTCTGTAATCAGCCTGTGAACTCGCCTCCACCGGTGGCAGAATTGGCTGTCTGGAAGCGGACGCTGCCTGCATTGTGTTCAATCTCAGTGGTGGATAAAGCATCATAAATTGAGACGCGTCCTCTAATCGCTGTAAACAAGCACGCTGAGAGTGAACGCATGGGTGATTTGGTTGTTGTCACGGCTTATTTTCCCCGGTTAGAGATGCTGCCAGCATCATCATCATCGTCTTCCTCCCTCGTGTTCTTCCTCCTTCCACACAAGCGTCGCGGCAGCACATCGCTCTCTCACTCGCTCTCTTCCTCTCTGGCTGTCCGCCCAGTAATGTCTTTCATGCATGCTGCAAATGTTTCTGTTACTCTGACGGGGAGAGACAGTAGATTAAGAGAAACAATCGCAGAGTGCAGAGGATACAGCGGACGATCAGGCCGACTGCACGCAGGAAACGCAAATGAGACATCAGACCGACCGACCGACCGACCGCACCGGGCCGCTGATCTTCACCAGCGTTATACTCTTTCACAATCATGCAGCAAATTAAAACTGAATAGCTGAAGGCTTTTATTAGACTCAATCTACCGATGAGAGTCTGTCTGAAGAATACATTTATCTCCTACACACGGTGTAGGACAGACTCAGCTGGCTGGTGAATATTTTCAGAACAATATATTTCAGAATAAGTCCTGTCTACACAATCTAACATTTCTACGTTTGTGGAAAAATTTAGCCTACAGGTCATGAAACACCTCCTGTGGGGTATGTTGTATGGGGTAAGTTGTCACATTAAAACCCTGCCATTAAAAGACTTGTCACAGGAGTCACAGCAAAATGTAAATAGTAAAACAGTTGTGAAATACAGAGCAATTCATGCAATGGCCAAAATGAGTGAAGTAACAGAAAAATAATGACAAAGTATTATTGTAATTATTAAAATGTATGAAGTTACAAAATGTAAAAGACGTGCCGTGAACATTTGCCCTAAATTGACATTTATGAAAAATACTCTTGCCATGAGAATACAGACCAGCCTTTCCATACAATCCCATTTTATTATATTGTTGACCATAATCTGAGCGTATGCCTGTGTGATTTCATTGTGTTCAGCTGTAACAAAAACAGCTATAACAAAAATCTGACGATATTGGAAGTTTTGCTTGGAGATAAAATTGACAGGAAATGTCTTGAGACTCTCGAGCAAGTTGTTTAAAAACAAACAAATAAAACCGCTGGTTAAGAAAACAAGCTTTTGTGTATTTGAACTTGACCTCAACAAATCTCAAAGTTTGTAAGAATTCTGTAGTTTATGTACTCTAACTTTCAGAGCTCAAAACTCCCTCTCCAGACCTACAGCTTGTTAAAATCACACCCCAAACACAGTTTGTTCCAGAATTTTCTTGATTGTGACCTTTGAGAGCTATAATACCAAAAGAGATCTGTTCAGTTTCCTGTTTAACTGGCACATGCAGGCCCAGATTTGTGTCTTATATGTTTGCTTTAAAATCCAAACAAACTTTCCAGTAATGTCATATTATTGCTATATCAGTCAAACAAATGAACAAACGAACACAATAAAATCACACTGATATACAGAATGTTCAGACAATGATCATATACTTTTATTTCATCTTAACGTGCAGTAATGTAGTTAAGGTTAGTAGCGCAAAACTTTTAGTTAGTCAATCCACGACAATGCTCTGGACTTTTCTTATTGTGTTCTTAAGTATGAAGTTCTTTCCAGTGCTGTCCACTCCACTATAAAGATGTGTGAGGATATACAGCGTCAGCCTTCAGCTCGGGTCCCGCGGGTCATTTTATTCAGCAGCCACAAATAAACTAAGTGCTCTTTCTGAATCTCCAATGAGGAATAAAGAAGAGATTTTAAAGATATATTTAGTTTGATTACATTAGGAGCAAAGTATGCCTCCCTCTCTTTCACTCTCGCTCTCTCTATCTCTCAGTGGTGTTATATAATTCACAAGAAGAAATTATCTGGTGTGATGCGTTCGCTGTGTTGCTGTGATTCTCAAAGGGCAAAACGCTGCAGATCTGAATAAGTTACATGTGACAAAGCTGCATTTGTGTGCTGGTATTTACACAGGATTTGTCATCAAAGCTGTGGAAGGTTCAGTGACGGTTCACATTAACCATACTGTCTATAACTAAACATCCAATTTACTGTCACAATAACTCTGCAGCCCCTCAGTGTGATGCAGGGAAACCAGTAGAGAGCGTAACTATGACAACATGCGTCTGCGCAGACATACGGCCTGAGATTTAATATAGATGGTAGGAGGCAGGGATTTGCCTGAAATGAAGTTGTGGGGGTATTGAATGTAGCAAGGGGTGGAATAAGTAAACGTGAGTCTGTTTCCTCGTGAAGCAGTAGGATGGATCCCTAGATTAAAGCTTGATGTGGGAAGGAGGGGATGCGGGCTGTGGACTGGCACAGACGATAAGAGAAGGCCTCCCCTCACATCTCAGCTGATGCATTATTGATCAAGAGTACCGGCAGGTGAGGGGCTCTCCATCTGGACTCGTCCCCTCTGGGGGTGGGGTTGTGTTTGTCTGTACAGGAGGATGGAGACATTCTGGACCGTTTAGAGACATTTGATGTTATTACTGTGTGTAATGATGTCTGTTCAAATGCTTTTGTATTTTGATCTGTGTGCAAATTTTAGATTTTTATGCAGGTATGTACCCAGCTAACAAATTTAGATTGCCAGAACGTTTCCCTAACAAAAACATAAAACATGTTACTGCTTGTTTATTAGAAGGTTATTCAAATATTCTTTTCAATTCTGTAACATTTTTTAAATGTTCTAATAACTTAAAAATAATGTTTTTGTATATATGTAGATATATATATATATATATATATATATATATAGATAGATACATATATATATATATAGATAGATAGATAATGTTAAAACATTCTACTAATGTTACAGCAAGAACGTTTTGATAACTTTGAGAGAACCTGTAGAGAATGTAAGCCAACATTCGGAGAATGTTTCCTGTTAGCTGGGTATATGTGTGTCTGCTTTCACACAACATTCTTTTAACCGTACAATTCTTGGAGTTTCACAGGTGTAGGAATTTATAAGGCCCTCAAAATACAACCTTTTAAAAGATATCATTTTTGAGCAGTAAAGTGTGTTCACATAAAAACAAGGTAAAGTTTTAAAGAAGACCTGTGAAACAGGATTAATCAGACTTAAGGTGTCCAACTCTCTTTCCAGCATCTCTTTTGTGCTCCCTCCGTCTCCATCTCTACTCTCTGTCCTCTTTTCTCACTATCAGTCTGCACACAAGCGAGCAAGCGGTGAGATGTTGTGCTTCCTGTGTGAAGGCTTCTGGCTTTCTGTAGATGAATTGAAGGGCCCAGCTGGGCTTTAATTAGTGTTGAAAGATCAATGAGATGCTTGCTTTTAACCCCTTTAAGGCTGCCATGTTTGTTAATTCCCATAATTCCTCCTTCCTGCCAGCCTGGTTTTCACCTGAGGATTACCGGCATGCAATGCTGAGCGTGCTTGAAGCTGTGGGCATGGCTTTTGAATCCCATGGCATTAAAACATACGAACGCATGAGCGAGCGAGGGGGGGGTACGAGACGCTGCTTTCCTTTTTGGCCAGGACAATTCATTTTCATTTGGAAGCAGATCTAATGACAATTAAAGAGAGTTAATTATTTCTGCCACAATGATCAAGCACATGTTAAGCATGAGGAGAGAGAGCGAGAGACCTCTTTAAACAATGTAAAGCCTGAGGCGTACTAAACGCTCTTACTTTAATATACATATATTACAGCAGGTAGAACGATGCTTTCTGAATTTTTTAAGGAATAGTTTACCAAAAAAAGTGAAAATGATGCGATTTATTTTGTCACACTCAAACGGACAATATATTTTCATGTCATGTAATCGCCTTGTCTAAATAACAGATTGAAATGTCATATTCCTCACTGATAATCTTCCTCTTGAGGTTTGAATATGCGGCATTGTGAATAAAATCTGAGAGCTGCACTGAAGTACAAGATTTTCAGTGAATCATGACTTCCATTTTGGCTTGTTCTTTGCAAAGAACAAGTTTCCTTTCATGGCTTTACAAGACTTAGAGAATAACAAACTACTTTTATGGTGCTTTTATGGTGCTTTTAATCCTGACAGTCTCAGGTCACTGTTAACTTTCATTAAAAAATAAAAATGAGTATTAAGATTCATCTGTCTGTACCCCAGGAAAGAAAAGTTGACATTTGTGTTTGGAACAGCATGAGCGGTGAGTAAATGATTTTTATTTTGGGCTTATGTATTCCTATAAGACGGCCATCAAAAGAATCTTTCTTCTTTCTTCAAGTGTAATGCAGGAGCAATGCATTGTGGGTCGATGTCCTTGAATCAAAGGAGGCTAAGATTTCAGAGTGCAGCACTTAATCAGAGCAGCGGTTGAGGAATTACCTGCATTATTTAAAGCAAGGCTGGACTATCTGACATTTTTATATCTGTCTTCAAATATGGAAAAACTCAATGGAACTGAACATTCTCAGTAGTTTTTTGTAAGTTGTTTCTTGGAGTTTATACATACATACATTTGTGTGTATGAACCCATCACCCCCTCTCTCTCTCTCCCCTCTTTCTCTCTTCCTTTCCTGCTCATTTGCCTGAGTTACATTAGGACTCTATTCTTCTGCTAAAACAGTGCGGTCAGATGCGTGGGGAGAGAGAGAAGGGAATGTGACCCAGTGTATTTTCTGCGAGGTTCTGATGGATGTGTGGTGACACATTCACTTGAGTTCAGATCCATCACAGTAGCTGGAGACACAACAGACGCAGGAAAATGAAACGTGTAGCACTGAGTGACGGGGCCAGTGGCTGAGGCTAAATAATTACTCATGTGATTGGCCAGCACACCTTCAGATCATCTACTTCACGAGTTTCCTAATGGAAGAGACTCGCTTTTGTCTGAGATTTCCAGAAAAGCATTCAAATGTCTTTCATGTGCTTCAGTAAAGTCACACAGTTTATACTGAAGGGAAATATGGCAACTTATGAAACGGCGTTATGACTTATGTCACGGTTTAACTGCCTCCTCCCTGCAGCCCGGTTCCTGACCGCAGGGGTTAAGGTTTAGCTGGTTAGTATCATCAAGTTAGCCCCCTGGCCCCAAAAAGCTTTTTTTTCCAGAAATGACTATTGGAAATTACCTCAGGAAGTTAAAGTACGTTTTTTTTTGCAGTAGAACTGCCAAATGACACTGTTACAAAAAAAGACAATTTTACATTTGTTTTACTCTTATATATATATATATATATATATATATATATATATATATATATATTTTTTTTTTTTTTTATATATATATTTTTATATATATATATATAATGTTACATTTTCTCTGTTGGTTCATTGAGTAACTGTTTATAATTAGTTACATACCTTTACATGAATACATGTATAATCTGTAGCAACACTTTATTTAGTCATTTGTACAGGGTTGTAAAATCTGTCAATATGAAGATGTGAAAATCCTTCGTACATGCTAAACAGAAACATTTTCATTGTCTCACCTCTAATGAGCTTGAACTGAATTGCAAAACAGCTCAATAGCACAGAATTGCCTTTTTATATAACGTTATAACCGTAAATGATGGTGTCATAAACCCTGCGTGAATGCTTAAGCATTTGAATTATTGTCATAATCATCATTACATCACAGTGTGTAATGCGTATCACTGGAGGTTGCAAAATGAAAAGTGAATGTGTTGTCAGCGGAGGAAAAAAAAGCTCTATTCTCAAAGCCGAGACCTTATTCATGAAATGCAGGAAGCTGTCTCTGATCCTGGATCAGAGCTCATCACTCGCTTTCTCACCCTCTCTTTGTTTATCAATCTCCCTCTCTCCTCCATCTCTCTCTTTGTCCCTCTCCCCATCTGTTTCTCTATCCAGTTTTCTCCTTCCATCTCCACTCTGGATGCAGAGTTTTGATTTGACAACGGAAAGCTTCATAAACAATTTCCTCCTCCCTGTCATTGAGCCATTTTACCCTGGCAGTGTGTGAATGCCATTTCCTGAATCCATACTTCAGATTTTTTCCTTCTTACTGCCCCCCTTTCTAACCCTGCCCTCTCTCTCTCTCTGTCTCTCTCTCTCTCTCTCTCTCTCTCTCTCCTTTCATTCTCTCCAATCTTGTTACAGTACCTGTTGTTGAGACTTTTCTGGAGTGTAGTAACACTGGATGATTTTGCCCCCGGGCTTGTGGTGCGCTGGCAATTTACTCTAGCAAGCAGGACCTCCAACTCCTCATAAAGATGTCCTCTGGTCTTCTGATCTCATAAACCTTGCATGAATTTACTGCATATCCTGTTGCAAAAAAAGTAGTTGGGTCACCATCTGAACTATTGTGATTTCCCTCATGAAGGAAAAACCCAATCATATGCAACAATAACAACTGTAGGAATTGAGTCCTGAGGCGACATTTTTCTGTTTGGGAGTCACGTTTGCTCTTGGTGTCTCAGCAGCCGGGCCTGACGGTATCTCCCGTAACTTTATAAACCACGTGTCACAGCAAGGTTGTGTTTATTAGATGCTGTGAGTGACTGGAGTCTTTCTGACCTCGATGAAAGACAAAGGGTGAGGGAACAAGACAAGCTGCTATAAAGAGGAATTAGAATAAGATGGAGGCGTCTCTCGATCTTCTGGAGGTGAATAAAGATGAATAGAGCTTCAGGGGCACGAGTCCAGATTGCAGAATGTCTCTGTTGAGGAAACACTCTGATGGGGGCAGCTGGTGCAGGTTTGAGCTATTTTACTGTCAGGAGAAGAACTGTGTCCTTCTGCCTGACTCTGAATGATGAATTGAGAAATGTACCACAGAGCAAACATATGTACAGTATTTCCTTTATTTATTGTAAGGAGATCTGGCCTATTATAAGGACTTTCAGTATGTAAATGTATATAAGACACAGGGCTGTACATGAGGTTTAATTCTAATGACAGATTGCAGGACCTTCACTCAGATAGTGTCTCTCTCTCTCTCTCTCTCTCTCTCTCTCTCTCTCTCAGACCACACACAGATCAAACTTGATATTAACTTTTACTTTCTGCTCACGATTACAAATATACAAGGACGTAAGAAGTAATTATAAACATTTTTAAATTAATGTAAAAGTTATAATTACGTTTGGGTAATGTGTCAGAATGATAGCTTAATAACCTAAATGATAAATGAAAAAGTCTAAATTATTTAACCTCATCTTATTAAAAATTGAGACAAAACTTTTTTTTGAGTGACAAGTAGCATTAATGCACAATTTTTTTTAAAGCGACCTGTTTTATTTCTTGAAAGAGTGTTTGAAAAGAGAGTTTTCATCTTAAACCAATACATAAAACTCTCCATGCTGCTAAAAGGCAATTTTGGTCGGTATAACGATCAATACATTTGTGATTTACATAATTGTGTTCAGTCACACACGCTACGATACAAGCGTCAATCTGTGCTCCAATAAAACCTTACAAGCAGAAAAATTCAGCACAACTGGTGTGCTAATCGTCCTAAATGAACGTCGATAAAGCATAATGCTAATTGCCCTTTAAATGGCAGCGCTTTTGTTTTTATCCAGGCGGCTCTAGCTAGAGGGAAAGCACTAGCTAGCGCCCCTGGTAATCACAGCACACAATAATCACGGTATTACAGCAATATTGAGACATGTCTGTCTGCGGCTGATGGCTTTTCCATTGGCGAGAATAAGTATTTTCTAATTAACGGGGGGCCGACTTCATCACATGGCCATAACACTGAGACAGGACCTAGAGGAGTGCCCGTTTCTCCACGCACTTAGCCCTGCTACTGCTTTAATTGTGCAGAAAATATAATTTGTGTCTCAGTTCAAGTTCCCTCGCAGAGCACTATTCACCACGGGACTCCAGTTGCATGAAAAGCTCTGCCATTCAAGTGCCCAGGGGTCATGTGCTAGGAGTGGGCATGCGGGGTGTAAGACGTGTCCTTGTGTAAACCTGTGAATGTTTGACGTGCAGTGATGTCACCTCTTTAAAATCACACGAGCAGGATTTAGTGCTAGTCGTGTTAAAGAAAACTAGCAGTTGAATTATTACTTCTTCCTAATTAATAATTACACTGGGAGAAGATAATAGGCCGGATCCAGTGTCATCATTTGGTAAAAGACAACATGATAGGTAACTGTATTTTTGTAACAAATGCGGACTGGCACAATCAGACTCTCGACTGGAAATACATCGGATGGAGGGAGGTGCAGTGAAGGACGGAACTGAAGCGTTTGGTGCCGTGGGACCAACACAAAACAAATGCGTGGCATGGTTTAAAAGAGACGCCTTGATCTTAACTGGATATCATCTAATAGGCTGTGACAGCAAAGCATTATGGGAGTTCAGCAAAGAGTAGGAGTTTACATGCTCTGAGAAAAACAGAAAATTCAGGGGGGTTGGGGGGGGTGAGGGAGAGAAAAAGAAAGCAGAGAGAGAGAGAGAGAGAAGGTTGAAGAGATGGAAAAAAGAACAGCGTAAGAAAAGAAAGAAAGACTGTACGTGTCACTCTTTACATGTGGTGGAAAAGTGCTGATGTTCCTGTGAGCTTTTCAGCTCAGAGAAAAGTGCTTACAGTGGAATGGAGAAGGGCTTGAGGAAGTCTTCCATTGCATCACGCTTTTGTCTGAAGACTTGAAGCGAGAAGCATTTTCCATCTCCTATCTGCTCGCTTCCCATCCTTACGTATTTCATTCACTCTGCTGCTGTACCACTCACTTTCACAGCTCAATTTTGCCCATAATATCTTGAAACCTTTACATTTTCCAGAACATTTTATAGCTTGTATCATGGAAACAGGATTTTTATTGCTCTTTTGTAATAAAAGAGCTTGATGTTCCGTATAGGCCCATTATGGAAACTATAAGCAGCAAAACTGGGTCGTTCAACAGAATTCATCAAAGATGTGATGTCACCGCTGTGAGCACATTAACATAAGACCACACACATTTACATAACGCCTGTTTAATATTCAGCAATTTGGCCCATTCTGCTGAACACAGATCTGAACTATTCCAGCAAAATGTCCATATCAGAGCTCCTGTAAGTATTAGCGGAGTCATATGTTTTGTTTTAAAATTTGTTTTTTGCTGTTTTGTTCTTGTGTGTATCAGTTTCACTTAGTATTACATATTACAAGTTAATTTGCCGCATCATGTCTGGACCATTTTACTGCTTACTGTGGCCCAATACCAGCCATTTGTAAAAGAAGAGACTATGTGACCGACATGTGAAGCAACCACACACACGGGTAAGTCCTTCTGAAATGTAATGATCACAATAATCTGAAAATACATGTTCATAAAAGTTATATAGAAAAAAGTGAGCAGAAATGTTTTCACTTATTCCCTGTCCGAAAGTAATAAATACAGAAAACACTACTGCAAGAATGTTTTTAATAACTTTGACAAAACTTTTGACAGAACGCCAATATTTCCTGTTTGCTGAGTAGTTGTCCTCCAATTTTGTGCCTCTCATTATAACATTAAACTTTTGCACCCAGACTTCTGGAAGTTGCATTGCAATGGGCCAATCAGATTAAACCTTGTCAGTTTCACAAGTGATTGAGTTGACTGTGAGTTGTCTGAGGCTGGAACTGATGTGATTTGTTACGTCTGGTACTAAACTGTGTGGTTTGTGTTGTTTACAGCCACCTGATATGCAGCAGAAAGATTCAGACATTTGAAGGTAATCTTGCTTACTGATTTACATTGTTTCTCCACCATCTTATTATATCGTCCTGTCTCTTTCTTTTGTCCTCTCTTCTGTTTATATCTCTCATTCATGCTCAAACTTTTTAGTCCCAAGTCTCCATGTGGGTGTCCGTTGCTAATCGATTTTAAGGATAGAGTGAAACGCAGAACAGCAGACCATCCATGAGGAAAAGAACAAGGGAATTAATCCCATTGCAAGGTTTGTCTTGCCATTCAGAACCCCCTATGGCTTTGTAATCAGTCTTTATAAACCACCTTAATCTTTTAATTCACTCGTATCACTTCACTGGCTGGCCTTCTTTTATTTCTGCCGGGCACTTTGTAGCTGTTAATCCTCTAAACTGCGGGAGATTTCCTCCCCGTTTCCAAACCGCCGCCCCGACACCCTACAAGACGGGACTCACATGAAAACTAAGCACAAAATTAATTGTGGTTGTAGACACTGGTGTGGCGTCTAGAGGCAGGCGTCTCAGAACAGGAGACATGGTAAATTTCACCAGTGGTGACTCGGTTTGTTCCAAATGTTGATAATAAAATTAGGAATTAAAAGGGTTGTTAATATTGTCTATGATAACAAAGACGAGATGTTTATATCTGTCTTTGCAATGCTTTAAAATTAACACGAATACATTTATTTCATTAATTATATGGTTAAGTACATTACATTTACATATTTTGGCAGATGCTTTTATCCAAAGAGACTTACAGTGCATTCAAGCTATACATTTGATCAGTGTGTGTGTTCCCCTGAGAATCAAACCCATGGGTAAGTAAACAGTTTAAATGCAGAGTAACCTTCTCTATACCATTTTAAATTAAACATACAAGACTATTTCAAGATATTATATTATATTATATTATATTATATTATATTATATTATATTATATTATATTATATTATATTATATTATATTATATTATATTATATTATATTATATTATATTATATATCTTAATTTGCTAGATAACAGTTTCGCCCTTGTCTTTTAATAATAGAGAAAAGTTTAAACTTCTGTTGATGCCTGAAATAAATTGCACATACAGGATCCAAATTACATCGTTTAACCTCAGAATTATTTGCCCACTCTCCTCTCTCACAGCCCAGCGCTCAGTGATGTATGACTTCAGGTTACTCTCAAATCCCATGATGCACTGCAGCCCGGGGGTGGAGGGTGCGACTGTACACATTGGGCCCCCCTGCACTCCTCTTTAATTTGGAAATATGAGAGTGTGTGTGGAAACAGAGAATTATTAGCTGCTACTGATCTCATGTTTGCTTATGTACCCACCGTCCTCAAAATCTCCGCTGGTGAGAGAACAGAGAGTTCTGTCTGGCAGTTCTGTCTGTCCAGATGTGCTCAGTTTGAGAGGAGTGTCACAGTGAGTGTGTGTGTGTAAGTGTGTATGTGTGAGTGTGTGTGTGGTCGTCGGGGTGCTCTCTCTCATTCAGGCAGCTGTGCGGTCTGTATTTAAAAGGGAGGAGATAAGCTGACACAAACTCTGCCCTCTCTCCGCTCACCCTTCTGTGAGATCTCATCGCCATCATAATCACATACGGACAAAAGACGAGAGACCGTGTGATGGAACCCACACCAGCTGACGGGCTTGTCACCTTTTCATCCATCTATCAACTCGCCACTATTATTTATTTCAAGCCCAAAATATGATCGAGACGTCGTGATACAGGCTGCAGGGCTATTTAGATAGATATTTATATACATATTAGTTACACAGTTTTCAGTGTTTCTTTCAGATTTGTTAAAAAAGATGGCCACGCACGACAGAGATACGCTTCTCACAAACCAATGGTGTGTGTAATAAACGCCAGCGATGGGCGTAACTCTGCCTGTCATTTGTATTCTTTTCTTTATTTTGAAATAGTTTTAAGAGGTTGATGCTGGATGTCAGTGTGTTCTAGTGAGTGAGATCTCACAGGTTAAGCACAGACTTAAAAGAGAACATACACTTATTCAACTCTGTCTGATGAGCATTTGTGTTGCTCAGAAAGCTGCTGTATTTCTCCTGATTTTTATTCACGTTAATTCACGTCTTCTGATTACTGATCCAACAGAATTAAACACCACAGGATATAAATCCCTCAGGAATTTAGTATTTTATTATCAGAGACCCTCTCGCGCATCAGTGGAATTCATTGTGTTTTCTTTGTTCAAATCATTTGACTTTATTTGTGTTTTCATCAGATGCTTTTTCTTGCTTCATATTTTGTTTGTTTTTCCAGTGTAGTATTCCTTTTTGTAAAACAAATTAATTAATCCCAAACATTAAAGACGTTTGTTCAAAGACACTGGGGCTTTAAATCCAAAGAAAACTGCAACACATTCTTTAATGTTGATATAAAATTAATTTGCAAGGTTAATAAGGAGTTATGAGGAGGAGTCTTAAAGCATCTCTCTCTCATTGTCTGGATCTATGACCTGGAGAGTGTTTGTACAATGTTTTTCTGGCTCTCCCAACCATCCGCATCTAAACTTGCATCGGTTTTTTGCAGCTGGCCTAACACATTAGGAGGGGCGGGGCACATTATACAACTAAGCAGCATTGATCATGAATATTAATTACCTGACATCTGGCCAGTCCTTCCTGATTTCTTAAAGTAATTTGTGGTTAGGCTCTTGCCATAGCTTGGCACTTCCTCTTCGAAAGAGGCTTCTGCTAAGTCTTATGAGTTTTATGTGGCTTTGTATCAGTCTTTGATAGTACTTTCAATAAATACTTTATTGAAAAATAATGATAAATCTGCCAGTAGCATTTACAAAAAATGATAAAGAAAAACAAATTACAAAGGACAAAGTACTGAACTTTCTTAGCTATCTTTTAGGACCTGAATGGTGACTGTGCATAAGCTGGAACAGTTGTCTTTCTGGACCTGAATGGTGGCTGTGCATAAGCTGGAACACTTGTCTTTCTGGACCTGAATGGTGGCTGTGCATAAGCTGTAACAGTTGTCTTTCTGGACCTGAATGGTGACTGTGCATAAGCTGTAACAGTTGTCTTTCTGGACCTGAATGGTGACTGTGCATAAGCTGTAACAGTTGTCTTTCTGGACCTGAATGGTGACTGTGCATAAGCTGTAACAGTTGTCTTTCTGGACCTGAATGGTGACTGTGCATAAGCTGGAACAGTTGTCTTTCTGGACCTGAATGGTGGCTGTGCATAAGCTGGAACAGTTGTCTTTCTGGACCTGCATGGTGGCTGTGCATAAGCTGGGACTGTTAGCCCTGGCTAACTCACGCTGTACTTATTATCTCAGCACTGTATCTATGACAGACTGTTCCATTCCCAGAATCCTCGGAGGCGACTGGCGCTACATTCTAAAACCCGTCCAATGTTCGTTCTTTCTGTAGTTGGCAGGGCCATTTTGAGAAGCTGTGCATGGCAGCCTTTAACAGAGAATGTAATTTCAGCCTCTAAAGAGGGAGTATAGGAAAAAAGAGAATGATAATACAGGAGAAGGTCACATATTGACAATGCTATAGAGAGAAGTTTTAGGCAGACTCTCCACTTTCAACAGACTCTCTCTCGCCATCTCTCTCTCTCCTTCTCGGGGACTCATTGTACATCTCAGGGGAGCAAAAGAAAGCAAACGAGGGAGGGAAAAGTGCAAGCGAGAGCGAGAGAAAGAAAGGTAAATGGAGAGAACATTTGGGTGGAGTGAATGAATGCCGTGCTCTGCTGATTTGAGTGAGTGTAGGTGAAGAGCGAGCTCTTCAATTCCGCGCCTGTCCAATACTGTTTACACCAGGTGGGAATATCCAGCCTGTGTCTTTGTCAGACAAGAGGCCCCAGTGGATTCAGATGAGGTGGCTCACTGCAGCTGCGAACATCAGCTCTGCATATTTCTCACTGCTTTACTCTGGCCGGAGAGCAGAAGAAATGTCCTCAGCAATCAGCAGAAAGCTGCTCAACCTTGTGTTCTGTAGTGACCTGAGTCCTCGTCTCAGCCGGAGTAACTCAAAGAGACACGCAGACAGGAGCTGTTAGCTAGTCTTATTTACGTACTCAGAAATCTTGGGCATGATAAACCACTCCATTGCTGAAACATCTGAGCAGTTCAAACCTTTTGCCATTTCT